>CM050166.1:189453576-189851076 GCA_027410445.1 Discoglossus pictus | reverse complement strand
AAGGATTATCAGCCTTGGTCACACTTATATTTTAATGGTCAGACCTATCTAAACATCCCTTGATGGGGAGACTCAGCACTATAGCCTATATGGAACAAAACTAAGAACTACATACTTTATTCAGAATATGCTATGAACCTGGAAAAAAAAAAGAGGTAAAATACGCACTAACAAAGCAGATACAACTACGTCTCAGCATACCTACATTTCAACTATAACAGCCTATCTGCTCTCAAAAATGGGAAAAATAAGAGAAATGTCTCAAGTAGAAACATTGAAGAGCTAGTCAAATCCTTGGATGCAAAATACATGATATAGGGCAAAGGACTCAGGCTTTAGAGAAAGCTGCTGACCTAGCGGAGGCCCAAGGATGTGTCAAGGAATACCTATAAAAACGCGGACTTAGAGAGTAAATATGAAGTCCTTGAGAACCGGTCACAGAGGAATAATTTAAGGTTCAGGGGAATTCCTGGTCAAATTACCAATTTGAAACAATGTATTTCCTCGACGGTGCACTCCATACTCCCGGATTCCCCCGGATGGAAGCTGGGAGATTGAAAGAGCTCACAGGGCTCTGGGCTCAGCAAACTCAATAGACAGGCTCAAGGACTTAATTGTGAGATTTTTGTGTCAGAGCATGAGAGACCTAATTATTTCACAACCAGGAGAATCTCATCAGTGAAAGGCCTGGATGGTTTGAAGATACAAATTTATTTGGACTTATCACTGCTAACTCTTGAGAAGAGAAGGGCAATGAAACCTGTTTTACTGGTACTTACCAAAAACAAAATAGCCTACAGGTGGGGCTTCCCCTTTGCCCTGAGTTTTCAAGTCCACGGTTCTCTGTATAAAATACACTTGCCGAAAGAAGGCCATGAAACTCTCTTTCGGCTTCATTTGTATCAGGGCAGTGCAAAGGAAACCTGTCCTGAGACGAGTCAAACACCTAGACCCGCTCAAGTCTGGACTAAGGTTCCAAAAGACAAAAGGCCTAAAAGGTCTCAGCTTCAGCAAGACTCCCACACCTCGGAGCAAACAGAGCTGGCGACTAATTCTAAGACCCACTGATAGACCTCCAGAGTCCATTGGAAGATTTCTTACAGTTTAATCCCTCAAACTGTTTTGAAAGATAGCATAGGAAGTCTATTGTTAGGCAGAAGTAATTAAAATTCGGCATTAGGCACTGAAGATAAGGTTGTGTGTATGGATAGGCTAACCAGTATGTACGACCCACCCCCCCCCAAAAAAAAAAAAAAACATGCAGAATTGTAAAACTTGCCAGGCAGTTCCCGCTAGCAATATATGTTAAGAGCATAGAGTCTCCCCAAAATAGGGAGTGGAACGTGAAATTTTATTTTCGCTTATTATGTGTTTTAAATTTTTATTTGCTTTCTTGATGTTTTATTTCCTAATTGTAGGGTATAGAATTTCCCTAACAAGAAAATCACTGGAACTATCCAGAAAAGAGTTGCAATCTGTTCCCCCTTCGGGGAAGGTAGAATGCCTAGGTAGGGGATTCTCTCCTCCAGATCTAATATACACTAGGTATAGAGTAAGAAGAACGTGTTATGTAACCTTGAATGTTATTTGGTTGAGATTAGTGTTTTGTTATTTCAGCTTCTTTTCCAAGGTCCCCAGAGACGAGGCAAGCCGACCATCCAGCTCACGTGGGGTTCTCATGAGGGCGACAGGATAGGGTAACTACGGCATCACTCCCAGACATAAAACAAAGGGTAAACGTGACTGACACAACCTTTAACTTTTTAACTCATAACGTCAAAGTGTTTAATGCGCCTTTAAAGCGAAGGAAAGCTTTTATATTTTATAAGACACATGATCCTTCGGTAATATTCCTTCAAGAGACACACTTTGCTTCCAATGAAACCCCAAAATGTATGCATAAGGATTATCCTAACTTCTATACCCTAAACCAAAAGACCAAGAAGGAGGGTATAGCAATATTGCTCCATAAGGAGTTCCCCTTCCTACTTCACCAAAAAATAGTAGATAAAGAAGGAGATTATATCATACTTAATGGAATGGTCCAAAACGAAAGGATCTCCCTAGTAAATGTTTATGCCCCAACGAACTCCCCACACAACACGATAATTAGACTCCTAAATGCACTAATACCAATGAACACAGGTAAAATAATTTTAGGAGGGGATATAAATCTAACTCTTCAACCAACACTAGACAGATCAGGGAAAAAAGTAAGCTTGAGATTTGCACAAAAACTAAAAAGAATTAATTCGCTTCTCCAGAAAAATAATTTAATCGATTACTGGAGAGGGCATCATCTCAGCGAAAGGCACTACACTTTTTTTCCCTTACACATAGCCAATACTGCAGAATAGATGTTCTTTTAACTGACTCTGTACTATTCAACCATTTAAAAAAAGCCCAGATTATACCTTGTACGTGGTTGGACTACGCGGCGGTAAGTCTTAACATTGACCTAGAAACAGGTTTGAAGGAAAGATATAAATGGAGGCTTAACGAATCCCTCATATCAAACCTGGATATACAATCACTGATCTCAAAAGAAATAACTCAATATTTTGACTTTAACGACATACCGGAAACAGAAATTGGCTGGCTTTGGCTAGCCCATAAAGCTTATATTCGCGGTTCCATGATTAGACTTGCATCATCATACAAAAGAAACCTCCACTTAAAAGAAACTACATTTCTGCGGGAGTTATATTTATTAGAAAAACAGAATCAATTTAGTTTCTCCCTAAAGTTAAACTAAAGATCGACAAAACAAGACTAGAAATAGATAACCTTCTGAACATTAAGACTGAAAAAGCCCTAAGAAAAACACAATACAAATTCTCTAGTCAAGCGAACATTCTTTCGACTATGCTAGCGAGTAGACTTAGATCTAAACAAGCCCAAAATCAGATATATCGAATCAAAACCATAGAGGGTCAAGTCACCTTAAGCCAGATGAAAATTCAGGAAACGTTTGTAAATCTATATAAAAAAAATTGCACATCCAAACCGGAAGCAAATGCTTTCCAAATTAAAAACTTTCTTAACAATTTGGATCTACCAAAAATTGCAGACCAAGACCTAGAACGGTTGAACAAAGATATCACAGAAGAAATTAGCAACACAATTAAGAATCTGAGATTAGATAAATCTCCTGGGCCAGACGTTTTTTCTTATATCTATTACAAGACCTTTTCAGAACTTCTAGTTCCTTACTTGGCAAAGTTATACAACTCTATTTTAAGAGGGGAACAAGTACCTGAGAAATTTAATCAGGCTAATTTAGTCTTCTTTCCTAAACTGGGCAGAGATCAACTAGAGGCAAAAAATTGTAGACCAATTTCTCTACTAAACAGAAATGTGAAAATATTAGCAAAGATTATGGCCGCTAGGTTTTCAAGTTTTCTCCCTGGATTAATTCACAAGGACCAGGTTGGCTTTGTACCGTTTAGACAGGCGGGGGATAATATAAGAAGAGTGCTGAATGTGCTATACATAGTAAAAACACAAAATAAACCTATATGTACTGTAGCACTTGACTTAGAAAAAGCTTTCTGAACAAGATGGGCATGGGGGGAAACTTTATAAATATATTTAACTTCCTTGTAACAATCCAAAAGCCTTTGTTAAATTACAAGGAGAAAGCAAAAATATCATTAACATTCAAAGGTCAACGAGGCAAGGATGCCCCCTATCCCCATTGCTTTTCGCACTTTGAACCCCTAGCTCAGGCCATCCGGTCATCACCACAGATTCAGGGGGTGCAAGTGGGGCTGCAACAGCTAAAGTGTTGTCTTTTTGCAGACGACATACTATGCACACTTACTGAACCAGCAGCCTCATTGCCATCCTTGATGGAGACACTGGACCATTTTGGCCTAATATCATCTCTTAAAGTGAATCTTAATAAAACTGAGGCTTTTGGGATCCTAATGTCTATCCAAGAATTGGAACAACTGAAATGCAAATTCCCATTTGAATGGCTTTCAAGTCACATCACTTACCTGGGAATAAATCTGACCCCTGACCTGGATGGATTGTACAAAGCCAACTACACACCAATGTTAAAAACCCTTACTTTGGATATAAAAAAGTGGAGCAGATTCCCCTTGTCTTGGATAGGTCGTATCAACTCTATAAGAATTAATATTTTACAGCAAATGTTATATTTATTTAGATCTCTCCCGATCGCAATTAATCAAAATGACTTTGAATAAGTTTTAAAAACACTTGATGAGATTCATCTGGAACAATAAAAGACCCCATATACCTCAAACATTGTTATTTAGTGACAGAAATATAGGAGGCTTAGCGTGCCCCAACCTGAGATATTATTACAATGCAGCCCAGCTGTCCTTTATTCTTCAAGCATACTCAGTTGAGCACCAGCCCTTGTGGATATTTATAGAGAATCAGCAAATCAAACCCAATAGATAGAACTCCATCATCTGGACTCCTGATATGCCCCTAGACTACACCAAGCACGCCAATCCCATTATTATAAACTCACTCTCCGTTTGGAATAGGATCAACAATAAACATAATTTGGTGAATAAAACAACAGGTCTAACTCCCACTCTTACCCATCCCATGATTTGGGACAGCTTGGGCGAGACCTCAAGAAACTGGTGGGCGATACAGAAGTTGGACAAACTAGGGACGTGGGTAGACAACGACCAAATTATAAATTTTGAACAGCTCAGGACCAGATTTGACATCTCTTTAAGGGACACTACAATTTTTGCAAGGTCAAACATCGGGTTAATGCACTGTTTGGGAAGTGGGGCTATCCTAAGGCTAGCTGGTTGTCCACTATGTGTATCAAAGCACCTTTAACTAAAGGAACGCTAAGCATGTTATACGCTTTTTTAAATGCTCCCCCAACTAAGTACAGTGGATATAAAAAGTCTACACACCCCAGTTAAAATGTCAGGTTTCTGTGCTGTAAAAAAATGAGATAAAGATAAATCATTTCAGAACTTTTTCCACCTTTAATGTGACCTATAAACTGTACAACTCAATTGAAAAATAAACTGAAATTTTTTAGGTAGAGGGACGAAAAAATATAAAAATAAAATAATATGGTTGCATAAGTCTGCACACCCTTAAACGAATACTTTGTTGAAGCACCTTTTGATTTTATTACAGCACTCAGTCTTTTTGGGTATGAGTCTATCAGCATGGCATATTTTGACTTGGCAAGATTTGCCCACTCTTCTTTGCAAAAACACTCCAAAGCTGTCAGATTGCGAGGGCATCTCCTGTGCACAGCCCTCTTCAGATCACCCAACAGATTTTCAATCAGATTCAGGTCTGGGCTCTGGCTGGGCCATTCCAAAACTTTAATCTTCTTCTGGTGATGCCATTCCTTTGTTGATTTGGATGTATGCTGTGGGTAGTTGTCATGCTGAAAGATGAAGTTCCTCTTCATGTTCAGCTTTCTAGCAGAAGCCTGAAGGTTTTGTGCCAATATTGACTGGTATTTGGAACTGTTCATAATTCCCTTTATCTTAACTAAGGCCCCAGTTCCAGCTGAAGAAAAACAGTTCCAAAGCATGATGCTGCCACCACCATGCTTCACTGTGAGTATGGTGTTCTTTTGGTGACGTGCAGTGTTGTTTTTGCATCAAACATATGTTTTGGAATTATGGCCAAAAAGTTTAACCTTGGTTTCATCAGACCATAACACCTTTTCCCACATGCTTTTGCGAGACTTCAGATGTGTTTTTGCAAAATGTAGCCTGGCTTGGCTGTTTTTCTTTGTAAGAAAAGGATTTTGTCTTGCCACACTACCCCATAGACCAGACATATGAAGAATACGGGAGATTGTTGTCACATGTACCACACAGCCAGTACTTGCCAGATATTCCTGCAGCTCCTTTAATGTTGCTGTAGGCCTCTTGGTAGCCTCCCAGACCAGTTTTCTTCTCGTCTTTTCATCAATTTTGGAGGGAGCTCCAGTTTTTGGTAATGTCACTGTTGTGCCATATTCTCTCCACTTGATGATGACTGTCTTCACTGTGTTCCATGGTATATCTAATGCCTTCGAAATTATTTTGTACCCTTCTCCTGACTGATACCTTTTAACAATGAGATCCCTCTGAGTCTTTTGAAGCTCTCTGTGGACCATGGCTTTTGCTGTGGGATGTGACTAAGAACATTTCAGGAAAGACCAACTAGAGCAGCTGAATTTTATTTGGGGTTAATCAGAGGCACTTTACATGGTGGCAGGTGTATGCTGACTCCTATTTAACACAATTTGGAATGTGATTGCTTAATTCTGAACACAGCTACATCCCCAGTTATAAGAGGGTGTGCAGACTTATGCAACCACATTATTTTTTATTTTTTATTTTTCTTCCCTCCACCTAAAAGATTTTAGTTTGTTTTTCAATTGAGTTGTACAGTTTATAGGTCACATTAAAGGTGGAAAAAGTTCTGAAATGATTTATCTTTGTCTAATTTTTTTACAGCACAGAAACCTGACATTTTAACAGGGGTGTGTAGACTTTTTATATCCACTGTATAAAGCTTCATTTAAGGTAAAATGGGAAGAGGACTTGGGCATCCAATCGGACCTCACACATGGGAAACAACATCCTTGACTCTTATGAAAGGCCCTCTAAGATATAGCTTGAAACATCAATTAAAATTATGCACAGAGCATATTACACAACTGTTAAAATGCATAAAATTAATTCTCAGAATTCCCCCTTATGTTTTAGACAATGCTCTTATTCTGGAACCTTTTTACACACATGGTGGGAGTGTGTGGTGGTTAGATCCATATGGTCAGCTTCTTTAGAATTAGCATCAGAAAATCTGCATACCACAATTGTTCCCTCAATTGAAACTTGACTGCTAGGGAGAAGCATTAAGTCGATATCAAGAAACCAAAACAAATGGATACAATACCTAATGACCTCAACAAAGAGTCATATAGCCCAGAAGTGGAGGTCACCGAATCTGAGAATAACAGAAGTCATTAATAAGTTAAATTACATAATGATTCAGGATAGGTGCTCATATGCATTAGCCAACACACTCCCCCTATTTCTAGAAATGTGGGGAAACTGGTTAAGGTCATCACACGCAATTGACATTATTTGAAGGGGAACCGGACAAAATCGGCAACCGGGAAATATATATCCGAGCAGGAATATGGCCCTTATTGGTTGAGACGGGGGGACAAAGGGAATACCTGACGTGGGCTGGATGGCTGACTACATCATGCCCTGAAACGGGGGCAGGTAGGTACGCACTGGACAAAAAAATCTGTGGACTGTCTTTGGGACTTGGAATGGATAATTGTTTGGTTTTTAGTTGTTTGTTTTCTCCTCTCTCCCCTAGACCTTCAATATCATAAAGGATTTTAAATGTACTCTGTCGGGATTAATACAACATATTATTTTCTAAATAATATAGAATAATGAATTTTGAGTTCAGAATCAATTTATAGACTCATATTCCTTTTTATAAAATAACATCTATTGAAAATAACAAAATCAACTAGTCTAATGATAAAAATGTAATGTATCAAATCAAATACAAATAAAACAAAATATAACCAGCCAGATATTAAAAGAAAATTAATCCATCATATTTTAAAACTTATTATTTTATGATATCTTCTATACAGTCCTACAATCTCAATATAAAAGTTTATCTCAATCACATCTACAATAAAACCTGGAATAGTAACCCATAGAACAAAATCAGATAAATCAATTAATAAAATTCACCCAAAATAACGTTTTAACATGTACTAATAATGTCTAATGATATTATAATATAGCTATAAAGGAATGTATTAAATATAACACAATTATGGTAAAGTATTTTATAATATAATTGATAAGTTAGCTAAGTAAAATTAATTTATCTGTATTGGTCAAAAAGAAAAATGAGATATCTAATTTTGTATTAAAATTTATATCCGGATTTATAAATTTTAATGACAAAAGGAAATCTAAATAACTTTTTGATAAGAAATAAACCAAACAGAGTAATTATGGTAATGGTTTTCAATTATATCATAAAATAAAATATTTAAATTTATACATTACCAATTATGACAAGATTCCACTGGTTAATTCCAAAATTGTCTGGCCTTTTCCACAGGATCAAAGTTTTTCTCTATTACTCCCTTTTTCTCTTCTTTTTATCCATAATTATACCTCTTGCTTATTTGCCTATCAGAATCCCAAATCAGTTAAAAGTATCTAGTAACCAATAGAATCTTTCATGATGTCATCACATATTTAAATTTTATAATGAATATATTTTTCTATAGAGACATTTATTCCTTGAACCATAAGATGGCGCTCTCGGACCTTTGAATTTTCATCCCTTTAATTAACTAATGACCCCTTTGACCCACAACCTATAAACAAAATGGGGTTATAAGAATTGTTATCAGTTAGATACCCCTAAACAGATTTATTATTCTGTGAAGGAGACTTGGTGTCTATGAACAAATTCTTCACATGTGAAATCTTAGGGAGGATTCCATTATTTCTAAGAAACATAACCTTTATAGACCTTTATCTATTAGTTTAGGAATTCACTCAGATATTTATCTCTATAGAACAAAGAACCATTCAACCATGGATAACTCACTGGTGAGAAACCGTCAAAGCATATCTTTTACATAGATATATTCAAATAATGGAATCGCATGCATAGATATATATATATATATATATATATATATATATATATATATATATATATATGGCATATAAAATATTAATACATTGGATATAAAATAGTGGTTAATAATTGGAATATCATAGTATACTATAATATCCATATAAGATAGAACTTTATTCATACAAAAGTTCTGACATAACCCCCTCTCTGAAATAATATCGCTCTTTAATAAAGTAGGTGATATTATTACAGTTGTAAATATGAAAAGTAACTGGTTCCCGGAAAAACAGAGACTCAACCCTTGATATGCTGTACTTCCTATGTAAGTCAATTGAATGGGAAATAAGCTTAGAATGCAAATTGTAGTAACAATGGTCTCATTCACTACAGTTATTAAGTCATTTAGCTTCTGTTTTTGGAGTTCCAATTCTCTTTGCACCATCTTCAAGGAATCCCGAAGTTCCCTAGATCCCTTAATTAATGTTTCAGTAGATATAGAGTTTGTTATTGACATAGTGGTACCTATAACAGCTCCAAGTATAGTCATTATCGCAGCCCCAATAAGGAAATCAATAAATTTTTTGGACGTCGGCTGTTGGAATTGTAAGATTCAGGAATAAAAGTTTTCCCTAATTGTTCCAACATGTTCTTTACAGTAGCTTGTGATCGATCAATGTGTTCACGATACCATACTTTCGTTTCCTCCATCTGTATGTTAGATATGTTAAATTGCCTTTCAATCACTGTTTGTGGATCCACGCTTTACGAAAATCTTTTGCGATGTCAATCTCCTCCCGGTGAGAATAAACCCTGGAGCCTCTTGGATAAGAATTCCTGAAGAAGGGCCTGGTTCCACAATAGATTCCATTCGGACCTCTTGGCATAGGATCAGCATCACCCATATCGCAGCTGTTTTTCTTTCTTTCATTTTCTTCAACTAGGAAATAAAAACAAAAAGTTTTAATAATATATTCTATACAATGTAAAAATAGTATAATCTTATTAGACAGGGTATTCAAAGTCACATTATTCATCAGGAATATCGTTAATGATTCTTAATTGAGATCTTGGGTGACAACTTTTTATTTGATTAATATGAACCCATCTTTCAACCATTTCACCATTTTTTTTAAATTTGTATTTTGTATACAACTAGTGAAATTTTGTCAACAATAGTATAAGGTCCTTTCCATGAAGGCAAAAACTTTTTCTCTTTCACTTGGTTTCGTTGAAAGTTGTACAAATATATCTGATCTGTGATCTCGTACTCCTTTTTGGATGTCTTAAGATCATAATAAGTTTTAGTACTTACAGCAAATTTCTCTAAATTTCTTTGTGCAAAAGCAAATGCCTGCTGCAAGTGTTTCCTTAGATCCTCTATATATTGATGGGTTGTAGCAGCATTCACTAAATTATGGTCTTGGGTTCTATAAATAAGGTGTTGTGGGAGTACCATACGTCTCCCCGTCATTAATTCAAATGGCAACATTTTTGTTGCAGTACTAGGTGTAGATCTTATAGCCATTAATACTAAAGGTAATTTTATATCCCAGTCTTTACCTGATTCTTTCACAAATTTCTTTAAAATACTAATAATGGATTGGTTGTACCATTCCACATTACCACTAGAAGCAGCACGATATGAAATATGTAATTTTCTCTTAACCCCTAGGATTTTCCACATACGGTTCCTTACTTCACTGGTAAAGTGAGATCCCCGATCGGACTCAATTCGTTGTGGTAAACCAAAATTGAATTTATAAAGCCAAATGGGGTTCTAGTCCATGTATATTGCTGTTTCCCAAAGGTGAAAGCCAGTTTATATTCTTCCTCTTCACTTACTTTAATGGTCCAATAACCTTGGGCACAATCAAGCGTAGTAAATAATTTAGATCTTTGTATTTGTGCTAAACATTGATCGATATATGGAACGGGCCATGCAGACATGTACACCCATTTATTTAATTGTCTCAAATCAGCGCATAAACGCCAGGTTCCATTTGGTTTCAAGACACCTAGAATAGGGTTATTAAAAGTACTGTGCACCGGTCTAATAATCCCCCTAGACTCTAGGTTCTTGATAATATCTGCCAATGATTCATAAGAGGCAAGAGGGAGTCGATATTGTTTCACAAATACAGGTCGCATATTTGGGTCAGTTTTAATTTTAGTGACATGTAAATTTGTCAAACCACAATCATATGAATCCTTAGAGAACATATCTTGGTAATCAATTAATACTTGTCTTAGTGTTTGGCGTTCAATGTCATTAGAACATCCGCTAGCTAAGGCTATCTGTTCCTCAACTCTTTCTCTAAACCCAGGGAATACCTCAGGCTGACTAATCTCATAAGTCTCCTCCAATTGTGTAGACAAATCAGTAGTGATCATACTTACCTGCGTCTCAGTGTTCTGATATTTCTCATATTCTTGTTCATCAATTGTTTGGTTAAAAACAAGTTCGTTATCCATAATATCACAGTTACTTTCAGTGAAACTAAAAGGATAAATAGACTGAACAGTAAATAATCCCTCAGGTTGTGTGTAAAAACACTGATCCATAATCTGGTCATCATTTACATAATTCTCTGGTATCAAACCAATAACTATATTCATAAACTCAGAAGTAAAATACTCAGAATCTATAGCCATACCTATTAGGGATCCCTTCTCTAAATCTATTGGATGGGATGCTGTGTTATTTACCAGAATAATGAAAGATATCTGTGTTGTAGTAATTAGAGGTGTATGAATGAGGGTAAGGCCTTTTCGTTGCATCTGATGACTAAGATTTACAAAGGCATCAATACCTTTAATCTTTTGACCCCTTTTTACCTGTAAAGGGAGAGGAAATTGTGCCACCCCCTCTGGTATTGTAACACTTTGTTCCATTTGCACGGTTGCTGCATAAGGCATTTGTTGTGCAGATTTCAATGCTTCTGAGACGTTTAGGAATTCTAAGGGCTTATCCTGTAGTCTGGACCAAATAACGCTATTGATCAAATCAATTTGGGATGCAAAGCGATGTAATAGATAATTTCCAATATAGATTGGATATTGGGAACCCTCAATAACTAAGAATAGGTGCATAACCCTTTTACCCCCAATGAAAAGAGGTAATATACATTTTGCCATAATAGCATGAGTTGAAGTTTCATGATCTATCTTATATACCCATTGATCATCGGGTTGTGTATTTCGGATTAAATTATTATTCTTTATTTGTTTAAATAAGCTCTCATTAACATAGCTATTCTCATGTTTTAGAGCTAGTTTTGCTTGTTGAGAATTTCTCATACCTGGAATATCAACAGGAATAAATAAACCTTCATCATTGGTTTCTATTTCCACTAGAAATCTAGATTGTTTACTTATGTTTAAAGGCTTAGAATCATTCTTATTTAAAGAGATAGTTAATACATTTCCCTCTATTTGAATATTTTTAATATGCGGCTGATCAATTTGGATCACATTTTCATTATTTACTTGTTCTCCATTAATTTCTTTACATTTAAGTACTGTCATCTCAGGCATTTGATTATTTTGGAAGTGAATCTCTACTGATTCCTCTTTTTTTCTCAATAACATGACAATTCCTTTGCATATGAGGTTGTTTAACCAGATCATAATTGATGGGAAATGTAACTTGACCATATCACCCCATCAATAAAATCAATTACTGGACTAAATCTTCTAAGTAAATCAGTCCCAATTATAATTTTGTAACTAGGAATATCCACTATAATAAATGGATGTTTCATTTGTTTATTTCCTATTCTGATATCTAACCACACATGGCCTACAGTAGTAACTTTAATACCATCAAAATTTCGAACAATTCCAACAAATGGTTTCAGAATAGCTTTCTTTTTGGCTCTACTCTCAATTTCCTCATATGTATCTTTGAAAATTACTGTGACTTGAGAACCTGTATCAAATAATGCTTTATGATTTAAGGTTTCAACATTCTGTATACCAACAGAAACATAATATCGGTTCTGTATTTCCTCCATTTCACATAAGAAATGTGTATGTCTTAACATCTCTAACTTCTTCCATTGTTTATTTTTATTTAAGAAGTCAGATTGTGGAGTATGATCTATCCAATTTATAACTATTTCTGTAGGACTATTAGCAATTTCCTGATTAACATTTGTTTCATTTTCAATAAACTGAACAGGTAATAAATCATCTGTCATGACATTGCAATGTTCTTCTTCTACTTCAGCTATTAACCCTTTACCGGTAAACTCTGGTTCAATCTGTGTTACCTCCTGTGAGCTTAAAGGGTCAACAGTTATATTTTCTCGGTCATCTTCCTTGGTTTTGAAAACACCCCTCCCTTGCTGAATAGGAATTTCTGAAGAGAAAGGATACTCAGGGAGAAGAAATAAATCATTAACATTCTTTTTAGAACATATTTTTATATTTTTATTTGAATCAAGAGATTCACAGGTATCACTTCTGTTTGTGTTATTGATCACTAATCTATTTTCACAATTAGTATTCAGTCATTGGCTTTGGCTTTGAGAATTTTGACCATCTTGGGTTGGATTATTTCTCACTGACTGAGAATTAAATCCTGCCATAAATGCAGCCATTTGTTGTGTCAAAATTTTAACCTGCTCTTCTAAATTAGATGATGGTTTAGAATTTAGATTTTGGCTATATCTTTTAACCCTTTGACTCTCTGAATAATTTGAAGTATTGGGCATTGGAGGGGTTAATCTTCCTTCTGCACTAGGAGATTTTGGCCTCCAGACATAATTTTTAATAGGATTGTTTCCCATGTAATTTGGACTAACATAAAAAGAATCATTATTTGCATTTTGAGATTTTTCAATTGCAATTTTTACTGGCCTAAATGATGACTATGCCTGACTTGATTTGTTTGAACCTTTAACCACATTTGCGTAAGGTTTTGTACCTGTCTCATACTGTAGATTAGGTTTAACAGAAATTTCTGCCACATTTTGACTATTACATTTCTCCCTTCGCTTATAATTATTCCCATCATCAAGCTGAATCTTATATATTTTAGTACATTCATTTACCAACCAACTTAAAGGCTTGGCGTCATTAAAACCATATTTCTCTGAATATACAAAGGTAGTGCATGGAAGTAAATTCTCTTAAATTCAGGAGATTCTGGGTCTGTCTTTTTTGCAGTCTGTCTATAAGCGTGTTTTAATGTGATTAAAAATTCTTTCGGACTTTCGTCAGGCTTACATCTAAGATTATGAACTGCTTTCATAGCAGCCTGTGGGTTTCTATACTCAGAAAAGTATTTTCTCACCTCAGATTCATGTATATCCCAACCATTTATATCGCTATCATGGAGAGAGGTGAAAAATGAGGTATAAGAGCTATCAAATGACCAAGGGAGGTAGGATATTTTATCATTAGCCCCCCCTTATCCCTAGTTCAACCATCACCCTTTCTAATGAATCAAGGTGGTCTTCTATGGACAATTTTGAATTTTTGGTGTAGGGTTTAATTAATTTTCTTATAGCCTGGGCTTTCTCATGGAAAGAGAGTCTTTTATTTGATCGTATATCTTCATCACTATCAGTTTCATTTTTAGAGCTATGTAAAGTTTTTATGGGTGATCGTTTATATTTATTCCTTGAAGGTACTACTTCTAATTCTTCCTCAGAATCACTAAAGTCACAATTTTGCTTGAGGCATAATCTTGAGCCCTATTTAAATCCATTTTTAGATTTTCAACATCCTGTTGGTATTGTTTTATCTCATTCTTAGCTACAGTCAGTAATTTTTGGATCTTTTTATTCTCTACAAATATCTCAGCCTCATGAATTTTCTTATTAGTTAATTCTTGAGTTAAGAATTCAATCTTTTGTTGCAATCTCTTCTGTTCTATTTTTAAGTCCTGACAAGCCTGAACATACTTTTGCGCTAATTTATCAGCATGTTCAGCTTTCTCATTTAAGTATTCAAATTTCTCAGACAATTGCTCAAATTGAACTGATTTTTGACTTTCCTCACCGGTATCTATTGCACGCTCAGCTACCAATTTATCTATTATTGCCTGTAATTCATCACATTTCTCTGAATATTTACCATTTAAATCTTGAGCTGCGTTAAATGTCTCTGTCGTTTCTACAACTTTCTTCCTTAATTCTTTAATTTTGATAAACTGCTGATCTGCTAGCTGCGTTTTTTCTCCATGTAAATCTCTCAAGGTTTGACAGGTTATAGAGACTTCCTGGTTTTGATTATTTAAATTTTTTATGGTAATTTCTTTTTGTGAATTTTGATATTTCCAGCTTCTGGCTAATTCCATCCAAACAGTAGATAACCTAGCTAAATGCTTCTTTCTTTCTGATTTAATTTGAATTGCATTTATAGTACTCATCACAGTTGTCAACAAATTCTTATCGTGTAACCAATCATCAGTTGTATCACCATCAATTTCGGGATGTATTTTATCCAAATATTCTGACAACTGTTCCCTATACTCACAAACAGGATATACATTTGAAATTCAAGTTTTAATTAACAACTCCATTCCCTGTTTACCATGACCAATTATGTCATCTAAAGATAATGCCCCTACTGTTTCAGAACCAAAAACACCTTTAGCCATTTTTTTTTCAACAAGTGTTATTAAATAAAAAGTTTTAAATCAATTAAATAATTGACCACGTGTCTATAAAGATATATATCTCGCTGGGGCCTCCAAATATGTCCGGATTAATACGACATATTATTTTCTAAATAATATAGAATAATGAATTTTGAGTTCAGAATCAATTTATAGACACATATTCCTTTTTATAAAATAAAATTTATTGAAAATAACAAAATCAACTAGTCTAATGATAAAAATGTAATGTATCAAATCAAATACAAATAAAACAAAATATAACCAGCCAGATATTAAAAGAAAATTAATCCATCATATTTTAATACTTATTATTTTATGGTATCTTCTATACAGTCCTAAAATCTCAATATAAAAGTTTATCTCAATCACATGTACAATAAAACCTGGAATAGTAACCCATAGAACAAAATCAGATAAATCAATTAATAAAATTCACCCAAAATAACGTTTTTACATGTACTAATAATGTCTAATGATATTATAATATAGCCATACAGGAATGTATTAAATATAACACAATTATGGTAAAGTATTTTATAATATAATTGATAAGTTAGCTAAGTAAAATTAATTTATCTGTATTGGTAAAGAAAAATGAGATATCTAATTTTGTATTAAAATTTATATCCGGATTTATAAATTTCAATGACAAAAGGAAATCTAAATAACTTTTTGATAAGAAATAAACCAAACAGAGTAATTATGGTAATGGTTTTCAATTATATCATAAAATAAAATATTTAAATTTATACATTACCAATTATGACAAGATTCCACTGGTTAATTCCAAAATTGTCTGGCCTTTTCCACAGGATCAAAGTTTTTCTCTATTACTCCCTTTTTCTCTTCTTTTTATCCATAATTATACCTCTTGCTTATTTGCCTATCAGAATCCCAAATCAGTTAAAAGTATCTAGTAACCAATAGAATCTTTCATGATGTCATCACATATTTAAATTTTATAATGAATATATTTTTCTATAGAGACATTTATTCCTTGAACCATAAGATGGCGCTCTCGGACCTTTGAATTTTCATCCCTTTAATTAACTAATGACCCCTTTGACCCACAACCTATAAACAAAATGGGGTTATAAGAATGGTTATCAGTTAGATACCCCTAAACAGATTTATTATTCTGTGAAGGAGACTTGGTGTCTATGAACAAATTCTTCACATGTGAAATCTTAGGGAGGATTCCATTATTTCTAAGGAACATAACCTTTATAGACCTTTATCTATTAGTTTAGGAATTCACTCAGATATTTATCTCTATAGAACAAAGAACCATTGAACCATGGAGAACTCACTGGTGAGAAACCTTGAAAAAATATCTTTTACATAGATATATTCAAATAATGGAATCGCATGCCTAGATATATATATATATATAAAGCATATAAAATATTAATACATTGGATATAAAATAGTGGTTAATAATTGGAATATCGTATTATACTATAATATCCATATAAGAAAGAACTTTATTCATACAAAAGTTCTGACAACTCTAACTTATAGAACTACTAATGGGATATACTTCTCCTAATTTTTGGTTTATAAACTGTTAAATCTAGTTAGATAGGAAGGTTTACACAAGGGCCATGGTGTGGGCAGTGTAACAAGCAAATTTAAGGAGAGATACTCGAAGAGAAGTATTAGTGTGTTACACTGAGCAATCTGGGTGCTATAAGCTCAAATGGGATAATTGTATGATAATAAAAAAATATTGAAACTAAAGCTAGCGGGAAAAGAGGGGAGAGGGCAAGTTTGAAGGCTATTGAGGAGATGGCCTAATATTGTGTATTCACATTTTGAAATCTTAGAGATAGGAAGAAAAAAGGAAAAAAAAAAAAAGACTAACGCTAGATTCCTGGGTTAACATTGACTTTATTTTTTGTATATCACAGACAGGAATCTTACTTGAAAAGGATGTATGTAAAAATACACTTTCATCTGCTTTGACTTGTATTATGAATTGTTGTCATAACATCTGTGATTGTCTTTAATAAAAAAAAATATTGAAACAAAAAAGACAGTGTAGCACCAAAAAACTATAGAAAAGGATGATCATTATTAACACTTAACAGTCCAATATACACATTAGTGTAAATATAACATATGTACAAAAAACTTTAATTGGATACTCTAGATCCGGAAACTACGCCGTTTAAAAATTTGTAAAAAAGAGACTGTATAGAGATACTTGGATAGGTGATGTATATGAATTATGGAGTATTTTCATATTCCTTGATCATAACGTGATATATTGTGTACAATCCTCATAAATCAGAATATACTGATCCTCCTGTTAATACAGGATATACTGATAATCACAGGATTGTTACCAAAAAAATATATATAAAAAGTCACGTGTATCTATATACATATATATAAAAACAAATATACAATAGAAAAAAATCTGATACCAAAAGATGCTTTGAGTTAGACTGAAAGTCTCTTATTGTCTCTATTGGATTACTCTATTAAGATGTAGAGGAGAGGTCACACTACTGGATCAGAGCAAGACACACATAGCAGTATAACAGTATTAAAACAATAATAGCAGTATACTTGCTGTTCAGTAATAAAGCTCTCCATTAAGGCTCTCCATAAACTCTCCGTTAACTCTCCATTGATAGAGCATAATAATGTTGTATAATAGAGAAAAAGAGTAAACCAATGATGTAAAAACTGAAGTTACACTTAAAAAAGTGTTAGACTTAGCTTTCAGTAGTCTTAGGTTCAGATAGAGTTAAAAAATATGTTGCCAACGGGCCGTGTCGTCCCTCCACGGGACTTCTTCTAAGGCTTTTAACTTTAACTGGCTTTTCAGGCCTATTTAAGGCCTAAGAATCGCTTCCGTGATTGAATTACGTTGAGAACGTAGTGATGCGTAGCGTCATGACGTAATGACGTTCTTCAAAATTGAATTAACTTTATTTGTATCAGCAGAGGTTGAATCAACGCCGGAACGTCAACATGGTGACGTCACAACACTCATTCAACCCCCGCCGATCTTTATTTAAACAATTTGCGACAAAGAATACGAATTTGTGTGGATGGGCGCAAAATGACAAACAGAAGCACCAAACATGCAGAATATATATATAAAAAATGTGCAAAAATTCCAGAGGTCCATATATACTAAAAATAAAGTGTTTCATTGACTTTGAGAATACAATTAACCAAGCAAAAGAAGTTATATATTTTATCCAAATATATTTACCCTCTAATTCACAACATAACAGCATTGCAATATAACACCTTTATATTATAGCCCGCCCCAAAGTATTTCACGCCTGCACATCTAGCACACTAGATTTTTTGGAGCTTTTATATATATATTTTTTTCACAATTATTATATTTTATTACACATTCAACCATTTAGTCTAGCGCTACACGCACGCTAATATAACTCTTTCCATCACATTATTACATTTTATCACTCACTTTATTATTCTCATTAAATATCACTTTTTCTTTATTAATATGGGAAAATATGTTTAGTTAGGGGACCTTGGTATAATGCTACCTCCCTATATCTTGACATAAATTAATATGCCATTATTTCACATTATGTGAGAGAATATA
This sequence comes from Discoglossus pictus, assembly GCA_027410445.1. Taxonomy (NCBI): domain Eukaryota; kingdom Metazoa; phylum Chordata; class Amphibia; order Anura; family Alytidae; genus Discoglossus; species Discoglossus pictus. The sequence goes on along the minus strand of CM050166.1, from coordinate 189,832,204 downwards.
AAATATATAACTTCTTTTGCTTGGTTAATTTTATTCTCAAAGTCAATGAAACACTTTATTTTTAGTATATATGGACCTCTGGAATATTTGCACATTTTTTGTATATATATTCTGCATGTTTGGTGCTCCTGTTTGTCATTTTGCGCCCATCCACACGAATTTGTATTCTATGTCGCAAATTGTTTAAATAAAGATCGGCGGGGGTTGAATGAGTGTTGTGACGTCACCACGTTGACGTTCCGGCATTGATTCAACCTCTGCTGATACAAATAAAGTTAATTCAATTTTGAAGAACGTCATTACGTCATGACGCTACATATCACTATGTTCTCAACGTAATTCAATCACAGAAGCGATTCTTAGGCCTTAAATAGGCCTGAAAAGCCAGTTAAAGTTAAAAGCCTTAGAAGAAGTCCCCGTGGAGGGACGACACGGCCCGTTGGCAACATATTTTTCAGCTCTATCTGAACCTAAGACTACTGAAAGCTAAGTCTAACACTTTTTTAAGTGTAACTTCATTTTTTACATCATTGGTTTACTCTTTTTCTCTTTTATACAACATTATTATGCTCTATCAATGGAGAGTTAACGGAGAGTTTATGGAGAGCCTTAATGGAGAGCTTTATTACTGAACAGCAAGTATACTGCTATTATTGTTTTAATACTGTTATACTGCTATGTGTGTCTTGCTCTGATCCAGTAGTGTGATCTCTCCTCTACATAGATATTTGAGACATCTTAATAGAGTAATCCAATAGAGACAATAAGAGACTTTCAGTCTAACTCAAAGCATCTTTTGGTATCAGATTTTTTTCTATTGTATATTTGTTTTTATATATATGTATATAGATACACGTGACTTTTTATATATTTTTTGGTAACAATCCTGTGATTATCAGTATATCCTGTATTAACAGGAGGATCAGTATATTCTGATTTAGATTTAGATTGTACACAATATATCACATTATGATCAAGGAATATGAAAATACTCCATAATTCATATACATCACCTATCCAAGTATCTCTATACAGTCTCTTTTTTACAAATTTTTAAACGGCGTAGTTTCCGGATCTAGAGTATCCAATTAAAGTTTTTTGTACATATTCTTTTTTGATATCACAAGGGGTGTTAAGCACCTAGGATACCAGCAATATAGACCATAATTTTTTCTATAATAAATATAACAAATAATATTTATTATGATGTCTGTTTCATTATACAACATCAAGGGTAATATACAACCCAGTACTCAAGAGGTTAATATCTATCAGGTAACCATGTGGAATAGAAATAAATGCTCTAATGCATTTTCTCTCTCTCTCTCTCTCTCTCTCTCTCTATATATATATATATATATATATATATATATATATACTAGCGACTTGCCCGTCAAAAGTGACGGCAATAAAATTGTAAGGCTGGGAATGCTGTTTGCCACACAATGTGAGTCTCTGACACTCTTAACCTTTTTATTATCTACGAAGAAGTACAACAATTATAGTAAATGTGTTTATTTTTTCAACATGCAACTTGTAGTTCAAGAACTGGTAAACCATTCGTTTTTTTAACAATATTGACCTTTTTAATTTTTTAGCTATACAGGAGTGATCTAACAATGGATCAACTTTGTATGAATCAGTATTGTAAAACATTAAATAATCCTTTTAACATGCAACTTGTAGTTCAAGTACTGGTCAACAGTATATATTTTTTAAATATCACAATTTTAATAGTCAGCTATGCAGTAGTCATCTAACAATACGTCAACTTTGTATGAATGAGTATTGTTAACCATTACATAATGCTTTTTAACATGCAACTTGTAGTTCAGCAACTGGTAAACCACATAGGTATTGAATCCAGGGGAAGGCAAACAGAAAAACCCATAGTAAAACTTATCCAATTGTGTCAAAGGGAAAAAAAAATCCTTCCTGACCCCAGTAACTGGTGATCGGATTACTCCCTGGATCAATACACCCTATTGAATAATACTTTTCAATTTTAACATGCAACTTGTAGTACAACTACTGCTAAACAATTGTTTTTTAAAAATATTAACATTTTCAATTGTTAGCTATGCAGGAGTAATATAACAATAGGTTCACTTTGTATGAATGAATATTGTAAACCATTACATAATGCTTTCTAACATGCAACTTATAGTTCACCTACTGGTAAACCACATAGGTATTATATCCATAGGAAGGCAAACAGAAAATAACCCAGTGAAAATTATCCAATTGTGTCAAAGGGGGAAATGATCATCCTCCTACTAACATGAACCCTTAATTACATACAATGAAAAAACTTTCCACACCTTGTAAAATACAATTTTACTATTACAAACAGTAACTTAATGTAATAATATTTAAAGTGAAATAGTAAGAAAATTCAACGTAACGTTTTGTGGGGCTAATCATCCGAAAAGGCCACTTCCAAGACATTCCAATATTTTACTTTGTCTATGGGATATAACCACTGTTTATTCTTTGTGTTGTTTTTTTTTTTTCAATTGTTATTTTGTAATTCTTGTAGTTATTTAAAATGGCAAATAAAGTTTCCTATATGAAATAGTGGCCTCTAAAAAGAGTCCCAGTGACATAAAAGTTCGTCCTGGAAGTAAAACCACTATTCTTTATGTTATTTTGCCATTTTATAGAGTTCCCTATGTGAAATAGTGGTCCTCTATAAAGAGTCCGAGTTACATCAATGTTCCTCCTCAAAATAAAACCACTATTCTCTATGTTTAGCATCGAAAAAATCACCCTGACTTTGTCTTTTTTTCAATGCAAACATTAATTTCCTCTGGATTGTTGCATCTTGAAAATGCAGCATAGAGTTGTCCATGTGCAAATACAGGTTCCTGTAAAAAAATACCCACAGACTTAAAATTTTGTCCTTGGGATTTATTTATGGTTATAGCAAATGCCATGATAATGGGAAATTGTCTCCTTTGAAGGACAAAAGGCAAACCACTCTCACTTGGAGCCAAATCAATTTGTGGTATAAAAACCCATTCACCTTTATGGGTACCATTCATAATTTCTGCATGTATGAAATGTTCTCTTAAATCCTGCACAATTAATCTGGTCCCATTACAGTCCTTTTTTGGGATTCATATTTCTCAGTAGCATGACAGTGGCATTCCAGAGGGAGTTAAAGAATTAATAAATTCCATACTAAAGTTAGATCCACTGTCTTTGTCATCAGCCAAAACCAAATCTACACTGTAATAATATTTTTTGGGTGCATTGATGAATTTTAAAATTTCGTTATTTAGATTCAAGGCATCTATATTTTCGTCATTATTGATAGTATTTAGAAAGATTGCCAATATTAATGTTTCTTTGCAAATAATTTCTGATGGAATTTCAATGGTATCATCAGGTAGATTAGTTATTTTTGGATGTTTTCCTTCTCCAATTTGAATTAGCCAATTATTGAATTCATTTTCGCCTTGAGATCTCATATTAAGTTCTAATTTAAGGTGTGTAAATATTTTTCACAGTTTACTTGTCTTTATACATGTTTTGATGATGTCAGTCCTATTTCCATGTGGCACAACAGGTAATACTTGCCTAAAATCTCCTCCTAACAACATCACCTGTCCCCCAAATGGAAAATCATTATCCATAACTTATTTTCATAATCGATCAATACATTGCAGGGCATGACACTACATCATTGGTGCCTCATCTATTATAATTAATTTACTTTTTTCCATTTTTTGGCTTGTAATGAATTCATTCGAATATCCTACACTGGTGTTTCTAGAATGGGAATTGGCATTGTAAATCCACAATGCACAGTTCTCCCAGTTCCAGCTGTTGCAAATGGTAGTACTTTTTGACCCTGTGCTTGAATGAAATCATCAATAAATTATATAGATAAGTTTTTCCTGATACCCCAGTGTCATCTAGATAGAAATAATGCTCTTTGAGCATGTCATCATCTATTGCATTTGTGATAGCGTTAAATGCTTGCAATTGTAATGTATTTAAAGTTTCAATTTTTTTCTTGTGTTTTTTGGTTTTCAAGCTCAGTGTTATAGTTTTTAAAGTTTATTTCATTTATAAGGCAGATTAAAATTTGCACAATTTAATCCATGACAAAGAAATATTTCTTGAATTTCCATTAATGCTTTTCATTGCGGAATGCTCTCATTGTAATGTTTAAAAAAGTCTTCACATATATTTAATTTAAATGTTTCCCACAAAGCTAATGCATCAGGTACATTGCAAAAGATGCAAATTAATGCAAATTGTTCTCTCATTTGCTTTGGCTTTTGACATAGTGCTGCTTCTTCCAGACACCTCTCCTATTCCGTATCATCTGCTATGAAGTTTTAATGTTTTTCAGCTAATTGGAAAGTATCATAAACTATGTCATTCACTGTGCATAAATGTTTATAATTTTGTGCACCCGGAAAATGTAAAAGAAGTAATCTTCAACTGAAACGTTCAATGTTTTTTTCGTTGTCGCCATTGGTCATTTGCGAATACATAGTGATATGGAATTTCAGTGTATAAAAATTGTCTGGCCTCATTGTCCTTGCAATTTAAATGAAACCAAGCAGTAAGTGTTGTTGCTCTATGTTCATTTTGGGCTATGGCATTTCTTTCATCCCCTGCAGTAAAGCAAACAAATTGACTTTGTAGCAAATGTACAGCTAATCGGTAAACAGCATGTGACCGTTCATGCATCTTAAATTTCAGAAGATGCCACATTGCTTCTGGAGCACTGACATAGCGAGCATCTGAATAACATGAAAGTTCATCATGTAAAATTGCACAATAACAGTTGCTGCATCATATCCTTTGTATATATATTTTGTGAGTCAAGGAGTGCCCCTAGAGGCTGGTTTGATTAAAGATCCTAGAAGATTTCTCATAGGCAGAAGGAGTTAACTAAGGTCAGTGATCAGAGGCTAATTGAAGCCCAGCTGTGGATTGCCTTAAAGACAACAGCAGAGAAATGGGTGTAGTCCTCACATAGGCTTGGGCCTAAGCAGTGTGAGCAGAGTGTGGAGTCTGCTCAAAGAAGCCCAGTTGATGTGCTGTTGTTAGCAGCAATAGCAAGCTACAAAGAAAGGCTTGCTCACTGTTCCTGCGTGAATCTACAATCGAGGATTGATGAAGTTTGTATATAAGTTGTAATGACACAGGAAGCTTGAGGATCTGTGGAGTGAGGGAGAGAATCTCCAGCAAACACAGGAAGTGCAGCTGCCTGTGTGAAGCACTGAAGACAGAGAGAGATAGAATTTGCTTACAGAGGATTTGCAGGCCTGTTTGCCAAAGGGAAGCTGCAAAGACTGGCAGAGACAATGGATATAAATTACGTGTGCATTGTACTTCATCAACAAATGTAGATTGTATGGAACTACATATCTATTATTAACCTTTTGGCCATGAATAATAGTTGTTTGTCCTTCTCTTCTTTTATACAAAGGGTATCCATCACAATTAGCATAAGTTTGCATTTGAAATTGTTTTGGGAACACTTTTGTGCATTTTTTTATTTTCCATACATGGTGAATTTGGTTTGATATCTCCACATGGACCATGAATCATTCTGTGTGTTACAATCTCATAAAGTTTTGAATATTTTTGTGGATGTGGCAGTTCAGCACTAATCACTGAATCCACTCTCTCTGCAGTATTTCAGTTATCTTTTTTCTTGTGGGATTAAAAGTATATGTGCATGTGGCAGGACTCTTTTTTTTTATTCAATGGTATAAACAAAAACCACACACTTCCCAAATAACTGTTCTTTAGCTATATCATGTATTAATGTATTTAGTTTAATTTCGAACACTCAAGCCACTAAATCTGGTCGATCAGAAGTATTTTGGCCAACTTTCAAATTTTCCTTGATCTCTGGCCATTGTGGATTACATGATTGCTCTTCCAGCTGGAATGTCTCTGTTGGTAGCCAATGCAGCGACATAATCCATCAATCCACAATATTGTTCTACACAAAGCTTGTTTTGTTAAAATTTGATAAAATGTAGATTATTTGCTTCGACTTATAGATATGAATCAATAATACATTGTTGTGTGAGTTTCCCCCATATAAAATAGGATTAAAATGATCATGAATAGCAGTTTGTGCCACTTTATATTCCAGCATAGAAATATTGTTTCTAACACAAACTTTTCTATTGGGATAACTTTGCAATTGTAATTTTGGTTCCCATCCTGGCTCACTATTTGGAAAGAAAATGAGATATGTAATTGGATCCAAATTAAAACTTAATATATTAATGTTTATAAAAGGTTATTAGATATATTCACACATGAGTGGACAAAGGAAATTACAATTTGGCAGAGTAGGAATGCATAAGGTATTTTATTGGGTGATGATGTTATCAGCGCAGAAGGGATGATAGTTGATTTGTGTAATAATATACTGTGGAGGGATACTAGAGGGAGAAAGCATGTTATGTTAGATGAGTCTTCCCTGAGTCCAGTGGCATCCATTATATCAGTTCCTTCAGAAAGGGTGTGGCCAGACACTGGTAGCCACACTGATCTGAGGAAGTTGTTGGTGGATTTCCCTGACATGTGAGCCCAACATAAAAATGACTGTGGAATACTGAGGGAATAGGCTAATATTTCTCTTTTGTTACAGAACCAGCAAACTCTCCCTAGTGGGTACTCTATTCAGGATGGGTTAATTTGCTATAGTAATCCTACAGAGCCACAGGCCAAACTTCTTTTTGTAGTCCCAAAGCATTTACAGAGACAAATTACACAGCAAACTCACTCTCTTTTGGGACACATTGGTCACAGTGCCTTAGAATACCACCTTAGACAGAAATATTTTTGGCCAGAGTTAGCAACATCAGCTCAACAGTGTATTCAAGAATGCCTTATCTGTGCTCAGATAAATCCACGCCCTAAAGGACAAATACCAATTCTCCAGAGGGTACCAGTAGCTGATGGTACCTGGAAATCTATTGAGACTGATTTTATAGGCCCACTTCCACTATCAAAGGGGGGTCATTGTGGATATTTATTCTAAATGGGTTGAAGTTATTCCTCTTAGGCGTGACACTGCACAAGCTACTGCAAAAGCATTATGGGAACATGTGTTTTCAGGGTGGGGTTTTCCTGATCTCATTGAGTCAGACAGAGGTACACATTTTACTGGGCTGATAATGCAAAGCCTCTATGCCCTACTGGGAATACAGCAGAGATTCCATGTTCCGTATCATCCACAATCCTCGGGTATAGTAGAACGCATGAATCGAACCATTAAGTCTAGGTTAGCCAAAATGGTAATTCTTGGGTTACACACTTACCAGCAGTTCTAATGGCTATTAGATCTACACCTGCCACTGCTACTAAATGTTCTCCCTATGAGCTCATGACAGGGAGACAGATGGCTCTAGGCCACCCAGGTGATCCTCAATTGTCCACTCCCCTGAGAGAAGCCGTGTCAATAGACCAATATCTCTCCCAAATTCAGGAGCAGGTAAGATTACTGCTACATTTTGCTGCCTCTAATATGGCCCCAACTGATTGTAAAGTGTCATCTAAAATTCAAACTTTGTTTAAAAAGGGGGGAATGATCATAATTAAACATTTTAATAAAAATTCTCCATGGGATGCAAATTGGGAGGGTCCCTATGTCATTCTAGATACATTAGGTACTACAGTGCTTAAGGTAATGAGATCAAACCCCAGAAAAACCAGAAGGCAGCCTGGTCACAAATGGGTCCAGGTGGACCAATGTAAATTGTATAGAGGGACAGCAGTCCCAGATGTAGATATTTCTGCTAAGAACTGATACTTGTTTGATCTTATCAGATTTGGCACCGAGAAATCAACAAGGAAGATGATAATGCATTTGATTTTGGGAATTGTATGGACAAAGATATTCACATGTAATAATCAGGAAATCGATGGACCACAAACTACCTCTTCCACAAGACAAAGAGGATCAAGTCATACACAGACGATCAAGGCATGGACAAAGATATGGAGCAATGACAATTTGAAAGAACCATGTTTTGATCAACTGACTTTAAGTGGAGGTGGGACTATGGACATTGTTGGGACAAAAAGCCATAATGATATTAGTGGGTTTTGGAGAGACAATCGAGGCAATAAAAGGAACTGGGAATGTGAATGGACAAACTGGGGAAAACGGACAATGGTCTGATTGGTGAAGGTATTAGGTTTTCCCTTAATTTTCAAAACCCTTTTATGTCCATGAATCAGCAAGGGTATAGCATAACAAAAGTGATCACTGAGAACATGACTAAAGAAGGTCTAAAATTGGAGGTAGTGGGATCCAACCGGGGTGGACAAGTGAAGGTAACATTAACAATAGATGAGGGGAGGGAACCTAAAACAAGAGCACCTCCTCTGACCTATTCTACCACACTTGCTCCACCAAGGGTGGATAACTATGCTGACAATCCCATGTGTGGGGATAAGAAAGTACTTTCCAGTGGTCCCTTTCAAATTAGTGCTATGAACCCCACACCAATATTGAGGGATGCTACATTTCAGCTAATTTCATGGAGAATAAGGTTGACAGATTGTCTAGTTTCTAAACACTTTCAAAATTGTTCCACAATTACAGCTACTATAGAAAGGTCTTTAATTAGATGGGTAATGGGTACCAAAAAAAGAAGTAAGAGGGATATTGTGGATACAGTGTTGGGAGGTGTAGGAACTGGTCTAGGGGTTGTGAATTCTATCGATATTTCCAGTCTGACTACAACCTTACAGTCTGAGGGTTTGTTAAATTCCAAAGGGTTACACGCACAACAAACCATAAATACACTTGTAGAGGGACTGACAAAAGCAGTTATACATATACAGGGACCTGCTGTACAGCATATTCAGGAGATATTGGTAGGGGTAATTGGGAAGATAAGGGAAGTGTCTTGGGATTTTGTATGTCTTTCTATGCAAACTGAGCTATCAACTGATTTTAAGATCCTGGCGCAAGCTATGTATAATAACCATACCCCTTTGGGAGTTTGGCAGCAAGCTAAAATTAACAGGTTTGCTTTTGACCACAAAGAGTTATGGGTGAACAGTTGGCTGGGTTGCAAGGGAAATATATGTAGAGCTAATTCATTAGTACCAACCAGGGGAACATACCAAAACATCTACCATATGACATAATTGGGAACTCCAGTAACAGAATCACATGTTTTACATCATGAGTTAGAGTTTCCCATCTTCATAGTAAATGGTACCACCATAGAACAAGTAGATGTGGAAGGTTGCATGAGATTCCCCACCAAAATCTTATGTCTACCCAATCAGGTTAGAACAGTATTTGATTCATGCTGGCATAACCATTCATACTGCCAAGGGTTTTTAGAAAAGGTTAAACCCCAAGATATGATATTCCCCTTAGGACAGGGAAAGGTGTGTTTTGTTTAGTTGAAACTAAGGGATGAGATAAACATATGGTTTAAACATTGTATATCTAGGGAACAGATTACTCAGGGTATTTACTGTGTCATAGACTATCCAGTGAGAATAAGTTCACAGCAGTTTATTCTCACAGTGCCACAGATATTAACCTACAATAAAACCCTGGGGTCTCCTCTGATTGTACCAATTGTATCAGACAACACACCTTGGCAGAAATGGGTAATGCAACTTAAAGATGATCATATACTGCTCAAACACCTACAAAGTTTTGGAGAAAGGGTACACATAAATTTTCACCATCAACAGCAAAAACTCAAAAGGATTACACATATATTTTCTGATCTGTCAAGTGCATCCTGGTGGCAGAAATTAGTTAATTCCTTTTCAAAACACTCGCCATGGGGTTCTGCTTTTGGAAATCTTATATTACACCCATTCATAATTATTTTTATTATGTCTATATTATGTATTATTGTTCAGATATGCATGTGTTGCTATCTAAAATCCATGATAGCACGTATATATCATTTGTACTATGGTATACGTATTGAAACAGCTCTAGTAAAATAGCAGAAACACACACACATAGCGGGGTATAGCAAACTTTTCAAATGAATCATATACTCACTCTTATACTCTTCCTAAGCTTCTATTGGAATGAAAAGGTTCATGTGTCTTTCAGGGAGGATGTAACACACACCTAGCGTTAGAAGTAAGGAATAATTACCTGCTTTAATATAAGGCTGAAAGGCTATCTATATTCGTTCTTTTCCTCACTCAGTTGGAGAGTACACTCTGAGTAGTGGATGGATTTGCTGAATGACCACATGATGGCGCTGGATTTCACTAAGCACAGGTTTATCCAGAGAATTAGCAGAAGATCATATATGGTATTCTTGAACGCATGGGTGTGTGTAACTTTGAGAACCGGATATGTCTAGTTTTACATGTGGCTTAAGGAATCCTTTGTGTGGACAGCTGACGAGTAAGGGGACTTTGTGAAGGACATGTGACCTAATTGACCAATAGGAGCTAGGGAGGAATATGGGGGTGGAATTGAGAATGCAGGATATAGGTACAGGGATAGGTTTAAAAACGGGGGTGAAATTTGACTGACCGTTTTCGACAGAGGACTGTCTTTGTCAAAGGCTAGGGATAAACTAGGGATTTTTAATTGGCACACACGAAAACATAAAGAGGTAAGCATAATTATATATATATTGATCAATAAGCTCAGTGTAATATATATAAATATATATTTTTTTATAACTAATAATAATTAATAAATTAATATACATTAATTAATTAATCAATAACTGTCATCATTGCAAAACATAAAGAGCTAAGCATGTTTTCCTAAAGAAGGGCATCATTGAAATGTTAAATTAATATCCAAACACAAAGAGCTATGGGCAAACTATAGATTGCCGTGAAAAGGATTTGTAATGTTTTGATTCAATTAATTAATCAATCAATGCATGATATTGAAATGGCATACATTCAAATGTAAATAGCTAAGCATCTATGTATTCATAAACAAGGTCAGTCTATTTTATTTATTTATTATTAATTAACAATTAATTCATTAACTAATATACGTTAATTCATTAATCAATTACTGTCATCAATGCAAAAGTGAAGTGAAGATCTTGCTTTTGGATAGAAGTTCACTAACTATATACTAATATATAATTTATTTTAATGATTACTAATTATTAATTCATAAATTAATGTACGTTAATAATTAATTAAGGAATACATGCAAAACGTAAAGGCCTAAGCACCGCTGTATTCATAAAAAAAAGCCAGTAGAAAATATGAGCAGTATTACAGATATATAAGTGCACTGTAAAATCTACAGTAATGTAGCAGATGCCAGAGCATAATAAACTGATGTAAATGTTTGCACGTGGATTTACCTTACAAGTAAAGGCTGATAAATTGCAGAGTGCACTAATTGTGTCCAGGTGAGAAGGCAGAAGTTAATATAAACAGGAGAAGGGGCGAACTTGTGAGCTTGCAAACATTTTTAGTATCAAGTGAAATTCTAGTAAAAGCGTAGGAGTTTAAATAAAAGGAGGGACTTCAAAGAAAAGGGAGGGCAGATTTATAGTGCAAAGGAGGAAAACTTTATACAAATATATTATTTTATATTCTTTATTTTCCCACTGAAATTTTGTAGACAATAATAATAATTATGAGTCAGTCCAGTGGCAACCTCACTCAGTGTACATCCTGTCATATGTATGCAATACTGGAACAGATGACCCAGGGTCCATACCTCTGTGAGAGGTGTGAGCATTTTGCCTCTCTGGAAGCTCAAATTGGAGATCTGGTGAGGAGAATTGCAGCACTTAGTGATATTGTTCGACTGGAAAGGGGGTTGGTGCTCACTGTGCACAGTTTAGCTGGGCCTAGCATGGAGGGTGGAGCTGGGGCTAGTGAGGATGTCCATGGAGGTAGTTGGGTTACAGTTACAAGGGGAAGCAAGGGGAACAGGAGCAGGAGGCAGGCCAGTTCTGAGTTGACAGGCACCAACAGATTTGTCAGATTGAGTGAAACTTTTCTGGATGTCCATTCAGGAATGGCAATGCCAGATAGAGCTGTTCCCTCTAACAGCCGGGAGAACAGTTCTACTGGAGGAGTGGGAGGGCAGTATAGGCAGAGCAGCAGACAGGTTTTGGTAGTAGGGGACTCTATAATCAGGAAGGTAGACAGGGTGATTTGTCACCCAGACCCCAGCAATCGAACAGTTTGCTGTCTCATGGGTGCTTGGGTTTGTCATGTTGTGGATCGGGTAGACAAATTATTGGGAGGGCCTGGAAATGAACCGGTGATCTTGGTACATATTGGTACCAATGACAAAGTTAGTGGAAGATGGAGTGTCCTAAAGAATGCTTTTAGAGAACTAGGTAATAAGCTGAAGGCAAGGACCTCCAATGTAGTATTTTCTGAGATACTACCAGTGCCACGTGCTAGCCCAGGGAGGCAGAAGGAGCTTAGGGAGGTTAATGCATGGCTAAAGATGTGGTGCACTAAGGAGGGGTTTGGGTTTTTAGAGCACTGGGCTGACTTCTCACTTTGGTAGGGATGGATTGCACCTTAATGATGAGGGAGCTTTTGTGCTAGGGGATAGGATGGTAGAAAGGCTGGATGAGTTTTTCAACAAGTAGGTGGGTGGGGGTGGAGGGACTAGATATAAGTAATGGGGTAGAAAATGTAGAGGGTATAAGGCATGAATTAACAACACATAGGGGAGGAGATGGGGGCAGCGGTAGTATAGTCAATAGGGAGGTAGAACTAAGTAACAAGTACAGTGGTAGGCACTTCAGAACTACAGACTCATAACATAAGTTGTATGCTTGCTAATGCCAGAAGCTTGCCAGGAAAATGGGATAGTTAGAATTATTAGCAATTAATGAAAAATGGGATATAATAGCCATTACCTCCTGACTGGACTGTTAATATGGATGGTTATAACCTATTTAGGAAAGATAGAGGCAATGGTAAAAGAGGAGGAGGGATGTGTCTTTATGTTAAGCCTGAATTTAAGCCTATAGTCAGAGAAGATATTTATGGCGGACCTAGTGATAAAATTGAATGTTTGTGGGTAGAGTTAAATAGTGGAGTAGCAAATTCCAAAAGAATATTAGTAGGAGTATGCTATAAACCCCCAAATGTAGCTGAAAGCGAGGAAATACAATTATTGTTACCGATTGGAAATGCAGCTAAGCATGGGCAAGTTCTAATAATAGGAGATTTGAATTACCGTGAAATAAACTGGATAAATGAGACCAGCAGTTCAGCTAAGGGGAGCAGGTCCTTGAGTACACTCGGGGATCATTATCTGGCCCAGGTTATACAAGAGCCTACTAGAAATGAAGCTATCTTAGATTTAGTCATCACAAATAATATTGATATAGTATAAAATGTTGGAATATGGCAACCTTTGGGAAACAGTGATCCCAACACAGTCTCGTTTGAGATTGAATTAAAAAAACTAATTTTTAAGGGGCCAACAAAAACTCTTAATTTTAAAAGGGCAGATTTTAACAGTCTAAGGGCAGCAATAGAAAGTATAGACTTGGGACAAAAAACTGACAGGTAAAAACACTGAACATAAATGGACAACATTTAAATCCTTACTAAATATACATACACATCGGCATATACCGTGTGGGAAAATAAAGTAAAAGCAGTAAATCCCATCCAATGTGGGTAAACAATGATTTAAAGATCAAGATACAGAGTAAAAAACAGGCATTTAAATTATACAAACAAGAGGGGACAGAGACTGCTTTACGGGAGTACAAGGAAATCAACAAGGTTTGCAAAAGCGCTATTAGACTGGCTAAAATAGAAAATTTAAAATTAATTGCAAAAGAGAGTAAGACTAACCCTAAAATATTTTTTAAGTATATTAATGGGAAGAAGGCGAGGAAGGAAGCTATAGGAACATTACAATGTGACACCGGCCGTCTGAAAATTTGTGACCATTTTCGCTGATGACACAAAGTTGTGTGGTAACTAAATCAGATGTTGATGTGCTTTCCCTCCAAAGGGATTTACATAAAATTGAGGAATGGGCATCTAAATGGCAGATGAGATTTAATACTAATAAATGTAAAGTTATGCATCTGGGAAGGAAAAATAGGCATGCAATTTATAATCTTAATGTAGCAAATCTAGGTGTATCAGATATTGAAATGGATTTGGGAGTGCTTGTGGACAACCACCTAGGTAACAGTGCTCAAAGCCAAGCAGCAGCTACAAAGGCAAATACAATATTAGCATGTGTTAAGAAGGGTAAGAAGGGTACAAATCTCTAGTATGCCCTCATATGGAATAAGGTATACAATTTTGGGCACCACTTCATAAAATTGGCATTTTAGAGCTGGAAAAGGTACAGAGGAGGGCAACAAAACTAATAAGGGGAATGGAGGGGCTAAGTTATGAAGAAAGACTAACCAAATTAAACATATTTTCTCTAGGAGATATGATAACCCTATATAAATACATCCAGGGTTAGTATAAATATTTGTCAAGGTAGCTTTTTGTGCCAAATGGACATCCCTTGAGGTTAGTAAAAAGATTCCACATTAAAGAAAGCAAATGGTTCTTCACAGTAAGGGTGGTTAATCTGTGCAATTCTCTACCAGATGAGGTGTTGATAGCGGATTCGATAGATAACTTAATTTATTTCTAATTAAAAAGGGAATTCAGGATGATCATGGATAATTAGAGAAACAGTATTGATCCAAGGAGAAATCCGATCGCCAGTATCTGGGGTCAGGAACTAATTACCTTTTTTTCTCCCTTTGAGTCGATTGGCTAAGTTTCACTTGTTTTTTTTTTCTGTTTGCCTTCCTCTGGATTAATTAATAATTAAAATAATAATAATATTAATCAAATAATTGATTAATAATTAATTAACAACAAATTAATTAATATTTAATCTGCATATTGCAGATCAGAGGAGATCTTAAAAGGTTGAACTTGATGGACTGAAAGTCTTTTTTTAACCTTAATTACTATGTAACTATGTAACTATGTAAATGTTTAACTACTTTGAGGGTCCTATCCCTGTCAGGCAATGAACAGTAATACAGATATATAAGTTCAGTGTTAAATCTACATTAATGTAGCAGGTGTCAGAGCATACTAAACTGATGTAAATGTTTAACTGCTTTGAGGGTCATATCCCTTTCAGGCAATAAAGTAAGGGCAGTGTAAAATATGAGATTTTGCATATTTTTTATATTAATCCTAATTCAACATTTTTTTATAATAATTAATGAATTAATAAATGAATATACTTTACCTATTTGTAATTAACATGCAGCAATCAATATCCTGAAGAGCTAACAATTTCAGAAAATTTACAGTGAGACTGTTCATCACCTGAGGAGAAAGTGTCAGCAATGCGGCAAGTGTGCAGTTTATATAGGTTGCATGCGTGAGGCAAAACCATTTGTTTAGGCAGGAAAACCGCCATTTCAGAATCGGAATGTTATTATTTGCAAGTTAGTGTTGTAAAATGGCGGCGATTGTCTATGTCTTAGGCGCCTTGCGAGCATTTTCCATCCTACCTAATATTGTATTTTGTAACTCGTGCGATCCTGGCATTGCGTTGCGCGCTATGGCCTCGTTTTGCCTTGTTTTAATTTTTTTCAGCAGACATTTTTTTTCTTGCTTAGCTGATTTTTTTTATCTTTAAAAAATGCGAAATATGACTTGAATAAACTTGCAACCTTACTCACAGGCTTCCTGGCTCTCCCCATCTGCTGTGTGTGAGTTTGTAAGTTAATTTGAAACATATTTATATTTTTTTGTTTGTTTTTCGATTTCCGTGGTTCGGCCGTTAATTTAGTATTTTTCCGAGGTCGGATTTTTTTTGCGCCTGAGATTCCGAGGTCGGAAAATTCCTGCGTTCCTCACTGCTTGCAGCCTAAGTCCTGCGTTCCTCAACCTCTTCCAGCCTAAGTCCCGCCTGCTTCAATGCCTTAACTGCTCCTTTTGCAAGGCTCGCAGGGCAACGAGTGCCTTCGGCGCTCATTGCCTAAGCCCTGCGAGCTTGGAAGCCTTCAATGCCTCAATGGCTCGCCTTGCTTTGAGAGGCTCGCAAGTGTGACAACAAATCGCAGTTTGACAATTATAATTTGTGATATATAATTTATATACACAAAATAAAATATATAAAAATAATGGTTCTCACTCATTATAATAATGATGACATTCTCATTTTCTATTGGTTTCTAGAGCTGTTTCTTATCCGTAAAGCTTGGCTTGGGTACTCCCTACACTGAAATCTCTTGCGGAATTACAAATGTGGGTTGAGTGCTGTAATATTGCGAGTGAAAATATTAACATAAACTTTTATGGTAGGGAAAGAAAACTCCAGCAGCCGATTTTAGGGTATACCGCAAATTACATTGTTCAATTAGCATGAGGGCCTTGATCTGTATTAATTATATAAAAAGACACAAACTAAATTATGAATAATAAAAGGTAATTGGCACTGGTTAGATACCAGGTTTATAGAAGCTGGTAACGTACAATTAGAATTTGTAAAAGTCAGTTTTGACAATATGTGGTAAATAGCAGCTGTCATTCAGTTTAATATGTGATCAAGCTGTCTTTGTCTCTTTAGAAAACAAAATTGCAACTTATAAAATGTCTTATTTTTAACACCGTGACACATTTACAGGATGTAACAAATGTAATAATTTTAATAGTTTAACAGTTACTTTTATAAATAAGAAACAGTGGGCCATAGCGAGAAAAGGAAATATATTGGTATTATTTTTATTTAAATGTCACACAAAAATCAAGTTTTTTAAGTCATTCTTTAAGAACATACAAAACTGGATTTACATATTATTAGACATTTTTATCTAAAGTGAACCATTCCTGATTTTTTAGGATTGTTTGAGTTGTATTAATATGCAACTGAACAGTTCATGAATGACTACTTAGTTGCTTCCATGTGCTAATTAGTATTATAGTGTGCTTATCTATCTCTGTGGTGGCCAAAACAATACCCTGTTATCATGTTGTTAGATTCTGTATTGCACGCTTATCAAGCCACAAATTAGCATGCATGAGCTGCACAAATAATTCTGAATATCTCAGAACTGTAGAAAAAATGATTAGCATAACATATTGACTGTTTTTCATGTTTTTTAATGTGAAACTAAATTCTTGTTGGAGTGATGGTGTCCCTTTAAACCTAAATCATCCAAAACTTTTTCAGCTCTCCATACTATTCAGAACTCACTATCTGCTACTGAATTACAGTAGCTATGTTATCAGTACAGTCTGCATTTGCTTTTTTTAAATTACCTCTACGTACTCAATTTTTTTTTTAATTCATTTTATTTATTGATTATTCATCATATCCTTAACTTTGTGACAATTTCTGACAATGTAATCAGATGTTTTTTTTAACTGAATGGGCTATATGATTTGTGACTGGGATATTCTACAACTGTCATTCATTTATATGTTTAGAAATTACACATACAAGGCCATACGATGCTATTTAAGAAGATTGCTTTAAAATACAACAACAATAAATAAACTATGGTTCACACTTTTAACATCTTAGTTACATGAGCTGCACAAATAATTCTGAATATCTCAGAAATTATCTACCGTAGAAAAATGTCTAATACAATATATTGTCAGTTTTTAATGCATTTTAAGGTGAAACCAACTTCCTGTTGGGGTGACAGTGTCCCCATACATCTAAATCAAAACTCTTTCAACCCTATATACTATTCAGCACATATTTTCTGCTACTGAATGGCAGTGGTTATGTTTATTTGTACAGTTTGCAATTGCTTTCTTAGTGAACTCTATGAATTCAATTATTATTTTAATGAATGCGAGAAAAACATGGTACAAATGAAATGTGAGTTCTAAAAAGATTTTCTTTTCATTATATTATGTACAATTTATATACAAAGTTGGTGACTTGCTATAATTAAATCAACTCTATAGAGATTTGTATGTTTGTGTCATCGAAAGCACTTTGTGAAGGTTTCTGAGAATGTATTCAGATTAATAGTCTATAGATCCTCTTTATCACAAATCACACCATGTTAAGAGCAAAGTGAATATCCCTAGCTATGTTAATCACCCATCCCTAAAACATTGCAAGAGAACTGCTACAAGTGATTGCAGCAAGACAGAGCTGAAAATTACGGCAATCTTTTGCACTGAATTTGCACTGACAAAAGATTACTAGTTACTCTGTTAGACTCTGACCTCAAAACCCTATGCTAATAAAACATTATGGATCACTTTCAAATCAGGGCAGTGCTGGAATTGCAAAAAAATAAATAAATAAATTACTGGTACCAAAGACCACTCGCAAATGGTTTTGAAACCATAGCAGAGTGCCACAGCAGCAGTTAAAAAGACAGTGTAGCCCCCCAAAACTATAGAAAATGATGATAATTATTTAACACTTAATAATCCAATATACATATTAGTGTAATTAAAACATATGATATTTTATTATTATGTCTGTTTCATTATACAACATCAAGGGTAATTCATAACCCAGTACTGAAGAGGATAATACATACTGTATCAGGAAACCATGTGGACTAAAAATGAATGCTCTGTCTATATATACATACACACACATATATATACTATATATATATATATATATATATATATATATATATATATATATTAGCAACGTAATCAAATTTAAAGCTGAAAATGCTGTTTGTGACACAATGTGATTCTCTAAGACTCTTAATCTTTTTCTTATCTACAAAGAAGTACAAACATTTATATTATTATTCATTTTTTTTAACAATGAACTATTAAACCATCTAAAACTCTTTAATTGTCATGTATAGAATAATAATATAACAATCCATAACATTTCTCAGAATACGTATTGTGAACCATTAAATACGTTTTTATGTATGCAACTTATATTATATATTTTTAACAATACTAACATCAAATCGTTGAACTTTGTGTAAATGAGTCTCATCAAGCATGACAGAATGCTTATTAACATACAACTTGTATTTAAACTCCTGGTAAAGCACATAGGTATTAAATCCAGACGAGGGCAAACAGTACCCCCCCCCCCCCCCCCCCCATTGCAACTTAGCCAATTGTCTCAAAAGGGGAACAAAAAAATTCCTTCCTGACCCCATTCAATGGCGATCTGATTACTATCTGGATGAACCCTGTCTATTTAATTATACATTGAATTTTGTTAACAAATGTTTATACTGCAAATTACATAAATCTTTACTAACATTTAATAAATGAACTTTTCAAACCTTGCGAAATACAATGATAACAATGCAAACATTAACGTAAGATGATAACATTTAACCTGAATTTATTTAAAACTATAGTGATCTTGAATATTGAATCCAGAGGAAGGCAAATGCAAAAAAAGCACATTTCAACTTTGTAAATTTGTTGAAAGTGGTGGCAAAAATGAATTCCTTCCTGACTCCATTAACTGGTAATTGGATTCCTCCTTGGATCAATAATCTTTATAACATGAAACATTTACATTTTTAAAAAAATGATGCTGCTGCTACTAACATTAAACCTTAATTACATAGGGCCTCATTCTATTACCGGCCGTAAATCGTCCGTAAGGCTGCGATTCCTTGCGGGGGTTCTGTTAACTCGCAATTCAATTATACGGCCCCGCAAGGATCTCCTCTTACGGCCCGCCGCATATCTTGGAACCGGCCGTAAGTTCAGAAATCTACAAAGTCAAAAATAAATTCAAGCCTGCACTGTACAGCTCTGTAAATGCTAGGGATCATATTGGGGGACATGAGGATTAAAAGTAACCCACTCTCAAGCTTGCACATCAGCCCAAACTGAAATTTAAATTAACTGTTTATTTTCCGGCTGCGGCGTGGGCATATCTGAGGTGCTCCAAGCCCTATGGGCCTTTTACATGTATATTTGACATATATTAAAAAAAAATGATTTTACGGATTTGAGTATAGGGGAAATTTGTGCTATTTTTTCTAACACCTAAAATCACTTTATAGTCTTATCAAAGTGCAGGATGGCTTTATTTGAGCTATTTTATGTGCTTAATTGGTGCTAGCGGCTCGCTTTTAGCCTTGCAGACAGGGTTCCCGGAGCAATAGAATAGCAACCAGGCTTTTCTTATGGCCGATTTCCTTGCGGACGTTTTTGATCAAAGGCTTTCCTCCGGCGCCATCGGCCGCAAGAGATAACAAGGCGCCGGCCGCAAGCCTGCAGGAATCCCCGGCCGGAGGGGAATAGAATAGCCGGATAGCTTGCGGCCGGTCCTTGCGGCCCCGCAACAGCTGCGGCCGATAATAGAATGAGGCCCATAGACTGCATCAACTTTTCAGTCCTTTGCAAACAGAATTTTAAGATTATAAACCTGAAAGAAACATATTAAATTGGAAACAGTAAAGGAAATAAAATGCAAGCTAACAGCCTTATTAAATTGCTATTCAGCAAATTTAAAAGGGGTCTATTTAAGCACATAGCATATTTTTTTACATACATTTTTAGTTAGTGAAGACCTTGCTTTTGGATAGAAGTTCACTAACTAAAAACATCTGTAAAAAAAATGCTATGTGCTTAATTAGAGACCTTTTAAATTTGCTGAATCACAATGTAAGAAGGCTGTGTGTTTTGTGGGGCCAATCATGGCAAAACTGACTTCCAAGACATTCCATTTTTTTTCTCTGTGAAAGCGGTTCCCTTTCAAAGAGCCCAGCCGACTTTTATTTGTGTCTATGGGATGTAACCACTGTTTTTCTTTTCTTTCTTTTTTTTCCCTTTCTTCCTTTTTTGTTGGTTATTATTGTATTTTTCTCAAATTGGAGATATAGATTTGTACGTTAAATAGTGGTCCTCTAAGAAGTGGCCAAGTGACCTTAAATGTCTTACTTAAAATGAAACCACTATTCTCTCTGATTACAAAACCTCATAATACACAATGTTTTTTGTAAAAACCCGTCCATCGTGTAATAGATCATCCTGACTTGGGTTGTCTTCAATTGAAACTTTAATATCATCTGGATTTGTGCACCTTGAAAAAGCAACATAGAGTTGTCCATGTGCAAAAACATGTTCTTGTGAGAAAATACCCACAGATTTAAAAGTTTGTCCTTGGGATTTATTGATGGTCATGGCAAATGCCATGATAACTGGAAATTGTCTCATTTGAAGGACAAAAGGTAAACCACTCTCACTTGGAGCCAAATCAATTCTGTACCAGTCATAATTTCTGCATGTATAAAATGATCTTTTAAATCATGCACAATTAATCTGGTCCCATTACAAAGTCCTTTTTGTGGATTCATATTTCTCAATAGCATGACAATTGCCCCTTTTTTCAAATGCAAAACATGTGGTGGCATTCCAGATGGGGTTAAAGAATTAATAAATTCTATACCAAAATTAGATTCACTGTCTTTATGGTCAGCCAGAACTGAATCAGCACTGTAATAATAATTTTGGGGTGCGAATATGAATTTTAAAATTTCGTAATTTAGATTCAAGGCATCTATATTTTTTGATGTTAATATCACTTTGTTTGCAATGTCTGAGTAATCGTCGTTATTCAGAGTGTTTAGAAAGATTGCTGATATGAGTGATTCCTTGCAAACCATTTTTGATGGAATTTCAATGGTATCATTGGGTAAATCATTTATTTGTGGATGTTTTCCTTCTCCAATTTGAATGAGCCAATCATTGAATTTGTTTTGGCGTTCAGATCTCATATTTAATTCTAATTTCAGGTGTGTAAATATTGTCCACAGTTGACTTGTCTTGATACATGTTTCAATGATCTCAGTTCTATTTCCATGTGGCACAACAGGTAATGTTTGCCTAAAATCTCCTCCAAAACAACATCACCTTTCCACCAAATGGCAAATTATTATCCATCACTTCTTTTAATAATCTATCAATACATTGTAAGACATGACATCATTGTTGCCTCGTCTATGATAATTCATTTATTTTTTTAAATTTTTTTGGCTTGTAAAGAATTCAGTCGAATATCTGACACTGATGTTTCTAAAATGGGAACTGGCAGTTTAAATCTACTATGCACAGTTCTACCACCTTCTAACAAAAGTGCGGCAATTCCAGTTGTTGCAAATGGCATTGCTATTTGACCCTGTTCTCGAATGTAACTGTTAGGTATTTTAATTTCTTCATTTAGAAATTAATTAGCTAAGAATATTATAAAACGTATGTTAGCATTTTTCTTATCTCACTAGAATGTTTAAGTGTGTCATCTGTAGAATGTTTACGTTAATGTTCTTTAAAAACATCTGTTTCCTGTATCCTGTCTTTGTTTCAGAAACTGAGATGAGATATCTATAGGAAACCGGATTTTGCTATGTTAGACAGAAACAAAAAGTCACTTGCTTGCAAAAATGTATTTAACAGTATTTTCAACTAGTTGTGACGTGTTTTTATGCTATATAAGATTCTGCCGCCTAAATACATTCAGAGATTATCCTGATGACACTCTGATTTCTGTGCATTATTTTTCTCTCATTATATCTAGGTGCCCAGATATAATTGACACACACATCAGAATACATGCTTACTCACTAATCTGATCCTATCATTTTGGTCCTTCGAGCCGGAAGTTGTTTCCCTTATCATTCCTCGGACGAAGCAAAACTCCTTTTACCGTGCACGGGGGGTAAGTCACTGAGGACTCCCTTACCTTGAGAAAGACCTCAGGCCTGATATATACGATCAGTTGGACCACAGAGGCAAGGTGTTTTTCCGAGGGATGACAAGGCACAGCTTACAACGAACTGACAGTGAGTATATGAATTTCTGCTGCATTTTGCATATGTGTGTATGTCCCAGGTCCTTGCCTAACAGTGATATTAGGTAAAAGAGTTGTACAACTAGGTTTCTAGCCTAGTAATAGGTAGAAGGGTTGAAACTTACCCATAGGGAGGTAAAAGAGTCATTATCCTGAGGAAAAGACTATAAAATAAGTTCTCCGTACGTAACAATATTGAGAAAGCTTACCATGAAAAAGGGGTAAATGAGTCCGACTTTCACATGAGCTCTTGCAAGAAAATATGTATGTGTGTGCATGTTACCATTTTGTATGATTTAAATACCGGTACCGGGTGTATGTCTGTTTGTGAGGGGTGTAACACGGATAACAGTTTCTTGGTTATTATATATACCTGTAAACATTCTGTATATTTCTGTGTACTTGTGAGTGTATGTATCTATACATGTATTCTTTCTCATTCTTTACTTGGTTATACAATGTTGAAATATTTTGTCTGCAGTTTCTGTGTATTCATAACTTCTTACTAAAATACTCTGTAAGATTGTGTGTATGAAGCACTGGGTGGGAGATATACAGATTATTTCTGGAAAATGTATAAAAGGTCTGTTGGGTGTTGTATGTATATGTAATGCTATGTATATTTCCATGTACCTGTGATATTATTTGTTGTGTATATCTATTAACTTTAATTGATACTATAGGAGTTCAAGATATATATATATATATATATATGTGGGTATATACATATGTATATGTGTATATATATGTATATGTATAGGTGGATAGGCTCTCAAGGGCATAAATGGCACTGCCAGGAGTGTGGTTTCTAGACCTTGCAGTTTTCAAGGTAATCTCTAAAGACATGTTTATTATGCAAAGGGTTTCTGGTGTGCATCTGTAACTTATGTCTGGTAGAAACACTCTTCTGTGTGGGAATTGTGCACACTGTATTCTAGAATTGTTTTCTTATGTGTATTTGTGTATATATATAAAGTTTCGGTGTCTTTGTAACTTTACTCGATGCTTTACCTTTGGGCAGGGAGGTGATTGATCTGTATTATGTGACGATGTGCAGGGTCTGGCCAACCCCCCACAGTCAGCATAGCAGACCAATCCCCTTTCTACTCCAATTTTCTCTGTGTGTGTGTGTTAGTTTTTTTATGTAAAATATGTCTGTCTGTAACCTTAAGGGAACATAGCAGAAGGGAGGAAGTGTGGTTGCTGTAAAGAGAGACAAAGGCATGTTATTATAACCCCTTTTAAGTGATGACAATGCTCACCGCACCCACTGGATACACAGCATCTACTATACTACCTCTGCTGGAAATCAGTGCCCTGTATCCACTACTTCTTGGCAATATTAATCCTTATTACAAGGAAGGTATAGGAGACGTTCAAACTTTATTGAGCTTTACTATATACAAAGAAGTATAGGAGAGGAAAAGTAAACGCAACGTTACTTAATTAAGGAAATAGAAATAAAAAAAAAAAAGTAAATACATTTTCTATACTAAAAATAAAAAATTGTTGAAGATGAAAACAAAAAGGCAAATGTGTATCACAATGACGGTGCCTACGGGGGGAGGGACACGTAATGTTAACCACCTCTCTCCTTCGGAAGAGGATATGTTTATGTGTACACAGAAAAGACTTCCACGACTGACCGCCCCTCTGACTCCTGGGAATATGGTCACTTATAGTGATGATGTAGAGGACGAATTTGATGATGCCCGCACATACCTGCTTGCCGCCACCGCTCCAAATCCACCTCCTCCAACACCACCACCTTAGGGACGGCCCGCCAGAACCAGGTGGGCACCAGATCGTCAATACGGAGGTAAGGGAATAACATCTGTGCCATTTTATCCCTTAATTGAGGTTCCCAATCCTAGAGGGGGGAAATGTGTTGCCACCCACAATGCTAGTATACCGAGCATGGACAGATGCAGATGTGAGGAGAGCTGTAGAAGGAGTCCCCCACCCAAATGACAATATGGGAATTTTCAGACTTAAGTTCCAGCGATTGCAGCAAAGTTTTAAATTAAATGGTGTTGAGGTTGTACGGTGTCTGAGGCAGATATTAGGGTCCGATTGGATCCTTAGTGAAGGTGACTGGAATCCACTGGACCAAAGGGGGGAGCCATTGCAATATGGATCACAAGAACTGACCCAAAGAGTAGACACTCTAATAGGCAGAATAGCTGACAGACGCAGACTGGACTAAGATAAACGAGTGTGTACAGAAAGATGATGAAAGTGTGGAACAATATATAGGGAGGTTGCGGGTAGTATTTGACAGCCATAGCGGGGTAGCCAGACCTAACCCATATGATGATGCTGGACCATATGCTCAGCAGCTAAACAAATAAATGACTTTGTGATACAACACCAAATTACTTACAAAACATGTCCCCTTAGGGAAACCATAGAATATGCTAGACATGCAGAAGAGCAGTGTAAGAGAGCAAATGAAAAGAAACAGATAAAGCAAGATAGTAACCCAAAGGAGGTGTATTTGATGACTTCTGTTGATGGGAAAGCGCAACCTATAACTTTTTGCTTTCTTTTCTGGTGATGGTGGAAATAACCAAAAACGTGGAGGGAGAGGAGGTGGACGAGGTCGAGGTGGAAGCAGAGGACAAATTTTATGGAAATTGTTACGTATGTGGCAAGGCCGGCCACTTAGCACGTTCCTGCAGAAACAAAAAGTACCAGGAGGAAGAGGGAGCAGATGACGATGACCAGACTGACAAATGACTAGAACCAGGTTGTACCCTTCCTTTACTAATATTTGCTGAACAAGAATTGCATGAATCTGAATTGTATGAGTATGGTAATAATGATGCAAATTTGCCAGAAATAAATGATGTGTTGAATTTAGAATCATGTATAGACTTAATGGCTCTAGCAGAACAACCAGTCATTAAACTAGATGTAGAGGGGGTAATGATAACATTTTTATGCGATACAGGAGCCTGTAGGTCAGTATTGAGCGATGATGGCACATGGAGTATTTATACGTCATCACAAAACATACTGGTTAGGTCAGCAGCAAGACAGACAAATAGTGAACCTGTATCATGCCCACTTACAGTGAGATTGTTCAATGGCTAAACATTTGAGCATCCTTTTATACTCTCCCCTAGATGCCCGATAAATCTCTTGGGTAGAGATCTGATGCTGAAATGCAACATTAGAGTGGTTCCCACAGAGAAAGGAATGAAAGCATACATGGGGGACATACCTGTCGATGTAAATGTAGTGCAGGAGATGGGTGAACCACATTACTTTTACACATTAGACATGGTGTCGAAAGGGCCGGCACAAGTATCCAGCACTTTGGTAGCCATGGCTAATGACCTAGCTCCATCTTCCAGTGTAAAACAAAGCACAGGGTCATTACACTGCACTATGAAATTTGAAAGTACACCGGGGAGGGATGTGGACTATGAAAAACATTTTTCAAACACACCAATACCAGAATAACCTTGGATTACATATACTGGACAGAAAATGGGTATACAGGGGTGGGAGTAAAATTGAATGATCAAGACCAGTTACTCTATGCAGGACACACAGTGCCACACATCACTGGCTATGCCGGCTGGTGGAAGGTGGGTACAGGTAGGAGGGATGGTAGAAGAGGCTCAGACAGATAAAACACCATGGGAGTACTTGCCCTATGACCTCGGAGTGCAGTACTCACCGAGCACAAAAATATATCGGAAAAGCCTGAACTGGGTAACTGAGACAAAGAAAGGAATACACTTACAGTCATCCAGGTGGGAGAAAGTTCTTCTGTTAGAGGAACCATGACACAACACACAGATACTGTTCACTCAGGAACAGGAGGCAGCATTAGAGAGCCTTCCGGACACCTTATGGTCCACAGGGCCCGCTGATGTAGGCCTTATAAAGGGGGTAGAGCCAGTAAAAATAACCCCAAAAAGTACTTTTCAGCCACATCAGAGACAGTATCCTCTGAAACCTGAAGCAGAGAAGGGCATAGAACCTATTATAAAAGTTTTGATTGAGAAAGGGATTATAATAGAATGCCCAGGATCCCCATGTAACACCCCACTTTACCCAGTCAGGAAGACAACCGGAGCTTGGAGATTAGTGCAGGATTTGCAAGCAGTAAATAAAGCTGTAATTTCCACGGTGCCAGATCCACATACACTCCTAAATGACATGCAGCCAGATAACACACATTCCTGGCAGAAGAGGGACATAAGGTTAGTCGGGATAAATTACAGCTCTGGAAAGCAGAAGTGAAGTACCTGGGATACCTAGTGAGCAGAAAGGGACGATCACTAGACCCAGTTAGGAAAAGGGCCATACTAGAAGCCCCTAAGCTGGTCACAAAGAGACAAGTTATGTCTTTCTTAGGGATGGTAAATTTCTGCAGGAGTTGGATTCCCAACTATGCAGAACTTACAGGGCCCATACAACACCTTATTTATGCACAATCAATGTCAGCTAATGAAAAGGTAGCGTGGACACATGAAGCTGAAGCAGCATTCATTCAGCTTAAGAACACAGTAGTGGGAACATCTGTATTGGGATTGCCAGATTACAGCAAGCCATTTGTACAAACTGTAGACTCAAGGGGAGGCTATATGACTTCTGTTGTGACTCAGAAACATGGCCTGCGAGACCGACCCTTGGTTTTTTACTCAACCAGGTTGGACCCTGTAGCCAGGGGACTTCCGGTTTGTGTACAGGCTGTAGTGGCGGCTTCCATGGCAGTTCTGGCGTCGGCAGCCTTAGTCCTGTTCCACCCTTTGACTCTAAGAGTACCACATGCTGTATCTGTCATTCTACTACAAAATAAGGTTTCATACCTTTCCCCTTCAAGACACTTATCATGCATGACTATACTTCTGTCACAACCACACTTGCACATAGAAAGGTGCACAACACTGAACCCATCAACGTTAGTTCCCATCCAGGAAGATGGCACACCACATGCATGTACTGAAATCATAGAAAAAGAAGTCTCACCAAGAGACGGCCTTAGAGATGTTGCATACACCGAGGCTACACTAACTCTGTTTGTAGATGGGTCATCAAGTAGAAACAAAGATGGTACAAATGCAACGGGATATGCAGTAGTAACACAAGAAGAAACTATAAGAGCAGGAAAACTTCCATCACATTTTTCAGCACAGGCAGCTGAGATCGTGGCCCTTACTGAAGCCGGTAAAATAGGAAAGGGACCAATAGTAAATATATACACCGACAGCCAATATGCATTCTCAACTGTGCACATATTTTCACAATTGTGGAAAAATAGAGGTATGTCACATCTACTGGCAGGCAAGTCACTCATAAACAACTCCTTTTGCAGTTACTTGAAGCCATTCAACTGCCCTTGAAGATTGCGGTATGTAAATGTGTGGCTCATACCACGACCACAGACGCAATTTCAATAGGAAATGGCAGGGCAGATACAGCTGCAAAGCAAGCGGCTCAAACGGGAAAAATACACATTTTTCTCTTACACAGCTACACATCTGTGTATTTCGTAAACCATATTGACAAGAGTATTCTACAGCAACTACAGGCAAATGCACCCTCACAGAAAAAAACATACTGGTTGAAGAAAGGGAGTAAACTAAATGCTGATAATATTTATGAGAGTATAGAAGGGAAACCAATTTTACCAAAATCACTATTCAGATATGCAGCTATGTTGAGCCATGGCATTAGTCATGTCTCAAGAGGGAGTATGGTAGACATGGTCAGCAGAATATTTTCAGCCTATGGATTAAACACCTATTTTAAAAATTTTTGTGCAGGGTGCCTTGTTTGTGCACAACATAACCCTCAGGGTAACTATCACCCCATAAGGGGCACATTCCCAGAACCAACATACCCCTTCCAGACAATATGTATGGATTTCATTGAACTAACAAAGTGTGAAGGGAAGAAATATTGCCTAGTGATAATTGATGTATACTCTAGGTGGGTGGAAACGAAACCATGTGCACACCCTGACGCAATCACAGTGGCTAAAACCTTAGTGACACAAATAATTCCTAGGTTTGGTATACCAGAGAAAATATATAGCGATAACGGCACACATTTTGTGAACAGAATTATCAACCACTTGAGTAAAGCATTACACATAGAGTTGAAAAACCACTGTGCGTACCACCCACAGTCAGCTGGATTAGTGGAGAGAACTAATGGTACCATTAAAAATAAATTGAGGAAAACGATGGCAGCGACAGGGAAAAATTGGCTTTACTGTTTACCATTAGTCATGCTAAACATGCACATGCTTCCAGGCAGGAAGAAGTTAACCCCGTTTGAAATATTGTATGGGAGACCATTCCTACTACCAGAATTTAGACCATTTATCTCAGAAGATGAGAACATGAGTGAAAACTTAGCAGACTATATGAGAAAAATGTTAAGTAAGAAAGATATTACCTCCATCTCTCTCTCTCATCCACAGCAACAGCAGGGACCCTGCTTGGTACAACCAGGCCAGTGGGTCCTAATTAAAGTAATCAAGCGTAAAAATTGGGCATCGGCCAGGTGGGAAGGACCGTACCAAGTTCTGCTGTCAACACCCACTGCCTTGAAAGTTGCCGAACGAGCCACCTGGATACACCTGACTCACTGCAAGAGAGTAAAAGTGCCAGAGCTTGAGCCAGTTGATTCCTAAAACCTGCTAGCTGACTCATTGCGAGTCAGGCTGGGCTACAAAGGGGGGGAAACTCGTCTCAAACCCAGTGAAGAACCGAATGGTGCGGGTTTTGGGGGTTCTCAACTGGCCCAAGAAAATGTCCTGGCACCTGTTCAAAAGACCTAACTGGTGTGGCCTAAGAATCTCACTGACATGCCTCATCTTGATAACTCTTTGCATAGTAGCACCCATAATCATATGGGAAGAAGTAACAAGACCCAGAGGCAACCAGGCGCAATCTATCGGAGAGATGTGGATGCACAGAATGAAAAGAGACATGATGGAAGTCAATTTAACTGGCCAAGTGACCCTAGTGTTCAAGGAAGGGCAGATAGGAACCAACCAAATAGACCTATGTCAAGTACTAAGATGTGGACTTTCTGGAGGAGGACGTAGTGGAGGGGTGAGAAAAGCGCCAGTATATTTTTGTATAGCCTCTCTGTATGGAAATGAGAGATGTCCTAGCTGGAAACTGGCCTTATGGAATACAGGAGCTGACTGGGGTTACTCCCCACCTAATCACATGAAGTGCAAAAGTACAAAGAGACGCTTAAAGCTGACACGGGGTGTGGAGCCATCCTCTTGCAGCCAAAATCAGCTATGCAACCCCATCCGGATCACCCTCCAGGACCCACAAAAGTGTGATGAGGGGAGATATACTCTTGGAATTTACACCTCAGGCAGAGGTAACAACATGGAATATTTGCATATTCAGGTACTGCAAAAAGAGGAGCCCAGACAGACTATTGATACCATGCATCCGTGGATTGGTGAATAAGGTTGTTGGCCAAGCAGTAACTCAACAATACCTAATAGAGACGATACCCCTCACTCAAGGAGAATCTGATTCTTATCTTGATCATGACATTGATGATGTATAAAAACAAGTGGATTACGAGAAGCACCATGATGGTCCAGACCCCAACTCTTCACTAAAGAAAGGACTATGACCTGAACCTTGCCTTAAGACCTTGGTCTAATACATTTATAAGAGGAGGGATATGTTAGGTATTTTAATTTCTTCATTTAGAAATTAATTAGCTAAGAATATTATAAAACGTATGTTAGCATTTTTCTTATCTCACTAGAATGTTTAAGTGCGTCATCTGTAGAATGTTTACGTTAATGTTCTTTAAAAACATCTGTTTCCTGTATCCTGTCTTTGTTTCAGAAACTGAGATGAGATATCTATAGGAAACCGGATTTTGCTATGTTAGACAGAAACAAAAAGTCACTTGCTTGCAAAAATGTATTTAACAGTATTTTCAACTAGTTGTGACGTGTTTTTATGCTATATAAGATTCTGCCGCCTAAATACATTCAGAGATTATCCTGATGACACTCTGATTTCTGTGCATTATTTTTCTCTCATTATATCTAGGTGCCCAGATATAATTGACACACACATCAGAATACATGTTTACTCACTAATCTGATCCTATCAGTAACTCATCAAACAATTGTACAGATAAGTTTTTCCTGTACAATTTTCCTGGTGGAGACCGCATCTGACATCATCAGGTAAATACAGATAGGGGGAATTAACACAACATAGTATAAGAAACATATATACACATTCTATATATACATATACATCAATGTATACATGAAAAAGCAGATCACTGCAGTCCACAGTGATATCCTTCTTGTTGAACAAACACTTCACTAGGATTGACAAACCTGTTATAGTGAAATAAAAAAATGAGAAAGATTGAAACAGAATCACAATACATTTTGATAATGTGTTAGAACACCCAAGACGATGTTAAATCCTGTATCTTTGGAGTTGAAAAACGTGATCATCTTCATTTTTAATGTTTTTCTCTCCTGGATGTTCTGGAGTATTTTGATTTTCAGGCTTTGAATGGAATGACCATTCTGGGTAAAATGCTGTCCCACATTATTATTATTTTTTTATAGAATGTGTATGCAGATTCATCCTTGTGTGCAGAAATAGTCTGAAACAGCCTGTCTCACATAAAGTACATTATGTTCTGTAAACCCATTTTTTTCATCCTCTATCTAATGGTGCAGAGCACATGTAGGTGACTTTTGTGATCCTTTAAGTAAGCTTCATTCTTAGGTGTGTGGCTCTCTCTTGATGGATATGGCCATCAAGAGAGAGCCACAAACCGAAGGATGAAACTTACTGAAAGGATGTTTTAGATCTTGTGTCATCATTCAGTCTGTATTTATTCTAATTGATTATATATATATATATATATTTTAAATCTCCTGATTCAACTGCCCCCAGCTCAGCCCCCTTGTTCCTCCCCAGCCCGTCACCCTTAGCCTAACCAGGTCCTGCAGTGCTGCTGCCTCCCCTGGCGTCATCTTCTGAGCGGCGTGCAAAATCCTGAATGATGTCACATGCCTGTGATGTAATTCGAGATTCCCTGCATGGCCCCGAAGACTCCGGCAGGAAGCATTGCAGGAGCTGTTGAGACGGAGGGGCCTAAGGGGTGGGGTTCAGGTGGTGTCAGGCTTGGGAGGGGGCAGCCGATGGTATAGATAGAGAGAGGGAGAAGATATATAATTATATGTATATATATATGAAAATCTTTTACTGTAAGCATATATAGAACCTGATTTTTTAAAAATATCTTACATCAGATGAACATGTTTATTATTTTGAACATTGCAGCTGTTAGAGGTTATTGAGTGCATTTATCTCCTACAAATAGCACTACTCCCAAGCTTCTAGTGACAATTTTAAACTTACACAGTTGCTGCATGTGCGCCAATCTCATGCACACAGAGTAGCGAGAATGTCTACATATATTGGATCGAACATAACTGTCCCAGTAACACTGCTATCTTTATAACAACATAAATAAAATACTGCTCAGTACAAGTGCTTTGGGGGCAAATAATTTGATTAAATTTGTTCTGACAACCCTCGCCTTACCCTGCTTCTGGACTGTTATGGACTCCATTTGAACGATGGAGCTGGTTCAGGGCATGTCTTGCACCTCCTTAAGTTCCTATCCGGTTTCTGATCCTATACTAAGTAAATCATGCTGCTTTGTAAATACATTCTGCAAAGTCTTTATTGATTATCTTTTATTTTTTTTTCAGTTACTAACACATCTAAAAGTCAGTGTGAGGTTTTGTTAGCATTGCTGATTCCAAAACTCTTTAAAATGCCACTAGCTAAAATTAATTCCTAATAAATGTTTTAATTTAGCATATTTTTGCACATAATTTGATTGTGTCATTATTGAAGGTACTTTTTTTTGTAATTTAAGCTAATTTTGTTCCTTTATTCACTAATTCTTATTTTTAACTTCTAGTTAACAATCACAATTTTGTG
Organism: Discoglossus pictus; assembly: GCA_027410445.1. Lineage (NCBI taxonomy): Eukaryota > Metazoa > Chordata > Amphibia > Anura > Alytidae > Discoglossus > Discoglossus pictus. Next base: position 189,799,468 of record CM050166.1, on the reverse strand, counting down.
TCCATGTAAGTTAAAATAATATAATTGAGGTTGTCACTGACAAAAGCTAATAATTGCTAAAATATACATGTTTTGGAGATTTTTCCAATATAATTGCACAAGTAAACAGAATGAGGCTGCACCTTAAGTAGGCATTATTCCACCAGGAAAAAAGAGGATAGACACTCCACTTAATTGTTGAACCCTTATCTATTAGTTTAAGGAAGATACAATCATAATAATTAAAAATTAATTTATTATCAATGTAAAAATTAACAACGGCACTTAAAATATTTAAAACATAATTATCTTATACTGTTCCACCATATCGTCCATAAGTTAGAAAATGTGGTAATTGCACTGGATAATAGAGATATAGATGTCTAATGTGGAAAACAATATGATATGTACAAATATACAATTACTCATCCAAAAGCATTCATTGAATGTGCAAAACAAAAAACTGACTGATATATAGTCCTATTAAAATAATATAAAGTGCTAAGTGTTAACTATTAGAAAATAGATAAAGTGCTTGCTAAGTAATTGGAAAAATCCAATTATATGTGAAAGTGTATATCTCTATTATCTAGTGCAATTGCCACATTTTGTAACTTATGGACGATATGGTGGAACAGTATAAGATAATTATGTTTTAAATATTTTAAGTGCCGTTGTTAATTTTAACATTGATAATAAATTCATTTTTAATTATTATGATTGTATCTTCCTTAAACTAATAGATAAGGGTTCAACAATTAAGTGGAGTGTCTATCCTCTTTTTTCTGAAATATATGTTTATTTACACTCACTAATTGATTTTTTCCATAAATTATATAATTTGATGATATTGGAAATATTACCCTCACATAGAAGGTTACTCCTTTTCTAGATTTAAGATTATTCCACCAGGCACATGACCCAGGCATGATCCATTTAGGCTTAGAAGGAAATAATAGACACGACAACTGAGTGGGAGAAAACACGGGCCACAGCTTTTATTAATAAATAACCAAATAACCATAACATAAATTACTGTGTATAATTTACATAAAATTGCAAGGGGGAGGAGCCTGACCACGGACATTGACCTCACACCTTGATCCCTGCCCAAGGTCCCAGTGCTTATACTAAGCACGCCCTGAGATTGCGATCCCCTTCTGCTATCCATTAAAGCAAATGCCCGCGCAAGACTCTGCCTAAACTCCAGCATGAGTAACTGTAGGCTGATTTCGGTTAGAGGTACATTATCCCTCCCGAAACACTCGTCCACCCCGATCGATTCAAATTCCTTGTATCGAATGGCGACGAAAACTTGACAACTGTTGGTTGATCTTCTGACGAGATCTGTCTAGCCCGATAGGATCCCGGGCATTTCTCCAGGAACACCTCCTAATCATCTCGGACTTTATTATAAACACACCCGAAAACTTCTTTAACCAAATTTCCATGACCCGTTTCATGTCTCTCAGGATCCTATGCATGGGGACTGTCCTCAAGTCGTTCCCACGCTATGAAAGAGCAGCATGACGCACATCGGTGTCATAATGTTCAGCCAGTGTGCCACCGCCTTGTCACTCCATGCCATTGTGGCCTGGATGCCAAATACTGATGGAACTCCTCTTTGTAGTGCCACCACGCCATACCCTGTATACTTTGTGAGCGTTGCGAATTACATCTATACAGACAAACTATCCCAAACTTTGTTCGGAATGTCACTCGCACAACACGCAGGCCATGATGGATAAGGCCTGGAGCCAACTGTCGAAAGTCCTCGGAAGCTCTCTAAATGACTTACGCCGATCATCCGCTTTGCGGGAACCCCTATCAACAGCGTCCAGCTGTCTAGACATAGGAAGCAGTGAGAACAACTCAATAAAATCCCTGTTCCAAATTTTTTCCTTGACCTCTTGGGGAAGATGTGCCCCCAAGTTGTCCAGCGAACACAAGACAATAGGTCTCATGGCTGCATCGCCGACCACTGCGTCGGTACTAAGAGGTTGAGAAACCGGGGAACCCGAAGCCAAGGGAAAGGCCCAACCGCAGACACTACCGCGGGAAAGGCCCAACCGCAGACACTACCGCTCACTGAAATGTTGTGTGTGGCTAAGAGAGACTTGGGGGATCCTGAAAACCCTGTCCTTGTGTGTAAGGGCTCCCTTTTCCCTATATCCTCTAGCTGACCCACCCTTGTGATCTCACCTGCTTCCGCAAGCCTTGGAGTAGAAGCCACCAACTGGATATCCCTGCGTCCCTCGTGACGCACCGGTGACTCCGACCGTCTGACCCTCCGTGGGCTCTATCCCCTCTCTGAACCTGTGCAGGCGCGACTGCATTGGCAGGACCTCCTGTTTCTTGATCTCCTCCTGGACCTGTGGGTGCAAGAGGAACAGTCGCTAGCTCTCCGTGACCTGCTCCTCCCCTGAGGACTGGTCATGGTCACCTATAACTGCGAAGCTGTAGTAAGCTGGCACCGCTAGTTCTGCTGCACTTTGTACGGGATCCTCTGAGACTTTCTTAGGCGGTATAAGGTCTACCTGTGGATCAGTATTAGTCACCTTTTGCTGTGGCTTAACCGTAAAGTCCTCAGTCTCAGCTCTTTGTCGTCGTAAAGGCGTGTGAGAGAATAGCAGTGCACTGTACCTGCTCATAGTGTTTCACCTGCCTCACCACTGTGGCCGTCACAGGCACGTCGTCAATCACCACCATGCTGTCCTGGCTGTTCATTTCGCTGATGACTCTGTTTCTCTTTTCTCATGTCATCGCCATGCCCAGCTCCCCGCCATGGCTGCGTCCCTGTAAAGCACCAGAAGCGCTGTTAGAATGAGAACTAGAAGGGACCGCATGGTTGGCATAGTGAGGAGCTGTATGAGCTTTTTTAGAGTTCCTGGCTTTTCTATTACCCCCTGAGCCACCCTGAGGAAGTAGAGGGGTGTTTCTTGCCTTTTGACGCTGCTGTCACCGTTTGGGCAAAGTGACTGGCGGTGACCGGAGTTCTAGGCCCTCGCCCTCACCGCCCGTGGGCTCAGCCCTCTCCTGCCTGGGGGGTATGGAGTCCTGACTCTCCTGCCCAGCATCCCCCCTGGATCTCCTGGCCTTACCCTCAGCTGGACGGGAGTCTGATGGCTCTGTACAGGTGGGATGGGGTGATAGCCCGCTGGCACCTCTTGTATTGCCTAGGCCACCAGCCACTACAGGCTGGGCCTGTGCAATGTATGGAGGGCCTTCTGCAGAAGGCATGGGTGGTCCCAGCCTGTCCTGCACCCACCTAACCCCTTGGCTTAAGGCCTGAGTCCTAACTTCAGCCAGAAAAGCCTCTATGTCCTAACATCCATACTGGGCCCAAGCAACAAACACACTCCCAAAAACGGACAAACAGACCAACAAAAACGAACAGGAAAAGAAAGACACACACACAGAAAGCTTCCACACTGCCCCTTATGTGCTGTATAGCTGAGTTATGTTTCGCAGTTTTAACCTCCTACTTTGAACTTTTTTTGCGCAGGAGCCCCTCAAACCTCCGTCGGTTTCTGCTGGAGACCGCGCTGCTACCGGAAGTCCGCCCCCCCGATGCCATGCTATTGGCCAGCGCCTTGCAGGCTCCGCTAGGTCATAAATATGCTTATATATATATAAATATTTTATTTATTTTTTGCCAAATTTCTTTTTTTTTTTTTACCAAAATTACACCTAGCCAATTTTTGGTAAAATTGTGTTGAATTTTTTTTAATAATGAAGTTGTGTTATTTCTATAGGAAAGGGATTTGTTTGAAACTTACGATTTGAAGAGTGATTATAGCATTCTTAGCATTTTTGGCAGGGTTGGCTGGTGCATTAGGGCAAATGGGCAACCACCATCCCAAATGTCTACACTCCTTCACTATTAAATACACATTTCCATCAATATAAAAATAAAAAATATGCGTATAACATTTAAGTCTTACTTTTTATACCTGCTGCTGTCACTTTAAAATTAAAATACCTCCTGTCTGATGCTGATGAGCAGCTCAGCTAGCCAGATCAAGCATATGTGACAATTTGTCTAAATCCAATTTCAATAAAAATTGTGACATGTGCTCTGATCTGGATTTATGTCCGTTACAGCATCTCCCAATCAAAATGAATGGGAGGAGCTGCAGATATAAAATTAGCCTGGGGTCGGTAAGAGAAACTGTCCCCATCCAATAAGGCTTCTTATAGTATGAACAGCGTATTGGGAGATGCATTCTCCTTCAGAGCTGCTTGCTGGGAAGGAGCTGCGTACTGACAGGGAGCTGTATGCCTGGGTTAAAGCTTCAGTTTCTCCTCAACAGAGCCCCGGTAATAATCATACATTCTCCCTCTAACTTTCTTTCTCTCGCACGCTCTCTCTTTTTTCCCTCTTTTTTTTCTCTTTCTCAACATCAGTTTGTTTTACCTATTGAACAGCAACTATGATAATCCATCTTAAGTGAACCAGAGGGCCAGGCTTGAAGTGGAATGTTTTGAGAGCAAGTGATACAGCTCTTACACACTAAACCTGAAATTATGTTTGCTGCATGGGGTGCACGTGGTTCATGTCCTGGTACTTGCACTGCGCAAGAGTACAAGCACTGGGTGCTGTTCTGAGAATAACACTGTGCAGATACACAGCTGTGAAGTGAGCCGTGGAGTGAGGCATTTAAAAACTACTGCAAGGAAAAAAAAAGAACAAAATGTGTGCAGAAAAGATTGAGCAGAGCACCAGTGGCCCCATCTCAACTAAAGATCTGTCCCAGCAGACAAACTGTTACAGCTCCCCTCCAGGGGGGACTCAGTTTTCCACAACTCCAGGAGGTAAGTTAAATTTTCCTTTAAAACAAAATATATGTAATGTATGAAGTAATATGATAATGCATTTTTGTATTTGTTATCTTGCAAAAAACATAAAATGCTCTTAGCTTGCAATTATCCAGGCCTCCAGCGAATGGCATGCCCCTCTGCTAGAGCAAAGCGAGCAAAACAAAATGTCTAAATAAGCTTCACAGCAGCAGATCTAATCCCATAAAACTGTCCTGGTCTTAATCTGTTTTCTACACCTTGCATGTAACCTATTTTATTAAAACTTTCATTGCACATGATACTTTGATATGACTTGTCTTGTTGACTTTTTAACATGTCATGTGAGGACCCATGTGGCTGTCATAGCCACCGAACTTGTAAATAACTAGTCTTGGTTATACAGTTTGAACTACAGTGAAATCATAGAAATTCCTATTTTCGTTTTTTCCTTCAATATACTTAAAACACTTTACTGCAGTTTTGATGTCCCCTCTCTCTCCCCCTCCCTCCCCTCCCTACCCCCAATCCTCTCTCCCTTCCTATCTCCCTTTGTTCCCTTCCCCTTCTCACCCCTCTCTCCCTCCCTCCCACTCTCTCTTCTATCTCTCCCCTCCCTCCATTCATCCCTCTCTCTCTCCCTCCCTCTATCCCCCTCTCTTTCCCTTCTCTCTCTCGCTTCTCTCCCACAACCATTCCTCCCTCTTTCTCTCCCTCTCTCCCTCTGTCCCTCGCTCCCTCACTCCCTCCCTCACTTACTTTCTCTCCCCCTCCCTCTCTCTCCCCCTAAATCCCTCTCTCCCCTTCTCTCCCTCCCCTCTTTCTCCCTCTCTCCCCCATCTCTCTCCCTTCTCTCCTCCAACCCTTCCTCCCTCTTTCTCTCCCTCCCCCTCTATATCTATAACTATAGATATGTTTCCTGGCTTGTGCCCTCAGCACTCATTGCTAGCCTCTCCTCTTGTGTACTTTTGCTCCTTTGAGCACCTTTGGCGCTCATTGCGAGCGTCTCTCCTTGTGTACTTTTGCTCCTTCGGATTGATATATTTAAGTGCAGTGTAAAAAAAAAAATTTTTTTTGTGTAGTGTAAAGTATACATTTTTATTTTCCATTACTAATTAATACTTATTAAATTAATGTACATTAATAATTAATTCTGAATGAACAAATGTATCAGGAAGGGCGAAGCATTAATGTATTCATAAAGTAACGGCAGTGTAAAATATGCTATTTCGTTTTTTATGTGTATTTTTTTTACTAATAATGAATTAATGAATTACTTAATAATATTCTTTACCTATTTCTAATTAATATATCCAGCAATCGATATCCTGAAGAGCTAACAATCTCTTTTGATTTTCCAGCAGCATACAATGTACATTTGGACTGTTGCTGCCCTGATGAGAAAGTGTCATCAGTGTGCCAATTGTGCAGTTTAAATCGTCTGCGTGCGTGAGGCCAAAACGTTGGTTTAGTGGGGTAAAGCGCCATTTTAGATTCATAATGTTATTAGTTGCAAGTTAGTGTTGCAAAATGGTGGCGATTGTCTATGTTCTTTTCTTTTGTTTAAGTTCCTTGTTCCTCAACTGCTTGCAGCCTAAGGCAATCCCACGTTTCCTAACTGTTTGGAGGCTAAGTCCCGCATTTTTCAATGCCTCAACGACTCGCGTTGCTTTGCGAGGCTCGCAGGAGGACCTTTGCGCTCTCATTTCTTCTATGTCCTGCGTCTTTGAATGCTTCAACTGCTCATCTCGCTCACAGGCAATGATCGCCTTTGGCGCTCATCGCCTAAGTGCTGCGAGTATTAATGCCTCAACTGCTCGCCTTGCTACGCGAGGCTCCAGGGCAAAGAGTGCCTGCGGCGCTTATAACCTAAGTGCTGCGAGTTCTAATGCCTCAACTGCTCGCTTCACTACTACGTGAGGCTCGCCTAATTCCTGCGCAATAGCGCAAAGCGTGACGATGTCTCACAGTTTGACAACTATAATATGTGATATATATATGTATATATATATATATATATATATATATATATATATATATATGTAAATATATCCATCTCTCCACTCCCTAACCCCCCCCCCCCCCCCCTCCAGCATTAACTCACACAGTAGATTGGCTGCACTTTGGCACTTACAGATACAGGCTGCAGATCGTAACTTACAGACACAGGCTGCAGATTGGCTCTTAAAGACAGCCGAAGGGGCCCGCAGGGGCCATGGCAGGCCATGTCAAGGATAGCACTGGGCCCCCCAGAGCAGGGGCTTGGTGCACTTCACGGGTTGCACTGGCGATAACTCCCTGTACTGTATATATATAAACAGAAGGCAGCACTTCACACTGGAAATTAATGAGCATTTATTGTTCCAACATAGGATAATGTGATTCCTGAAAACATCCCATGTATGTACCAGGATCTGGTATTTTGCTAAACTCTCAGACCCAATAAAAGTCAAACCCCACTATCCCAGGAACACTCATTAATTCAACTACAGCTAAAAAGCAGCTTCAGGTCCAATATCTTCTACTTGTAAGTGTATCTATTAGGTTCACCAGTAATATGATAGAATTACCATAGAATTAATTCTGTGTAAATGCCCAGATTGTTTGCAATCATGTTTGTAATCATATGTCAGCTTGTGAACCCTTTGTCAGTGCGATGAATCCTACACATGGGTACAGTGTGAACCAGTAGGCCACGTCTAAACCATTATCCTTTCCCATTGGTATCTGTATATTTGCTCAGCCGTATGATATGTCAGAGGTGATTAATTGGAAGCACTCAGCCTTTGAGAGAAATATAATCATACTGGTTATACATTGCTTAAATATATTATCTGTGCTTGAGCATACCACATTCATTGGAAGACTCTTCCACTTATCTTCTAATCTTTTTTTTATTACTCTTAAATATTCCTTCTTCAAATCATGACCTCTAATACTTTTTGCCATTTACACCTTGCACCATTATAGTCATCCTCCTTTAAATAGTTTTTAATTTGAATTAGTTCTCATGTGGTTATCAATGTGCTATTTCAATGTGATTGAGTAGCAGTATTGAGTATTGTGCAGTTGAAATGGAAGAGGGATTTTAACTTAATTATTGTTAGTGTTCTTAGGTATTTAGAATTTACCACAAGGAAAAAAATCAAGTCAGTGGGTGGGACCTCTGCCAGTGGGCAGGGCCTATATAAGGTCATTGGGAAGGGCATATAGAGGCCAACATGCTGGTAAGGGGAGGAATCAATGTAAGGAGAGGGGCCAGGTCCCTGTCTTCCCCCCCACTCATTTGGAAGATCACTATCCACCACTGATTTTTGTTTTCTTATATGTTCAGCTGTTTTATAGTTAGAGATACTTTGTTGCCTTTAATTTTGGGCATTTTGATTGTTTGGTTGTGGTCAAGTCATCATTTGTTACATGTAAGGTACTTGTGTTTGCCACTATTGGCAAAAGATGGGCAAATAACTTTCTAAATATTGTCATTAATCTTTTTTTAAGTTGGGTATTCATGGGCAAACTATTTTAAACACAATTTCATTCACTTTATTAAATTCCCCAGTAATGGGCAAATGTTTTTTAACACAATGCTACTCCTTTTACTACGTTTCCTAGTCAAGTGCAAACAACTTTTAAAATATTATATTATATTTTAAAGGGATATGTAAGTTTGCTGGATTATGAATGCATGATAAATGAGAATTAGTAGGGTATGCAAACATTTTTTTGCATGAAAAAAAACAAACAAAAAAACATTTAAACACTTACATTTAAATCAGCAAAATATCTTGTAATTTCTGACAGTTCGAAATTAAGGTTAACACCCTCCAAACCCAGGCTTAATTTTTGCCATTCAGGTTTGCTGAAACTTTTGAATTAACTATGTGTTCCTGTTTGTGGTGTCATATTAGTGTAGTGTATCACTAATATGTGCTATATATGGCTGCTGATATACTGTAGAGACAGGAAGCTGCAGGGAGATTGGCTGAGCATGCAACCACAGGTAAATAGTGGGTTAATATTGCTCCCCTGATGATGCATGCCGACTGGGGGGGATCAGATGCCTGTGCAGACAACCCCTGGAGGTGTCAACATAATCGTTAGAGAGATTTTTAAATATTAATAAAAATAAAATGTTTTATGAGATGTGCTGCATACAAATAGGCTGCTTTTTGCCCATAGAGTGTAGGCATGTATTAATCCATGAACTTTTCATATTCCTTTAAGTTCCCTAGTCATGGTTAAACAACTTATATTTTACCACTATAAAACCACTTTAAGTTGCTGATCATGGTTAAACAACTTCAAGACTGGAGGACATTTTTTTAAATAATATGTTATTTTATTATGTTTATCAAAACTACTTCACCATGTAGTAAACAATCATGTTAACCACACATTCATTACCCAGCAGATGCTAGTCAATATTAAAAAAGAGCAACTTTTTTTTTCATTAAACAATACTCACCACTTGTGTAACAGTGTACATTACGTAATACGTATATTGACATTTTTATGAGTATAGTGCTTTCTTTAATAATATTGCAATTAAATTGTTACAAGGATAATGTTTCGTTTTCAAACATTACAAACAGACAAAATAATCACATATAATAGTAGTGGATCTACGACTTTGTTGGTAACACTTAGGAATTTTGCGCATGTAAGGAAGGACGAAAGACATAGCACTTTGCCACTGAACGCGAAGCACGCAACACTTAGGAAAAAAAATTACGATTGTAACTGGACTTTGCTGCAATGAGCGCACCACTACATAAAAAGGACATTTTAGAGCTGGAAAAAGTACAGAGAAAGGCAACAAAGCTAATAAAGGGAATGGAGGGTCTAAGTTATGAAGAAAGACTAATGAAATTAAACTTATTTACTCTCGAAAAAAGGCGTCTAAGAGGGAATATGATTACCTTATACAGTGCCTTGCAAAAGTATTCACCCCCATTGACTTTTTACCTATTTTGTTAAATTACAGCCTTAAGTTCGATGTTTTGGTAATCTGAATTTTATGTGATGGATCAGAACACAATAGTCTAAGTTGGTGAAGTGAAATTAGAAAAATATATTGATAAAACTATTTTTTAAAAATAGAAAATTGTAATGTGCGTATGTATACACCCCCTTTGTTATGAAGCCTATAAAAAGCTCTGGTGCAATCAATTACCTTCAGAAACCACATAATTAGTGAAATGATGCCCCCTTTGTGCAATCTAAGTGTCACATGATCTGTCATTACATACACACACCTTTTATGAAAGGCCCCAGAGGCTGCAACACCTAAGCAAGAGGCATCACTAACCAAACACAGCCATGAAGACCAAGAAACTCTCCAAACAAGTAAGGGACAATGTTGTTGAGAAGTAAAAGTTAGGGTTAGGTTATAAACAAATATCCAAATCTTTGATGATCCCCAGGAGCACCATCAAATCTATCCTAACCAAATGGAAAGAACATGGTACAACAGCAAACCTGCCAAGAGATGGCCACCTACCGGACCAGCAAGGAGGGCATTAATCAGAGAGATAGCACAGAGACCTAAGGTAACCCTGGAGGAGCTGCAGAGTTCCACAGCAGAGAATGGAGTATCTGTACATAGGACGACAATAAGCCGTACATTCCATAGAGTTGGGCTTTATGGCAGAGTGGCCAGAAGAAAGCCATTACTTTCAGCAAAAAACAAAATGGTACGTTTTGAGTTTGCGAAAAGGCATATGGGAGACTCCCAAAATGTTTGGAGGAAGCTGCTCTGGTCTAATGAGACTAATATTTAACTTTTCAGCCATCAAAGAAAACGCTATGTCTGGCGCAAACCCAACACATCACATCACCCAAAGAACACCATCACCACAGTGAAACATGGTGGTGGCAACATCATGCTGTGGAGATGTTTTTCAGCAGCCGGGACTGGGAAACTGGTCAGGGTTGAGGGAAAGACAGAAGGTGCTAAATACAGGGATATTCTTGAGCAAAACCTGTACCACTCTGTGCGTGATTTGAGGCTAGGACGGAGGTTCACCTTCCAGCAGGACAATGACCCCAAACACACTGCTAAAGCAACACTTGAGTGGTTTAAGTGGAAACATGTAAATGTGTTGGAATGGCCAAGTCAGAGCTCAGACCTCAATCCAAGAGAAAATTTGTGGTCAGACTTAAAGATTGCTGTTCACAACTTGAAAGAGTTGGAGCAGTTTTGCAAGGAGGAATGGGCAAAAATCCCAGTGGTAAGATGTGTGAAGCTCATAGAAACTTATCCAAAGCAACTTGGAGCTGGGATTGTCGCAAAAGGTGGCTCTACAAAGTATTGACTGTAGGGCGGTGAATAGTTATGCACATTGACTTTTTCTGTTATTTTGTCCTATTTGTTGTTTGCTTCACAATAAAAAAAACAAAACAAAAAATAAAACATCTTCTAAGTTGTGGACATGTTCTGTAAATTAAATATTGCAAATCCTTAAACAATCCATGTTAATTCCAGGTTGTGAGGCAACAAAACACGAAAAATGCCAAGGGGGGTGAATACTTTTGAAAGGCACTGTATAAATATATCCAGGGTCAATACAAGGCTTTGTCAAGGGAACATTTTGTGCCAAGAGGTTTTTAACTGACAAGGGGACATCCTTTGAGATTAGAAGTAAAAAGATTTCACCTTAAAGAAAGAAAAGGTTTCTTCACAGAAAGTGTGGTTAATCTGTGGAATTCTCTACCAAAGGAGGGGGTGACAGTGGATTCGATAGATAACTTTAAAAGGGATTGAATATATTTGTAATTAAAAAGGACATTAAGTGCTATCCTGGATAAATAGAGAGGGAGTATTGATCCAGGGATTAATCCGATAGCCAGTATCTGGGTTCAGGACGGAATTTTATATTTTTTCCCTGTTGAGATAATTAGCAAAGTTTCTCTGTTTTTTTTTGCCTTCCTCTGGATCAATTAACAATAAACCAGCGTATTGCAGATCAGAGGAGATTTAAAAAGGTTGAACTTGATGGTCTTTTTTCAACCTAAATTACTATGTAACTATGTAACTATGTAGATTCCATTGGAATCATATACTGATTAAAATACAGTTTAGGTCTTAAGTATTTCTTTTCTTTTTTTTGGGGGGGGGGGTAGGAAAAAGAGGGAGCATCAGGACTGGACTATTAGAGGAATAATACCTTTATAAAGGAACATAATATATTGATTTTTTAGGGTACATACAGTAAACATGCAATAACCTGGGCAGCAGCACAGGGCTTTCAACATGTCCAAATATCAGGTCACAGAATGTGTAACAAAATTATAATAAATTACAATATTGTAGCAATCTGTTAAAAGTTACAACTTTAAATTATAAACCGTATCTAACTCAGAACACATGCATCAAACATATCAAATTGCAATCCAACTGGACCTGAAGCAAAAGTAATAGTGGGACTATCAAATTATATTGAATATAGCGATATTTATAATGTGTCATCTGAAAAAAAGAAATAATATACAAATAAGAAATAAAAGTATAAAACGTCTTAAAAGTGACGTCTAATTACTGAGCTGTAATCAGCCCAGCATTTTTAACTGTTCATATTTCCAAAACAATAAAGTTTTGAACAAAGATGGAAATAAAGCTTTTGTTTTAGTAAACAATTCATATGTGGTAAAAAAACAATAAACAAACACAAAAAGGTGTTACTTTTTTGTTTTTGTTCTTTTTATGGGCTGACTTTATCAGTTCATTTGAAAACAAGTATTAGTATATTGAGACTAACACCTCTGGTTGGGATGAAATAATATAAGGGAAAGGTCCCATATATTTAAACTGTAGATTGATATACTACAGGATATTTTTACCTGTGAAGGGCACAAGTGAGCTCAAATAGAGCTACTCTCTTAGTAGGTTTCCAAGCCTATATAATAAACCTACTTCAGGTGTTGTTCAATCTCAGATCAAGAGCCTCCAACTTTATTTATGATTATGCCGATGACCCTTGGGGCTTAGTCTCCCTAAGGGGAATATAGCGGGATTCCAGAAGTGGACTCCTTGCTTACTGTGCCTTAGGGACTGTAGCTACAACTCACTAATGAGGCCCAAGAGAGACTAAAATGTACATCTGGGAGAAGTCCCCCATTGATGAGATCATTTTAAGAGTGAAATAGAGTGAAATAGGTCTTTGCTTCTCAGTCTTTTGGCTAAGATCTGATTTAGAAGTTGTTTTTATCAGAACTGATCACACTAAGGGCTATAATCTGAAGCATCTATGATGAAACCCCACACTCCAGGGAAGGACAGTGCCATCTTCTGGAGTCACGTCTGCACCTTGGTGAAATAGCCCCTCAGGATCCTGAACAGCCTGGGATACCAGGACACCAAATGGCTGAAAACCTTGCCCTAATCAGAGATACTCTCCATTACATCCAAGACCACTGCATACATGCTGCCCTGGTCTGCCTAGATCAGAAGAAGCATTTCAACTGAGTTTCTCTCCTCCTTATGGGCAAGGTGCTGCTGTGGTTTGATCTGGGGGAAGATTTCTGCTCCTGTGTTAGCTTTATGTACAATGATATTGTCAGCACAATGCTGGTGAACAGATGAAAGTCTGGTCCCTTCCCTGTCCTGGGGTCAAGAAGGGATGCCCCGTCTCACCTCTTCTTTTTGTCTGTTTAGTTCTTCATAGAGTACATTAGAAGGAGTCCAGAGATTAAAAGGATCACAGCACCAGGCCCACTCTACATGGATGACATCACCATCTTCTGCTCAGACGAACAGTCACTGATTAGACTGGTCCAGCTGTATGAGGACTTTGGCAGAGCTTCAGACACAAGAGTCAATTGTGGGAAGCCAGTGACTGTGCTGTTTGGTCAGTGGCATCTGACTGCCTCACCACTACCTTTCATCATCAAGATCCAGTAGCCTGGTTTGGTGGAGATTGTGTTGCCCTGAAAAGCTATGAGGAAAGAGGAGCAAAAGTGCAACAAAGGTTTTAACTCTTGAACCTAAGGTACCATTCTGTGAAGGGCAAAATGCTTGTACTGAGGAATGAGATTCTTCCTGTTCTGCAGTACTTTGCCTAAGCGTGGCCCCCTTTGACATCTGTTTGCCGGGCCTTTTCCAAGGCTTAATCAGGGGCTTAAAGATAGACGGAGTAAACCGCATAGTGCAAGGAGCCGCAAAATGGGGCCAAAGGAGTGCACAATATAGCTACCATGCTGAGGTCCCGCTTTGCATGTAATTGTGTGTCCAGGACTCTAGGAGACAGTAACCAGGTATCTCTATGAGTAATCATGTCCCATTTTCTTGCTATACCTTTGGAGGGGGCTTGGTTGGGGCAAGTGGGACAGCTCTTTTCCTTACAAATAGACCACCCCCACCGTTTTACCTTGGTGCGGAACCAAAAGGCTTCTACAAACTTTTGTATAGTGAGGACACTATGGAGTTAATTGTTGGCCTCACAGCCAAAACCGCTGAATTTGTTTGGGACAATGTTTCACCAAAGAGACCAACCAGCACAATGACACTGCATGGATTGTTATTCTGAGTCAGTCCATGCATGCAAGGAAAAAATATTTTTTATACCTCTGGAGGAAGCTGTATGTTGGAAAGGAGTCTTTACATTTCCTGAGATCTATACTTGCATTTCCTGAAATAAGGGGTCTGCTTATGGGCCAGTGAAAGGGAAAGCAAGGGGTGTGAATTTTAATTGTATCCAATTATCTTAACAAAGGTTCTCTGTTCCCTTACCCATTCATCCCTCCATTCAGTTGGTCACCAAAACACACAACCTTCATGATCGACCTCTCAGGAAGTGATGTAATAAACTCCAAATGTATTCTTAAACAGAGTCTTCAAACATTCAGATGTTTCCTAAACATGTTTTTAAGTCCTAACTAACACAGCTGTTAATTTGATTTGGTACACACTTGATAAACAAGTGGCATTTGTCTTGAATTACAGTAGTCCTTTAATATGACAGTCTCACATGCAAAATCCCTCACTAGAAGACTGACGTCAAAGTGTAAATGGTTGATATAACTTCTCCCAGCATGCTCTGTAGATAAGAGAGGAAATGTCTTGATAAGCAGCTAAATTCATTTAATCAGAGAGGAGCTTTGATATTCCTCCACTCAGGGCAATCAGCACTTCCTGGAAAAAGCTTTGCAAGCCCAAGAATTTTCAACATATTTTCAGGTCAGAAACAGGGAAACCCTTACACATTATGTGCCCATAGACACCTCCCTACTCTGTCTAACGGTAAATTCTGTCCTGCCAATAATTTCCCTGTAAAATAATCTTTGATTCCTAAAACAATATCTACTTTTTAATGGTAACAAAACTTCTCCTACATCCAGGTATACGATTATGCAGAATAATGTAAATAATGAAGGAGAGTAGTGATTAGAGAGTAAGAGAAGGCTTCGAAGGAGAAGAGAAGGGGAGAGAGAAGAGATAAAGAGAAAGAGAGATAAATATGGAGGAGAGAAGAAGGGGCAAAGGAAGAAAAGGGGAGAGTTTGAAGGGAGAGACAGATGGAAAAGAGAAGTAGAAAGAAAGATACAGGCGAGTGAAAGATTGGGAGAAAGAGAGAAAGGAGAGAGGGAGAAGGTAAGGCAAAAGAGAAAAGAAATGAAGGGAAAGATGGGAAAGGGAGGTATAGAGGGAATAGAAATTGAGGTAAGAGAGTGTGAGCAGAAGGGAAAGGAGAAATGAAAGAGTTAGAAGGAGGGAAGAGAGAGAGAGAGAGAGAGAGAGAGGAGACAGAGAGAGCAGGGGTTGACAAGGAAAGAGAGAAGGAAGAAAGGTAAAATCAAGGAAAAATCGAGAGAAGAGACAGTGAGAGAGGTTTGAGTCTGATCCAGAATTATGTGAAACAGCATATTTAATGTGTATTTAATTAGTAACTATTAGGCTTTCATATGTAGTTCTCTGTATATTTTCTTTTACAGGGAAATATGAAAACATAAAAATTAAAGTTAAAACAATTGAAAACCTCTGATTTCACCAAAGATTTGTGAGTGTATGTTTTTGCTGAGAGAGACATTTCAGCTATTTTCAAATTATGTCTATACTTTCAGGATTTTTTTTTTTTGATGTTCTGAGTTAGTTTGACCTCATAAAGAATGAGATGCACAGTTTTGGACTAGCCTTACACATTTCAGATATCATAATCCTCCAGCACTGCTACTATTGGAGGCTCTGTATTGGGTTTTCATATAGTGTACACAGTGTGTGTGATACAATGAACTTGTGTGAAATTGTTCTATAGTTATTTTTATGTTTTAGGTTTCACATTCTAAAAAAAAGGTATTGTTGATTTATGGTGCATTTGATAATTTAAAAAATTATTAAGTTATATATGTCTGATAAATGTATATTTGAAAGACTCAGGGATGTTGCATTAATTTTTATCTTCAAAGATATGATTTATCTTATTAAAAATACAGAGCAACAAATAACAAGAACATTTATTTTTTATTTTTTATCCACTAGATAAAATTGTTATCTTTTTAGTCTGACATACAATACAAATACCAAACACACCTCTAATGAGATTTGTTCTTATGAAACAAAGAATATACAGTTTTCCATATGTGCAGGTAAATATGCTAACAACATTCATTCCTAAACAGATGTGTAACAAAATGATGAAAATTCATCCGGCCTTCAAGGACAGAAAATTGCCTCAAACCTTTGGCACTGAATGAATAATATTCATGCTCCCCTTTAATTATGATTCAAAAGTAGTTTTAAAAACCTTTATTGCTCTGATGCACAAATGGGTAACTAAAGTTATCATAGCCTTTGTAATGTCAACATCACCCAGCATGTAATCGTCATCTTTTGCCTCATGGCTTCCTCTCCTCCTTTGCACTATTATTCACACTCTCATTCTGTATGAACATACCTGAATATAATCCAGACTCCATGCACAGACTAAACTTATCTTTCTAAGCACCACCTTTTGTCTTTCACAATGGACTAACTCTGCTACACAATGTGATGAACCTAATGTTTTTTCTCTGTGAAGTCTCTATTCTGTTCAACTTTTTTGGTCTATCCAAACTCTAATCTATCATGACTGCTTCTGCCAGGCTTATCCACCACCAGGCTGACCTACAGAACTTCTCACTCTCTGGAATCCCCTACCTTGCTCCATTAGACTCTCACAAAGTCTTCACATATTGAAGCATTTTCTGAAAACTCACCTGTTCAGAGAAACATTCCACTTACTATTCTATCTCTCACTCCTCCTTCTGCTTTTAAACATCTTACAAGTCCCTTCATCTAATGTTCCTACTAACCCTACTAACTTATAAACTCTCATCTCCTCTAGTGTTTCTAGTGTCTCTGAAATGTTATCAATTTGTTTATTGTATCTCTAGTGCTCTGGAATATGCTAGGTCTCTACAAATAACATCATATACTGTATATAGTTGTCGTAATTGCGAGCTTGTGTATAACACTTGCAAAGTTATGGGCTTGCGCATGCATCACATGCCGGGGCCCACAATGAGCAGCAAAGCCATTCATTGGGGGGCCCACGATGAGAGCCAAAGGCGCCCATCGCGAGGCCCGTAAAGTAGAGGGGGGGGGGAGGCATGCAATGAGTGCTGAAGGTGCTCATCGCGAGGCCCGCAAGTTAGAGGGGGGGGATTGCAATGAGCGCCGAAGGATCGCAATTTAGAGGGGGGTGGGGGAGAGGCTTGCATTGAGCATCAAAGAGACACAGGGGAGGAAGAGGGGGGCAAAGAGACATGGGAGGGAGAGAGGGGCAAAGAGACAAAGGGGAGGAAAAGCGGGGCAAAGAGACACTAGAAGGAGAGGGGGAAAGAGACACTGGGGAGGGAGTGGGGGGAAAGAGACATGTGGGTGAGAGTTGGGGGAGAGGGGGGGAACAAGACATGGGAGGGATTGGGGGGAAAGAGACAAAGGGTGAGATAGGGGGGAAAGAGACACAGGGGAGGGAGACAGGCAAAGAGACACAGGGAAGGGAGGAGGGGAAGAGACACAGGTGAGGGAGTGGTGGAAGAGGCAGGTAGAGAAAAATTAAATATTAGCCAGTCATTTGTGACGGAAGGCCTGCAATTGGCTTCAAGGGTACTCATTGCGAGGCCTGCAATGGGTGCTGAAGGTGCTCATTGTAAGGTTTGCAGAGAGGAGAGAGAAGGAGAGAAAAGGGAGGGAGGGGACACAGAAGATGGGAAGGAGAGAGAGAAGCCGTGCATAGCGAGGCTCGCATTGCCCGGCTTTGTTGCGCATGGGGAAGCGCGCAATGTGTGGCAAACAACAGCATTGCGAGGCTTCAAATTTTTATGCCATCATTTTTGGCAGGCAAGTCGCTAGTATAATAATAATAATAATAATAATTATAATAATAATAACAATTTCATCTTAAGTGAAATGTTCATCATACATTTTAAAAATGAGCAACCCACACATTAGCTTCTATGGTTACCAGTTCTACTGCAGTAATGCACATCCAATCCTGATTTTAACTATATAATGACTAACTGAAGTACAGCACAGCTTGTCTTTTTCATTAGCGCAGTTATGTTTGTTTTTATTAACAATACTGTAAGCTTGTGTAAATAGATTCTACTAATGACAAGTTGTTATGATTCTTCTAACCATCTCAAGTGCTTATAATAGATAGATAGATAGATAGATAGATAGATAGATAGATAGATAGATAGATAGATAGATAGAGCAAATAACACTGTGTGTGAAATATAAATACAAAGACAAAGCCCCAGGCACTGTACAGACTCAATCTTAAAGTCACAAATGGAAAATCCAATATTTCTCTCACTAGAGAGAGTTACTGAGAGGATTCTTCTGCTTATACAGCTATCCTTTAAATGCTGGCTTAATTGACAATGTTTTAACATACTGCTAAAAATAACATTTTCAGCTGAATATCTTTTGACAGTGATGTATATTTAGATTGATATGGATGTCTGTCTTGTAGATTACTGATAAAAAACATAATGATCTTTTACAGACAACTAAACATTTGTAATATATTGTTCTGCTGTTATTTTTTACTTAAATGTAATTTCTTTGCTCTGTCATTTTATTGCAAACATAAAACTTTGTGTAACATAAAATAGAATTGAGAAATGCTCCAGTAAAATTACAGTATCTGTATAAAAGGATAATTGAGAAATAATTACCAAAAAACCCAAAGCAGAAAATAAAAAACTATGCATTACAGGTGTTGTTCAGTCCCAGGAGTGAGCAACTGCCGGTGTAAGTGGTGCAATGCACTGGGGCCCCGGCACTGCGGTCCCCTGTGCCATCTAATCTGTCCCCCCACTCCGACTTATGCTACCTGGGCATATATACTGTATAGCACAATAAGGGGGCCCGAGGGGGCTAGTCAACAGAAAAAAAATTGTGGGGGGCCCAAAAATGTTTCTGGTTGTGCTTATCCATATGGTTTTCTTGGCAAAGATACTGGAGTGGGTTGCCAGTTCCTTTGCCAGTGGACCACAATTTGTCTGACCTCTCTGCTATGACCTGTCCACCTTGGGTGATCCTACATGGTATAGCTCACAGCTTCATTGAGGTACACAAGCCCCTTCACTATGACAATGTAGTGATCGAGATGTAGATGCATTACAGTACACTGGCAATAATACTATAATACATACAAGTGATTCAATTTTATACAGCAAAAAGTATGACAATTTATGAACAAAACAATTACTTAAACAAGTGTAAAACACATTAAATATTTGTGTTGTTGTCGTGTCTAATTCTCCTTGACCATATGGAGCACAGCATGCCAGGCACATCTGACTGCCACTGCCACTCTAAGCTTCATAATGCTTATGCTCATTGCTTAATAAATACATTAATGGATATTTTCAACAAATACTATTAGCCCTATTAAATTCCAGCCTCGTAGATAAGAGGCTTCTACTTAAACCCTACGTGCTGCAAATTTAAAAATGTTACGACGCTATTAAATTAGCCCTGCTGCGAGCAATGTGTGAGCTACGCAGCAGGGCCGTCCGTGTCAACACGGAGAAAATGCACACGAGGAGTGACAGCCTGCGAGATGATCTCGCAGGCTCTCACACCTCATCAATTGATGCAGGGGTCCTAAACGGGACCTCCGTGGCAGTCCCAAACATAAGCCCTGCCGTGGGGGGTACTCCAACTCCCCCCCCCCCCCGGCACCTACATTTAACCCCTCTCTATGCTGGCGGTCCCCATCGGGACCCTGAAGTGTCCCCACATTAATCCCTTGCTGCAGGGGTCCATAGGGACCCCCGCAGCCCCACCACATTAACCCCTTGCAGTGGGGGTCCCCGATCAGCATAGATCAGGCCCCCGATGCATTTAAAACTTTATATTTCCCGCCTTGCGGGTCCTTAAAAGTCCGTAAAGGTCCTGAAAGGACTCCCGCTAAAAAATATTAACCCCAGGCAACTAAAATTAACCCCATAACTCATGGGGGTCAATACAGACACCCATAAACCTTAATTAATCCTATAACTCATGGGGGTCAATACAGACCCCCATAAGCCCTTAATTAACCCTGTCACTTATGGTGGTCAATACAGACCCCCATAAGCTCTTAATTAACCCTGTCACTCATAGGGGTCAATACAGACCCCCATAAGCCCTTAATTAACCCTATAACTCATGGGGGTCAATACAGACCCCCATAAGCCTTAATGAACCATATAACTCATGGGGGTCAATACAGTGACCCCATAAGCCTTTAATTAAACCTGTCACTCATGGGGGTCAATACAGACCCCCATAAGCCCTTAATTAACCCTATAACTCATGGCGGTTAGTACAGACTCCCATAAGTCTTAATTAACCCTATAACTCTTGGGGGTCAATACAGACCCCCATAAGCCCTTAATTAACACTGTCACTTACGGGGGTCAATACAGACCCCTATAAGCCCTTAATTAACCCAATCAGTCCGATAAGGGTCTATGAAGACCCTCATAGGACAATTAGAAGTTTATTATTTACCCCATAAGCGCCATGAGGGTCCAAGTACAAACACTACACTACACTTTACCCCCCAATAAACCACTAAATCTAAACTAACCCCCCTCTACCCTAACCTATTAACCCCTACCTACCTAACACGACCTACCTAACCCCCTATTAAACACCCTGCACTACCAATTACATAAAATAAAAAACCTAAGGAACATAAAATAAAAAACAAAGCACAACCCCCACCACATTAAATAAAATAAAAAAAGCTAATGTACAGAAAATAAAAAAATAATCACCCCCCCACTACATAAAATAAAAAAAACTAAGGTACATAAAATAAAAAAACAAATCAGAACCCCCCACACACTACATAAAATAAAAAAAGCTAATGTACAGAAAATAAAAAAAATAATCACAACCCCCCCCACACTACATAAAATAAAAAAAACTAAGGTACAAAAAATAAAAAACAAATCACCCGCCCCCCACACTACATAAAATAAAAAAAGCTAATGTACATAAATTAAAAAACAAATAATAATACAACAAAATATACAAAGTTTAAAAAATAAGGAAAAATAAAGTTAATAAAAACTCAAATAGGAAATATAGCTCATATATACAGTAAGTGGTACAAATAGATGACACCAACGGCTGGCTCCGATAACATAGTAAGGAAAAAAACCTTATTATCTCTTCAGACAAAAATAAACTACCGGTATATTTCCAATCAGTATACAGAGAGATAAAAACCACAATGATGTTAGCTATTAGAACAATTTATATATCACCACTATACAGAGAGAAAGAAACAGCAATCATTAGCTCTGCACAAATATATCAACAATATACAGAGAGAGAAATAATAAGCTTTTCATCAGTGTGTACAGGGACAGAAAAAATATCAGTTATTCAAACAATCAACCAGCAATCACTAATATAGTTTCTAAAGAGTGCGTAATGCTCCAGTGAGCATTATAGAAACTATTTGTACGGATTACGTACATGCGCAGTGCATACAGTGTGGCTGCCGTGCATGCGCACAGCGCGGCACCAGCCATGCATGCGCAAAGCAAGGCGCCAGAGGGGAGGAAAGAGACAGAGGGGGAAAGGGAGAAAGAGAAACAGGGGAGGGAGGTGGGGGAAAGAGACACAGGGGAGGGAGGAGGGGGGAAGAGACACAGGGGAAAGGGGAAAGAGACACAGGGGAGGGAGGATGGGGAAAAGAGACATGGGGAAAGGGGAAAAGAGACAAAGGGGAGGGAGGAGGGGAAAAGAGCCACAGGGAGGGAGAGGGGGGTTAGAGACACAGGGAAGGGAGGGGGGAGGAGACACAGGTGAGGGAGAGGGGAAAGAGAAACACGGGGGGAGAAGGGGAGAAAGAGACACAGGAAGGGAGAGGGGGGAAAGAGACACAAGGGAGGGAGGGGGAGACAAAGGGGAGGAAGAGGGCGGGAAAAGAGACTCATGGGAAGGAGTGGGGGCGGAAGAGATACATGTAATATTATACCGTAATTTATGACGGTTAAATGACTAGTAAAGAGCTGAGATGTAAGAGGAGCAAAAGTCTCACATTGTGTGGCAAACAGCATTATCAGCCTTACAATTGTAATCCCGTCATTTTTGAAGGCCAATTACCTAGTTTTATATAACTCCTTGCTAATAGTACTTAGTGGAAAAATAAGTCCCAAAAAGGATAACTCCCACTTAAACTACAGACAGCCTTAGCAGTTCAAGATGAAATCTGCATGATATAATCAGTCATCAGTTTTCTTTAAAGTGACTTTATATTCCTGTCTTGCCTACATGTTAATGCTGTTATGTTGTTACATATATGCCAGGGTTAACAGGGTGAGGGGGCATTGCCTTAAAGGTTGACCTGAGATACATAGCTTCTTGCAAATCTACATAGCTTCTTGCAAATCTACATAGCTTCCCGCACATGTTCACAAGTGAGGATGGATTGAAGTGTTTATTGTTATCATGACATAAGAAGTTGGTCAGCTAGGAGGTATGAAGGTTGAGCCCACATGGTTAAGGCCAGGCATCCCCGATCCTGAGGAGGATCCATTTGATCCCAGAGACAGTTGAAGACTTCCTTTTGACTGTTCAATTGGGTCACATTGTAACATTCTCCTATGGTCTAATGTGCATATAAGTAATGATGTGATGTCCACAATACAAATTGTTATTGGTGGGGATACAAGTCACACAATGTGTTCCTTTCCATGATTATTCCTTAGCTCTTTTAAGAATTCATTGTGCAGGTTCCTGTTTTCATTTAAGCTGATGAAAGTTTAGAGAGAACCAATGATAAATCCAGGTACTGAAATCAGAGGTAACTGCCTGTAACAAATATTAAGTCTAAAAAAGCTGTAGAATTTCACAATTAATTGTGAAAATTCATTTGTATTTATAGCAATAAAGTATTTAATTCAATAACCATACATGTTTAATGAAGCTTCACTGTGAAGTCTTGCAATGGAGTGTGAAAGCATTGTTAAGCCAGCTTACTGAACACTGAAGTCCCAAAGGGGCCAGAATACCTGTTTTTGCTGCACTTCCTGATCTAGCAAAGCTTTGTAAATTAAGCTACACTTATGATTGACAGCAACTAATAAAAATACAACAAGCTGTATTTTTTTTTAAAATCCTTTGTGGCTAAAAGTTCAATCTGCTATAGCAACTTGACCAAAGAATATTAAAGCTCTGTTACATGTATAAAATGATAAAATAGAATATCTTCAAGTCTGTGTTGCAATCATAAGTTTTGTATTTACTACCCACAACAATATTTTGAAGAAATACAACATATATATGTAAGTGAAGAAAGGAAGAGGACAGCAGCAAAAATATGTTATAAAGAAGAGTAGCAGGGGTTTCAGATTTAGAAAAGATGAAGTTTGTAATATAAGCCTCTCCTCCAGTAGGAATTGAGTCAAGTAAAGATCACTCGTAACTTAGACCAAGCTGTCACATTACACAACTAAATCTAACTTCTGAGAAATACCATCCGAGTGCTTCAAATATCACTATGATCATTGATTGTAAGCACCAAGTGCCGGTTCCATAACTAGGTTAACTTGGAAGTCTTTCCAAGTGCCCCAAATATGGAAAAGGCCTATGGGTACTTCCAACTTTTGCCAGTGCGCAGTGACACTCATATCTAGTGCAACCGTAGTGTGCAGTGAAATAAAACAACCCTTTTTTTACTGTAATCGATTGAATATCAGTACCCTGCCTACAAACGTGTGTGTGAGGCCTATTGCATCTAGTCTGCCAACTTTTGCCAGTGCGCAGTGACACTCATATCTAGTCCAACCGTAGTGTGCAGTGAAATAAAACAACCCTTTTTTTACTGTAATCGATTGAATATCAGTAGCCTGCCTACAGGCGTGTGTGTGAGGCCTATTGCATATAGTCTCCCAACTTTTGCCAGTGCACAGTGACACTCATATCTAGTGCAACCGTAGTGTGCAGTGAAATAAAACAACCCTTTTTTTACTGTAATCGATTGAATATCAGTACCCTGCCTACAGGCGTGTGTGTGAGGCCTATTGCATCTAGTCTGCCAACTTTTGCCAGTGCGCAGTGACACTGATATCTAGTGCCACCGTAGTGTGCAGTGAAATAAAACAACCCTTTTTTTACTGTAATCGATTGAATATCAGTAGCCTGCCTACAGGCGTGTGTGTGAGGCCTATTGCATATAGACTCCCAACTTTTGCCAGTGCACAGTGACACTCATATCTAGTGCAACCGTAGTGTGCAGTGAAATAAAACAACCCTTTTTTTACTGTAATCGATTGAATATCAGTAGCCTGCCTACAGGCGTGTGTGTGAGGCCTATTGCATCTAGTCTGCCAACTTTTGCCAGTGCGCAGTGACACTGATATCTAGTGCCACCGTAGTGTGCAGTGAAATAAAACAACCCTTTTTTTACTGTAATCGATTGAATATCAGTAGCCTGCCTACAGGCGTGTGTGTGAGGCCTATTGCATATAGACTCCCAACTTTTGCCAGTGCACAGTGACACTCATATCTAGTGCAACCGTAGTGTGCAGTGAAATAAAACAACCCTTTTTTTACTGTAATCGATTGAATATCAGTAGCATGGATGCTTCAAATTCTATTTGACACAATTAAGGGGTTAATATTGTTAGCCAGATGTTCCCCCCTCAATTGCTGCTACCTAGTATGAGTAAAGTATTCCCTGAGATTCTCCATTCCTACCCAATAGATCCCCTATTTAAAGAATAACCAAGGAGGTCCCTATGGACCCTCATAGCACCTAACATTAACCCCTATACAATGGGACTCTCCATGGACCTCCATGGTATACTTAATATTAACCAAGGGGGTCACTATGGACACCCATGGCACCTAATATTAACCCACATACCACGTCTTCATGGATGCCCAAAATTAAAGCGAAAATTAACCCCTGTTCCTTGGGGTTTCTCATGAAGCCCTATGTCAGCTAACATTAACCCCTGTGTCACAGTGTTCCTCATATGAAAGGGATTAATATACTCTATTCTGATTGGCTGAAATATGATTGACACATATTGCAGCCAACTTGAATCCTCAAAATTAGTATAAAAGGTAAAATCAAGCTGCAAAAAACTGTTAGTCGGAGGTCCTCAGAGGTGTAGTATTAGGAGGATCCCGTGACTCATAGCAGGTAGTGAGTAAGTAGTGAGTATCAAGGGGGAATCCCGGCAGATCCCCAGGCTCATAGGGATAGTGGGTCATAGGGGAAGGGGTCATAAACCTACTGCATTTGTTTTCTTATTTATCCCTTCCCTGTTATGAAAATGTTTATACAGATAGACAGTTCTTTTTATGGACTTCTTTTCTCCAGTAAGCCAAGCAATATCTCTGGTACTTAGGTTTTCAAAGATACCAGAGTTAAGATATTGGTTTATTTCAGATGTTACTGGACTAATAGAATAGAGGGCATACTCATTACAGGGGAAAGTAAGGCTATGAAGTAAAGTGAGGGCATGGGTGGAGAAAAATGCATTAGGGAAAAAGGCAGAATGAAAGAATTAGTGTTTGCACAGCATGAAGCCGTCAATCTAAACGAACTTAGATATCATGCCTAATATACATGTAGAGGAAAATGGAACATAGTTGGATTGCTTGGAAAAGCTATCTAGAATTTCATTGTATAATACATAAAGTAAACTGTAACAAATTTCAATGAAATGCCAGCAGAAGGCTTGACATAATGTAAAAATTGTACCTGCTCCAATGCATGGTTCATTACTACTGAACAGCATGCGGGTGGTAAGGGGAGGGAGCAGGAAGAATTTACCTGTTCCCTTCCTCCTCTGGGCCCTCCCCACTTCCATCTCTAGGCCCTCTCCATTACACTACAGAAAATATTTAAAAATATATTTAAAAATGTCAATTTAGTGGGGAAAAGCACTGGGCCCCGTTTGCATCTTTTACATCGGCGGTAGCCCTGCCCCTGGAGATCACCTAATAACAATATTTCAAGATGAATTGTCACTAAAAATCTAGTGTTACACAATGCATCATTCAACCCTGTACACATGGGGTAGCAAGAAATTCAGAGATTCATAGCTGGGAGATATATACAGAATATTTATAAATCATTTAAGAACAAATCAATTTCAAAATTAAATTGTAATTAAACCAGATTATCCTCCTGCCTCAAAACATTCAAAACCTCACTAAAAACGCATCTCTTTAAAGAAGAGTATCATCTTCCACCCTAAGATGCTCAGCACCTCTCTCTCCCTCCTTTACCTCACACAATACCTTTAGGTTGTAAGTCTGCGAGTTTCAGTCCTGCAGTGTGCTTTGGGGAAAGCACCATGGACACCGGATTCAAGGCTCAAAGACAGGGCCTTCCTTGCTTTGCTATGTGTTAATTTATATTTATCTTTTTCTGGAACTTAACTTATGTACAGCGCTACGGAATATGTCGGCGCGTTATACATAAACGATAATAATAATAATAATGATTAAAGAAAACCACTGCCAGAAAAATTATTTTATTCATTGGTCTGAATTCTAGATCTAAATAAGTGTAAAAAGTTAAGTAGAGTGTAAATGGATGCAAACTATTTCTGCATGACACGGAAAACTTATATTTCTCATAATATGTACACAAGGAGCAGTAATAATAAAAAAAATATGAGTCATCAGCTTCAGCCAAATGTTACTATATAAATCAGAAGCTTCATATGGTGGTCAAGTATATAACAAACCAATACATATATGTCAGAACCTGGGAACTCTGAGGTGAGGTTAGTCAAAGTTTGGTGTGTATATGTTACTGTGAAAGACCGAAATTGGAGAATGTCGATACATACCAAATACGTTGGTGAAAGATCGAATATTGCATTACATTCTTGTACCTTCGGACCCTCACCGGTGCATGTCGACAATCACAGATATGCTCTGGTGGAAGTCCAAAAGAGAGGAGCCGACAAAGAGGCGACTGGCTCTCTCCCGCCAAATCCTTTGTTCTGCTGAGAGAGCAACATAATTTATACTAAATGGATACTGCAGTAAATCGTGATCTTTTTCTTGAAAAGTTAAATGCATTAATTGCGGGTAGAGATGTAGCAAACAGTTCGCCTGTGGACTATTCGCAACGATTTTGGCTTGTTTGCGCTCGCAGCGGACGGCGGACACATGCGTTTTTCAGTTCGCCCCCTATTCTTTATCATTGAGGAAACTTTGACCCTGCACCTCACAGTCAGCAGACACATTCCAGACAATCAGCAGCTTACACTCCCTTCCAGGGCCTTCCATCTGAAGGACAGCATACATTTTAGAATCATTCTCAAGCTGCATTCCTTGTGAGAGGACAGATAGTGTAGCTGCTGGAGATTTAATAGGGAAATAGATAGCCAGGCTGTGTATTTAGCTTCCACTACAGACCTGAAGGACTCATCTGATATCTGCTGCAAGGACAGCAACCCAAAAAGCCCTTTTTAGGGCTAGAACATCATTTATTTTATTTTATTATTTTTTTCTGTGTAATCTAATTGCATATGCCTGCCTAACAGCTTATATTGTGCTTATTTTCACTACTCATACCTGGTGGTGTACCATACATTGAAAACAACCCTTTTTTCCTTTAATCTAATTTTAGTTGCCTGCCTGTGTCAGGCTCACAGCTTATATTGTGCTCAGTGAAATAAAACAACACTTTTTAGACTGTAATAGATTGAATAGCAATTGCCTGCCTACAGGCATGTGTGTGAAGCCTATTGCATCTACTCTGCTAACTTTTGCCAGTGCACAGTGATACGTCATATCTGGTGCAACCGTAGTGTACAGTGACATAAAACAACACTTTTTTGACTGTAATCAATTGAATATCAGTTGCCTACCTACAGGCGTGTGTGTGAGGCCTACAGCGCCTACTCTGCCAACTTTTGCCAGTGCACAGTGACACTCATATCTGGTGGCACCTTGGATTGCACGCGCAGTGCCCAAAATTTGAAGTAGGAGGTCAGACAAAGCATCTTTTTCCATCTCCCTGTTCCAAAAATCAATGCCATATACACGTCCTCTAATAGTGGACGTAACAGGGATTAAACCGATATGAATAGTACTACTTAACAGTACACACCTTATAATAACACAGACAGAGGCAAAGCAGAGAGAAGAGTCTGAAGAAGAAGAGTCAGAGGAGGAAGGTGGCTTTGAGGAGGTGGAAGACCAAACACAGCAGGCGTCCCAGGGGGCTTGTTGTCACCTTTCGGGGACCCTTGGTGGCTGGGTGGAGGAAGAGACCTTCAATGACATCAGTGAGGACAAGGAACGGGACATGGCTAGCTTGGTATCCAACCTTGTGCAAATGGGGAGTTCCCGGTTGTGCAAAGGGACTGTTTGCGGTTGTTTGCGGTGCATTAAACGGGGAGATTGGTCTGTTACTGTGAAGCGGGTGTAACCCTTACACTACCTGATCGATACAACATCATACCTGATGTTTTAAAGCATGTTATTCCAAACAATTTTTGAATGTTAGGTGATTTATGCCCTTTATGGCTTAAAACCAGACTCTCCATCAACTATGTAATTTTCCGAGGGAGTTTTGCCATGGATCCCCCTCCGGCATGCCACAGTCCAGGTGTAAGTCCCCTTGAAACAACTTTCCCATCACTATTGTGGCCAGAAAGAGTCCCTGTGGGTTTTGAAATTTGCCTGCCCATTGAAGTCTATGGGGGTTCGCCTGGTTCGCCCGTTCGCGAACATTTGATGAAGTTCACGTCCGCGGTTCGCGAACCGAAAATTTGATGTTCGCGACATCACTAATTGCGGGTGAACGAGAAGACAATTGTTTTTATTTTTCTCAAGAAAAGTACTCTAAAATACTTTCTGAAGTGGTTTCTGCTAAAACTAAGTGCAACACACCTTTGGATTACAGACGATTAAAACTTTTTGACATTTCAAAAATTAATGATGACAAGAAGTTAATTGTACCATTAAAACCAGGGCAAACGAATTTATAGTATTATGTTACCAATGAAGAATTGTTGAGTATACTATGTGATACTCACAGCAGAATAGGAAGAACACGTATGCTTAAAGAGTTGCAAGTTAAATACAAAAATATTACATATGAAGCTGTAATGTTGTATTTAAATTTATGCAAACAGTGTCAAATGAAACACAGTGTACCTAAGCAAGGTAGTGTTGTGAAACCAATGGTCTGTTCTGAGTTAAACTCAAGATGTCACGTTGATCTCATAGATCTGCAGTCCAACAGAGATGACGAATATCAGTTCATAATGGTGTATCAAGATCATTTAACTAAATTTGTCCAGCTACGACCTTTGAAAACTACAAGAGCTGAAGAAGTAGCGTATCACGTTCTTTCAATATTTTTAACATTTGGTGCACCAGCAATATTGCAATCAGATAATGGTAGAGAATTCAGTAATCAAGTCATATCCGAAATATGCGCTATGTGGAAAGATGTTAAGATAGTTCATGGAAAGCCTTGTCACAGTCAAATACAAGGCTCAGTTGAAAGGGCCAATCAGGATATACAGAATATGCTAACTGCATGGATGAACGATAACAATACAAATATATGGTCAGATGGTTTACCCTTTGTTCAATTTGCCAAGAACACTACATACCACGAAGGAATACGCCAAAGTCCTTATGAAGCCATGTTTGGTGTTAAAGCAAAAAGAGGCATATCATCGTCTTTTTTGCCTAGCGAACAAATTGCAAATTTTGAAATCGAAGAACAACTCGAAGAAATTGCCAATACTTTTGAAACCGAAGAAACTGTTAATACTTCTGAAAAAAACATTGAAGAGGACCTGCAATCTCCGACGTCTTCACATCAAGTTCTGACTGAAAAACACAAGTTAATTTCTATAAAAAGAGCGAAAGAGAATCTTCTACTGCAAGCAACAAAAATGTTACGAACCTCACAAAAACAATTTCCTCCTGCTCAAATTGGTGATACTGTACGAATACAAGTACCTGATGTTGACCGTGGTCGTACAGATAGCCGAAATGTGTTAGCGGTTGTTGTTGGAATAGAAGACTCTGACTTCTATAAACTGGCCAATAAAAATGGGACCCTCAAGCAGCTTTACACACGTAATCAGTTCGTATTTTGTAAAGAAAAGTTACTTCCATAGATGAGATTTCTTTTCAAGAAATCGCGCTGCAAGAAGCAGCTGCAGGTAATTTGAGAAGCAGGGGGCAAAGTTATACACGCTGTCATTGCAAAAGGAAGTGTTCCGCAAATAAATGGAGTAAAAGCAAAGGACTCTTGTGCAATTCAAAGTGTCATATTAGTTTAAGTTGTTGCAATAAATAAGATTTGAATCACATATAAATCTCAGACATGTTCAAAGTGTCATAATAGTTTAAGTTGTTGCAATAAATAAGATTTGAATCACATATAAATCTCCGACATGTTCAACATTCACCATAAGTGAATGGTGAATGTCGACATTTACCGGTGTAAGTCAGAAATAATGGTATTTAGCAAATATTTCGGACATACACCAAACGGCTAGGTGAATGTCGACGTTTACCGGTGTAAGTCAGAAATAAGGGTATTTAGCAAATATTTCGGACATACACCAAACGGCTAGGTGAATGTCGACATTCACCGGTGAATGTTGACATTCTCCAATTTCGGTCTTTCACAGTAACATATATACAATAAGCTTATTCTAAAAAATAGATATTTCCTTCGTGAGAGATACCCGGGTCACTTTAATTTCTTTAAGAAATATAAGGAATAAGTTTAGTTCCTGGGAATTTTTATACCCATTATTTTAGCTACTAAAATCGAAAGATTTTGCCACATTGGTTGAACAAGTGGGCAATTCCATGAAACATGCAATACATCTCCATAATTATCACTGTCTCTCCAACAATTAGCATTAGAAACATTAAATCTGTTGTCTAATTGTGGCCCTAGTGAAGTGTATTGTAATTCCCACAATGGCGATCAGGATCTAACCAGTTGTGGTTACATATTTAAGTTAAAGTGGCACTGTATAAATACAGACATATGTTGAAAATCCCTTAAATTTAAGTATAATTTCATACAAATGATTAAATTAAATTATTTATTTTGGATATTGTTGGCATCCATCTTGTCTTCTTTGATCAACTTCTGTCCCACCCCCAGTGCAAGATTATTGACTGCTTGCATTCTTTACGGGGGACACTTTACAGCAGTATCACAGTGCACAAGGCTCGTACACAGAAAAATAATTTGTCTTGTGCAATCTATGCTTTGGGATAACGGCACTTCGATGAACACTTGCAAGCAGCCAAACATGGATATCTACAGCAGATCAAAAATAAAATATCAGATTATCATAGGGAGATCAGTATATCTACACAGGCATGTGCATAATCATTACTTGGTTCTATGTATTGCTGGTGACCAGTGCAAGCGACCAACTAAATACAAATATTGTGAACACTAACCAATATATATATTACAGTATTTAGAATGTCTTTGATGGTGACATTTAGGGCTGTGCTTAAAGGCCAATGTAGTTTCTGAAAAACTTCAAATGTTTTGTGAAGTATATTACAAACTAACATTAATATCTGTGTAAACCTAGAGCATAAAACACTTATCGAGCAATTCTTAATTTAAGCAGACTTTGTTAGTGTTGGCATGACAGTAATCTTTCATGCCCAGTGCTTGAGGAGGGGTGTGAAGATTGACTTAGCTGCTTCTGGTAACCACTGGAAACCTATCCCTGAAAGAACAGTCCTCTCTATCCTTTCTATCCTCTCCCCTGTTGACCTTTTTAGTCCCTGCTATATCTATCACCGGATACAGGAAATTTAAACAATACATCTTGATAATAACCTGTCTATTGTGATTATCTAGTTTTGGACAGGAAATTAAAATATGTTAAGTGAAATAATATATTTTAGAAGGGATCTTTGAATGTGTTTACATTTGTGATGTAAATACCTGCACGCTTGTGAGAGCTGATTGAGTTAACTGATTAAGGGTAGTTAATTTAATCATGTTTGTGGGCTGAACAACATTTTTTTATTTTTCTGTTTGCCTATATTGTTCTGTTGAAAATAAAGTGAACAGCACCCTCTTGGGCAGAATACAAGGGTCTGAACTGTATCTTTGGGAATCCAGGGAAAGAAAAAGGTTGCTCCTGAAAGGTGTGAGTGCCAATATCCCTCATTTGATCAGTATGAGAGTCATCATCTCGCAGGTGGTGTTCTGAGGCCACCTGGGGGTTAGGGGGTTGTCCTGTGACAAACTGGTGGTAACGGTGGGAACAGCACTGTAATTGACAGCACTCAGAAGCATAGTGCAACAGACAAGGTGACTGCAAGAATGTCTGCATCCAAAAGCAAGTATGAGGATGAAGTACTCTGGAAATACCTACTCCAGACAAGCAGACTGGGGTCCACCATAACTGATAAAGACTATAAGAAGATTCTGCATGCCATCCGGTGTCAACTCTTCACAGAACACTATCACCTGAAGGATGAAGTGATCACCTTCTGGGGTCCCAACTGGGAGGTCCACTATACTGGGATGAGAGGTAAGAGGGATGTCAATAGAGCATCAGGGACATCATGAACCCTCCCCAGAGCAGAGATTTGTATCACCTGAGGAAGTGACCGAAAAGAAAGTGGAGATGCTCCTCTTGTGGGACAATCAGAGATGCACTGCTCTCCTCAGAGAGGACAAAGCAGTGGAAGCCTTCCCACCAGTTGGAAGATCCTGACAGGTTGAAGTGGCTGCTTCAAAATAGTTCTGACTTTGGGATTCCCCCAGTGCTGGTGGTCTCTAATGGACTGCCAATGTGCAGAGCTGGAGCTGATGGAGGGGTCAATCGCTTTTGAAGTAGTAAAAGAACTGGTGAAAATGGAACATTGGCTAGAACAGGACTACCTAGAGTTCACTGAGATCAATGATCCTAAGGGGGACCATTCCCCATGGTTTCAATACTCACTAAAGACCAAGAATTAAGGGCAATGGAATAAGGAGACAAGACCACCTGTCCTGCAGGGGGGGGGGGGGTACTTGTGTCCCCGACATCATGTGGAAAGAATAGTGAGGAAGCCTGTACTGCAGAAGGGCAGGTGGAAACTGAACAGGTGGATCTGTTAGACACCTGAACTGCAGCCCTGAAGTTCGCAACTAGTGATGTCCAGAACAGTTCGCCGGATAACTATTTGCGGTGATTTCCGCATGTTCGCGTCCGCCGCGAACGGCGAACACATGCGCTTTTCGGTTCGCCCCCTATACTTTATCATTGAGGAAACTTTGAACATCATTTATTTTATTTTATAATTTTTTGTGTGTAATCTATGCCTGCCTGTCAGCGTGTGTGTGTGACAGGCTAACACCTAACAGCTTATATTGTGCTTATTTTCACTACTCATACCTGGTGGTGTAACATACATTGAAAACAACCATTTTTTTCCTGTAATCTAATTTCAGTTGCCTGCCTGTGTCAGGCTCACAGCTTATATTGTGCTCAGTGACATAAAACAACACTTTTTTGACTGTAATAGATTGAATATCAATTGCCTGCCTACAGGCGTGTGTGTGAAGCCTATTGCATCTACTCTGCTAACTTTTGCCAGTGCACAGTGATACGTCATATCTGGTGCAACCGTAGTGTACAGTGACATAAAACAACACTTTTTTGACTGTAATAGATTGAATAGCAATTGCCTGCCTACAGGTGTGTGTGTGAGGCCTACAGCTCCTACTCTGGCACCTTAGATTGCACGCGCAGTGCCCCAAATTTAAAGTGGGAGGACCGACCATCTCCCGCTTCCAAAAATCCATGCCAGGACAAGGAACGGGACATGGCTAGCTTGGTATCCAACCTTGTTCAAATGGGGATTTTGCAGTTGTGCAAAGGGACTGTTTGCGGTTGTTTGCGGCGGATTAAACGGGGAGATTGGTCTGTTACTGTGAAGTGGGTGTAACCCTTACACTACCTGATCGATACAACATCATAGCTGATGTTTTAAAGCATGTTATTCCAAACAATTTAGGAATGTTAGGTTATTTATGCCCTTTATGGCCTAAAACCAGACTCTGCATCAACTATGTAATTTTCTGTGGGAGTTTTGCCATGGATCCCCCTCTGGCATGCCACAGTCCAGGTGTTAGTCCCCTTGAAACAACTTTCCCATCACTATTGTGGCCAGAAAGAGTACCTGTGGGTTTTGAAATTCGCCTGCCCATTGAAGTCTATGGCACTTCGCCCGGTTCGCCAGCTCGCGAACATTTGATGGAAGTTCGCGTCCGCTGTTCGCGAACCGAAAATTTGATGTTCGCGACATCACTATTCGCAACGTCTTTAGATCATTATTGGAGCTGCGGTCATCATCCGATGCTGACATTGAGGAAAAGAAACAGAAGCAGAGCAGAAGAAAGAAGAAGGCATATAATGAAGGGCGACCAAATAAGATCTAGCCAGCCACAAAGCGCCCAACAGCCTCCAGCAGGGATATTTGCCTGCCCTGGGGAGAAAACCAGGCAGCAGAGCTGTCTCTCCCATTCCGTAAGAGAACAACTACTACTGAGTAGTCATGATACATATGGGGAACAGAGACTTAGCAGCCATTCCCCAGCCTGATGACTGTGATCCAATGAGGGGGAGTGAGCAAGTGGTCATGCCTGAAGCAAAGAGGCCAGATAGCAAACCCTCAGCACCTCCACGGAGCTGATACTGAGTAGAAAATGGCAAACAAGAGGAGATTGATGAAGGAGGAGCAGATTAGGAGCCTTCTGTCAGCTGCAGTGATCAAGGAGGCAAGTCTGGCTGCCCGACTTGCAACTAAGTGTAACTGGAGGAGACTGTTGGAGGAAGGCCAGTTGATGAGCCACATGGAGAGCCACCTGCCAACAGCAGTGATCCGGGAGGCAAAGAGTGTAACAGTGCCAGTTCCCCTAACTTCCTCCATTCATGAATAGAACAAAATTACAGTGCACACCACCCAGGCCCTAAGCCAACATAAACTGCTGAAGGCAGACAATTTGATTTCTTCTGATCCTGCTGAAAGTTAAAAAGTTAGTGCTCAGTATTTCATCTGCCAAGGTTCATCACATCAAACATAGTACATAAGTTATTTTGATTAAGGTTTCTAACATTATTAAAATGTATTTATATTCAGGGCCAGATCTACTTTTTTGGAGGCTATATGCAGTGAAGTGAAGTCCTTGCCAGTGCGTGCACAAGTTATGCACGCATCAATTTTTTCCTTTTCTGTGCCTATATATTGCTCTCTCCACTGACTTTGATTGTTGTGTGACCAAATCACAGACACTTCTGCATAACAGCCATTTTAGCAACATAGCTATTCAAAACCATGCCAATGAATTACTTGCTTATTAAATGCATTTGATGGTGGGCCATATTATTTGTATTTTTATATGGGAGGGCATAAAGCATTTGTTAAACAAACACAAACCATGATCACTTGTATCGCAAATTAAAATTGAGAGTTAAAGGACACGGCACGAGTCATACAGCTGTGAGAGGGGAGTTAACATTTCTGGAGAGACATGGTTGCCCCATATCTCAAATCAAAATCACTGGCATAATTTAATTGCAATATATAGAAATTCACCCCTCCATTTCCCTTTGGTATTCTTCCCCTCTTGTATGAATTTCTATTATTTTCAAGAGCCAGGGGACATCTAGTTACTTTAATATTTCTCCTATCTGCCAACACGTGTGCCACCATCTAGTGCCCAGAAGATTTTGAGGAGTGGCTGGAGGCTCTGATGTAAGAGGAGGTGAAACTAGAGCATGGGTACGATGCAGAAGGAGACAAGACTATCTGTCCTGCGGA
Source organism: Discoglossus pictus (assembly GCA_027410445.1). Lineage (NCBI taxonomy): Eukaryota > Metazoa > Chordata > Amphibia > Anura > Alytidae > Discoglossus > Discoglossus pictus. Next base: position 189,763,401 of record CM050166.1, on the reverse strand, counting down.
GGAGGGGAGGGGGACTGGTCACTGGCGTGGGACACGTGCTATGCTTCTGACCTGACGCAAGTCTTTATTATTTCATCTTATATTATATCTATCTATCTATCTATCTATCTATCCATCTATCTATCTATCAATCTTCCAGTACAATAATATGTATATTTATTCACAATTTACCTCCATGCTTTATGGCAGTTTCCTGGCATCCTTCCTGTTTGTAGGTCTCCAGTTCCGAGTGTCGAGAACTCCACTGTTTCCTTTTTTTAATCTAAGGAACAAGTTTTTTACATATTTTTAAGTAAAAAATGAAGCGCCTCTCACAAGAAGCATCCCTAGGCAGCCGCCTAGTTAGCTTAATGGGTAATCCCGCCATGTTTATATTTACATTTAAGACACAACTAAGAGAATGTGCCCCTATTAACTTCTTTCCTGCACTTATATAAAATCTATTTTTATGTGTCTGTGTGTACGGTATATGGGTATGTGTGTGTTTTTGTGTGCATAAGATCTTTCCAGTGGCATTCATGTAACTAGTCTGTATTGCTGTTCACATTAAAGCAACCAAGACTGTGCACCATTACAAATAACAGTTTTACTTTGCTGGGTGTAGCTGTAGAGTGCAGTTAGAGACAACACCCATAGACACAAGTGAAACTATTCTGCAGTTATATATTATTGGCTAGTATACACAATTAAGACCAGTATGTTTTACAAGTGGTCTTATATCTTTTATATTGAATGTCACTGTAATAATGACGCAGTAATTAATAACTATAAATATGACTTATGCTACTGTGTTTGAAAATACATTCCTCTACATTGCAAGAATGAAAAGAGATTGTAAGCTTTTAGAGTAGTCTGATTTAAATAGTCAAATTGCATTTTTTTTACCTTTAAAAACATCTGACAGCAAACACTATAATCACAACGCAGTGTTTAAATGGATTGAAATCTGTTAGGAATAATCATATTTAAATAAAATCAGATAGCAAGCTATTTTTACTTTTTAAAGATTGAAACAGATTGGAAGTTATATTTCAATAGATCCTTGAATTCATTTATGCACACAATAGATCAAATCATACATAATCATGATAAAGTATAATGGGACAGCTGCCTCTTCTACTAGTCTCATCTTCTAGCCACAGACAGATAGACGGTGTGACAGAACAGCGTCAACTCTTCACCATGCACAGGGTTCCTTTCCACACTTCAACTGCTGGGTAGCCTTTCAGCAGATCAAACAGTCACAACCAAAGCATGGAAATCCCAGCATCAATTAAAATAAAATAAAACTGGTCTACCAGTTCTGTACTAACCAAGAAGACTCTCTATATTAAACAGGGTACGTAATATTTATAGGAAATGCAGTGGGAACATTAGACATTAACACAAAATAACTAAAGATAAGTGTATTTGCATCCCACCACAGGAAGCCTTCAATGCTGAACTCTCCCATTGTTTAAAGGTAGCTGAAGTATCATGCAGGCTCCCTAGGAGGCTTCTTAGGTCTGTCTTTGCAATTGATAACTTGATTACACCACCATAAAGTCATATGAATTAGCACCACAGTACACCCATATATATATATATAGCATTATAATATGGTAAAGCAATCCCTTCTGTTGTACGCTGCATATACACAGAACAATGCATGATGATACCATCAGTAAATAGAGGCCCAGGGTAGTTCATGACAGACAGACAAGGAAGCACTTTTTAATCATGCTTTTCTATCATCTGTCTCGTGGTGCAGAGCACATTTGATTACGCCAGTGTCCCTTTAATGATGAAAAAGGTTAACCTTCATTAGATATTGTGAAAAAACAGTAAACTACCAACTTTATAATACAAGTTTTATGTTAATTGCTACCCAAGCTTAATAAAACCTAAAAAAACATAGGCATATATAGCCAACATTACTACAGTATTATTTTTCAGCCTGACATTTGACAAAAAATGTATCAATTTAATGCCTCAACTATGCAACACACAAAAAACTTTTGGAAACAAAAACCGTATACAATCCAACAAAATAAATTAGATGCTTTATAGGTACACTATAGCCCAATATTATTAAAGAACTACAAAACATTTTTTTAATTAGGTAACACAAATAAATTCAGCCTTTAAATGTTTTACCTATATATGCAGTTCTATGCTGTCCTGGTTATCTCCAATCTTGTTTTGAAATAAATACACCTGACTGTATATGCCTCTTAAAACACCACTGTTACACAAGATAAGTGTTTTAAATAAACATTTATCCTTCATATCAAATTATTAAAAAACAATATTAATTTCAAGTATTCCTAAATGGTCAGACACAAATATATGTCCTAACTAAGGTACACCAATTTAACACACCTTCAATCAATCAAAAGCATCTGCTCCTGTCTAGACACTTGTATCTGACATTCAGGACTACTTCCCAGTCAGAGTTGCACCCACCTGTTGATGACCTCACTCAACTGGAGGCTTACAAATTGATGTTTGAAAATAAGTATTATATTGAATGTGAAAAATATACCTTATGCTGTTAGGGCATTATAGTGGTACTTTTAAAAGGCTGGGATTAGTTCATTGCTACTCAATGGCCTCCATTCAATTGCAAGCCCGCCGTTGCCTTCATACAGGCCGTATGTCTGCAAGTTTGAAAATTGCAACAGTTACAGAGCAATTCAATTGAACCAGCCTGCATCTAATGTCTTGAATCACTCTCCCGTCTTTTAAAGTGCAGTATTGATTTTTTATTAGCATTTACAGTGCTACGAACTGGTGTTTAACCCCCTTGCGAGTCCTATGTGGTACTCGTATGATTTTCTTCTGCATTTGCCATTTACGGGTGTGAAGGCAATTGCAGGCTTGAGGAATTGTAGCAATTGAATAGCGATTAGCGATTGTAACAGGCTTGAAAGTTCAAAGGCTTAGATGGGTCGGAGTTACGATTTTGACAACCGCAGGGGTTTTGAGCTTCTAACCTGCAAACTGATTGCGGGTAGCTAAAAGACGCCAATTGAATAGTATATTATTTTACGGGCTCTATTATGGGCTCTTGTAACTACAATTTGCTCAATTGAGTGGAGGCCATTGAGTTGCTATTTGCACTTTTACATCATTAGGGCAAGAGTTTCCATTTACCAAGTACCATTCTAAATGCACAATTACAAAGGAGAAAGTCAACCAAAGATTTAAAGAGAGCATTGTGGACCTCATTATACTGAATCTAAACTAGTGTCAAGGGCCGCAATGAAGACCTATCCTGGCTTTTCACAGCTAAGTGAATCTTGCCCACTTTTTGATACCCACGGAATATAATGCTATTTTGATAAATGGAGAGAGCCCAATGCCACTGACCCTTAATAAACCCCAGAAACAAATAGTAGATATACTACAGAACAGCTTCAGGGACTCTCACAATCTCAAATGCAGAGTGCTCATTAATCTGTTATCTATTAATATTTTTCTGCACTATGCAACTGTACCTCCTGATAAAAAGAAATATTAAATTGCATTCTCTAAATGTTTATCTATAACATTTCTGGGCTGGCAATGTGTTTGCCAGACAATGCTTGGCTCTGCCCCCTGTAACTTGTGGGCCTTGCGATAAGTGCAGAAGGCTCTCATTGCCAGCCCCTCCCAGGGTCTATTTTACGGCCCTCGCGATGAGCGTCAGCTCATTGCTGGCCTTGGCCAACCCGCCACTTGTCTTGGCCAACCTGCCCTGTGTCTTCTCCTCACCTCTCCCTCCCCTGTGTCTCCTTCCCCCCTCCCCCGTGTCTCCTTCACCTCCCCCTCTCTCCCCTGTATGTCCTTTCCCCCTCTCCATCTACTGTGCCTCCTTTCACCCTCTCCCTTTTCCCCCTCTCCTGTGTCTCTTTTACCCCTCTTTTGTTCCTCCTTTCCCTATCTCCCTTTCCTCCCTTGTGTCTCCTTTCCCCCTCTCCTTTTCCCTCCCTTGTGTCTCCTCCCCCTCACTCCCTTGTGTCTCCGTTCCCCCTCCTCTCCCTCCCTTGTCTCCTTTCCCCCTCCTCTGTGTCTAACCTGGATGCAACCCTGCCAGCAGCTCCACACTCACCTCCTCCACCTCTCCCATCCTCCGGCCAGAACTACTTGCACATTTGCGCTGCTTGATCCAGAAATAATTCCGTCAGGAGGACGGGAGCCGCAGAGGAGAAGACGGAGTGCGGCGCTGCTGGCAGAGTTGTATCCAGGTACATGCTTGAGCTACTGGCAGGAACCAGATACTGCAGGGTTTTTGTTTCAATGGCTTGCTTTGCGAGGCTCCCAGACGGCCCTCGCTTTGCGAGGGCCACAAGTGCGTTGCCAACAACGCAAACATTCCGAACAGCCCCACAGATCCATAACTATTATAGTGACTAGCGACTTGCCCGTCAAAAAAATTATGAGGCAATAACATTTGAAGCCATGGGAATGCTGTTTGAGACATAGTTGAAACCGTTTTGTACCGTGAGGACCTTCGGCGCTCATTGCGAGCCTCAGCACTTTGGAGCTCATTGCGAGGCTTGCGCTGAGCACCTTCGGCTCTCATCACATCCCTCGCAATGAGCACCTTCAGCGCTCATTGCGAGCCTCTCCTGTTGTGTACTTTTGGTCCTCTGTGAGAGATATATACTGTATTTCTATGTATATGTAGTTAATGAATAATTGATGATTTCTGAAATTAATTAATTAAGAATTAATTATTTATGCAATAAAGCAAGCAATAGGCAGAAGAGCTAACAATCTTTTTTTATTTTGTGTCTGCATAGAATATACATTTTGAGTGTTAGTGCCCTGCTTATAAAGTGTAATGAATGTCCCAACTGTGCATTCTAAATAGGCTGCATGCGCAAGGTAAAGCTGTTGGTTTATTGTGTAAAGCGGCATTGTATAGTCGTAATGTTATTAATGTGTTACGTGTCTGGTAAACATTTTCCGGCTTTTGTAATAGTGTATCTTGTAGGTTGTAGTGTGATGTGTAAAGTGCTACGTGGTTTGTAGTGCTTTGCGCGGTCCGGGGTCGTGTAGCCTGGTTTTAATTTTTTTCGGTGGACATTTTTTTCCTGGCTTAAGCGATTTCCGTGTGACGAAAATCATCTAAATCGAGTGAAATTTGCTTTCCACCTCACTCACAGACGTCCTGGCTATTGCCCCATGCTATCTGTGATGTTTGTGGAATTTCTTTTGGTGTATTTAGTGTGTTTTTCGGGTTTTTGGTTCGGGAGCTATTCTTGTAAATGTTTGCGTCTCGTAATTTTTTTTCTAGTCCCGCATCTCATATTTTAACGGCTCGCCTTGCTCCGCGAGGCTCGCAGCGGCTAAGTGCTACGGTTTAACTGCTCGCCTAGCTTCGCCCCTTGCAAAGCGTGACTACGTCTCGCAGTTTGACAACTATTATATGTGATTGTTTAAAGGCATAGTTAAGTTTCATTGATTATTAATGCATTTGATAGAGGACAATCGGTAGTGTATGAAAACATTTTTTACATGAAAAAAAAAAAAAAATATTAACAAATTCAGCCAGATGTTTGCTATATCTTTTGAGTTTACAAGCAGTTTACTTTGTGAATTTAAGCATCTAGAAATCCTTGTTAAAATTTGCATAAAATGTATCATTTGTTTTGGCGTATCACAGGCAGCTAATACATTGTATCAATCTGTAAAGCCAGTTTGAGCACCAAATAATCATTGGATCTGTAGTCCTGTTATAGGAAGTAAGGAAGAGCCCAGGCATTGCTGTGTGGATCTTTGCATTGAGCTGCTGCTGGCTTGAAGGTTACTATAAGGTTGAAATCCATACCCAGATGTAGTGTTTCTATTGTAGGTAAACTATGTCTATTTAAGCAGCTCTGGGTGACAAGTTCTATTTGTAAATAAAATAAGTATGTATGTGTTCAGAATGACTCAATGTAATGTGTGTGTCTGATATAAGCAGCAGGTGTTAGCTTAGAAAAAGGTAAAAACAGGGAAACCTGGGTATGCCTTTAATGAAGTGACAAACATTTTTTTCTCCCTTTTCAGTGATTTTGTAGATGGAAGCATCAGTTAAACTTTGGTTGTTCTTTGGTCTAAACATTCTAATTATTTAAGACACAGTCACTAATATAGCTCGCTCTGGGTTTCAGTGTAGATCTATTGAATGCCCTACAGCAGTCCTCAAATGTATTATTATTCTGAATATGCAATAAACATTTGCTATTGATTTTTCATTTCTTCTTTGGTTAATTTTTTCCTATTTGTGTTTTTGTGAGCTGCATTTGAAATTGATATTTCTTTAATATGTCTGAAAAATGTACAGTCATTTAGGGTATATCTGTTTGTTTATAGCAGAGCTACTGCTATTGCAGATGCTGCCACTGCACCAGGACCCTCACCTCCAGGGGAGTATATTTAATACTTTTTTTTTTAAGCATTTGTTTTTCTTCTTCTTTTTCTGTATCCTTTCTTTCTTGTACTTTAGCTCTTTTACATCCTTAATGCCTAACACAACGCACCTTATAATCCCCTGTAGCTCCCCTACATCCTGCAGACTTGCCCCCCTCCTTCTGTACCATTCTCTCTCCTGACCCTTTTCTATTTTGTCCCCCTCTCCTCTTTCATGTTTGTCTCCATCTCATCCCCCTCTCCTCTTTCTCACATTCTCTCTCTTCTCCACCTTCTCCCATCCCCCTCTCTAATTTTCCTCCTACTGTCTCACTCCTTCTCTTCCATTTCTATATCTACCTCTCCTCTCTTTCTACCTTCTCTCTCCTATCTCTCCCTTCTCCTGTCCCTCACCAATACTCATCTTTCCTGTCCCCTCAACTCTCTCTACTCTTCTCACTCCTGGCCTCCTCCCTCTCGTCTCTATCCTTCCTTCTCTCTTTTTCCATCCTCTCACCACTCTTAGGCTCTCCTCTGTTTGCTCACCTTTAATTCTTCACATACACTCTCCCTTCCCTATTCCCACATTTTTTCTCTCTGTTTATTCCTCCTGCCATCATTTTCCCTTGGCTTTCTCTACTCCTCTTCTCCCCTTCTCTCTCCTTCCTGCTTCTCCCCTTTCCTTTCCTCTCTTCTCTCTTTTCTCCACCCTCTCATGTCTAAACAATTTTCTTCTCCCTCATCATGTCTAAAACTTCTCTTATCACTTTTCTCTCCCTCTCACCCCTGCTCTTCCCCTTTCCTTCTCTCCACTTCGTTCTCCTTCTCTCTCCTATGTCCTTGATTTCCATGTTCCTCTCTCCCCTTGTTTCACATGCCCCTGTTATTTCCCCCTTTTCTCGCACCTTCCATTCATTTTTCCTCTATCGCTATCTCCCTTGCTCTCTAACACACTCTCCTTTCTCCTCTTAACCTTCCTTCTCTCTCCCCTTCTCTCTACCTCCTCTCCTCCTCTCTCTCTGCTTCCACTCAATATTCTCCCCTGTCTCTCTTCCTTAACTCTCTCCCTTGTCATCCCATTTTTTATCTTTAACTATTCTCCATCACCCTCTCTATCTCTCCCCCATTCCTCATTCTCTCTGTGCTATCCCATTTCTCTCTATATCTCTTTTCTGCTTTCTTTCTCCCTATTCACCCTTCTTCTTGCTCTCTGCTCTACCCCCTCCTCTCTCAATTCTCTTTCCCCCCTTAGTCTCTTGTTCTATATTTCTTCATCGCCCCAACCTTTCTTCTTTAATCTATGTCATTCTCTTCTCTCTGCGCTCAAATTTCTCTTGCAATTCCTCTCTCCTCTCTTTTCATCTCTCAGACTCTGTTCTTCTTATTTTTCCACCATCTCCTCTCTCTTATTCACCTCTGTTTTCACTCTTAAAACACAGACCTTAGAACAAATGCCTTTATCTTTACCAAGACATTTAGTTCTCCATTTTTTCTTAATACTGAGATATGGGGTACTATTTGGTCTGGAGCATCTGCATGGGAAAGGTATCAGTCATATTACAGGATAGAGGACCGACCAATGGTGCTGTAGAGAAGACCTCAGGGCACAAAAAAGTTGCAGTTGCAGTGGTGTTAATAGATTTCTATTTGAACAATACAGTACATGCTTTGTAGTTTTATTTTTGTAATATCAACCCCTGGGGAAATTGAGAAATGTGCGTCGGGTCAGACGCAGGATGCAAGATGCAAGCCAATGACGTCATTGCTAAGCGCCTTGGCTGCGGCTTGCACGTTTAATCAGTCTACTTGTAATTTAATACTGCAACAATCCCAAATGTAATAGATAACTCTATGAGAAATTAAATAATGGGAATGAGTTTGGAAAAGCAACGTTATAGTAACATTTAGAGTTGACCAAGAGTGGAACAGAAATAGTAGAAGTAGCAGATGTATAACAGGAATATTGGAAGTAGCAGGTGAACAATAGAATAAATAGTGCACATGGCACAATATACCACAGCATTATAGCAATTTATTAAATAGCACAATGATTAAATGAATAATAACATCACGAGCACCAGCACTTTATATTACAATTATTCTGGTCACTTTATATTCAAGCAAATTTAATATTTCAATATCTATCAAGCATAATTAATTGTATATATTGTTGTGTATTTCTAAAGAATCTTTGCTGCTATAAACTGAGGTCCTGTATAAGCTATTTCCAAGCATATACTTTATTAAGATTCCACCTATATTTCAATCCTGTGTCTGTACATATATGTTTAAGATAATTACATTTTACCCATGAAGAAAATAAAAGTTATGTTTTAAGACGTATTCTCTCTTGAGATTGGAAATTCAGAGGTGTGCCCTATAAAATCTTTTTTCTAACCTCTATCTTTTATTTTTGTACACATAAACTGGTACAACTCTACTATTTATATGTATGTCAGTGACAAATGTTCCTACTGTATAACTTCAGACTCTAGATTGTAGAATAAAAGCCTGTACTTTATGAATAAAACAAAGGAATGTACTGAAAGTTCAATGTAAGGGGAACCTAGACGTTATAAGGCAGCAGCTTTATATAAGCCTGTAACTAAGTGAAACGTGTAAGGCTGCTGAAGTACAACTTTCAGTACATTTTTACACAGGAGGTTTGCTTTTAGTACATTTTGCAGAAGTGGTATGCTGATGAACTCATGGAATTTATTTTTTAATTAAGAAACCGAAGAAAACACATTAATAACTCACAGCCTTACCTTCAGACACTTTTGAAATAAATAAACAAATAAACACAGCTTTTTAATTTAGCTTTAATGGTGTCAGATATTTTGCATTTGTTTCTGAAATGATTAGGCAACTAGGAGGAATGTTATAATCCCTGCATTGTGATATATCTCTATTCAGTTCTGTTGAGATATTAATTAATAAAGAATAACCATCAGTAGGTTAATTATCCACTCACTAATTCATGACCCTGGCATTAATTCATGACCATGGCCCATTGGGCGTTAGAAAATATAAACACACTGACCAGGTGTTTCTTGGGAAAATTACGGGCCACAGCTTTATTAAAGCAACCATAAACCAATAACCAATTAACATAATTAACATTGTTACATCACAGCTCAAATAACATCCCGGAGGAGGAGCCCAGCCCGGTCAGTAACCTCACGCCCTGGGCCCGCGCCCAGAGCCTTCCAGTTCTTTACTAAGCATGCCCATGAGGCAGGGCAACGCCCACTTAAGCCTGTAGGCCGGGTGCCTCACCTCCCGCCACAGAGCAGGCGATGGATGCCTCCTGAGGCTGTGATCCCCCCTCTTGCTCTCTTAATAAAGCCAAGGCCCACCTAGCCCCATCCTTAAGCTCCAGGATAAACAGCTCTAATCCTATCTCCATTAGATGGACCTTATCTGGGCGAAAGAAGTTATCGGCATCTACACCTTCAAATTCTTGGTGTCTAATGGTAATGAAACCCAAAAACTAGCCATGTTTTTTTTATCTTTTTCCTTGCTCTATCCACCGAAACTGGATCCCTTGCGTTCCACCAAGATCTCCTTTTGATCATTTCGGACTACACTATGAACAAGCCTGGGAACAGTTCTAGCCAACCCTTCACATCCCTCTTCATATCTTTCAACATTTTCCTCATAGGTATTACTCCCAAATCGTTGCCCCCAGTGTTTATAATTAAAATTTGTGGGCTACCGTGATGCTGAGCGATGCTCTCCAACAGGCCATTCACCTGTGTCCATCTTAAGCTGCGGGACCCAAACCATCTTACTTGCATGCTCGTCTCCAGAAAGCCCAGTTGGACCTTGTCGCCAGTGACTACAGCTAACTGGTGAGCCCAATACATGTAGGAATGGCCGACGATGCACAGCTGTTTAGTTTCTGCAACACATAAAACAAATTCCAATTAGACAACCCTTTCCGGCCGTACGTAGGACCTAAAACGATGCGACTCCCATCTCCCAATCCTTTTAACCATACTCTCGGGGAGACCTAGCCTTGCCACCTCCGTAGCGGCTCTGATCAGAAACGAATGTGTGCCGAAGTCCGCCGGGTCCAAGCCTAACTGCCATCCTGTGCTTCCCTTTGAACATGCCTTTTACCACCCGGCAAACCACAAACTCCTTTGTTAAGTCCTTCCGTCCTGCCAACCTGAACATAAATGCTAGGGCCGTCAACTGCTGAGCCACTGTTGCCCTGGAAGCACCTCTCTCTGCGCTCCGAAGCAAAAACCACAGCAGAATTCCTATGTCTTTCTCTTCTGAACCCTCGCCACCAGCTTCCTCAGCCATATCGCTCCACATGTTCCACACCTTCCTGTAGGCCACCCACGTCTTTGGCGCTACCGAAGGTCTGATGTAACCAGCTACCGAACCACTCCAAGCTCCCAAAGTTCTGAAGGTATGTCCTCTCCTTGATCCTTCGCCGCCGGTGCCAGTGTACGTAACCGGGTTCCTTGTAACCGAGAAAGGTCATCAACCACCCCTACGTTAAGGCCGGGAATACACTCCGCCCTCACCCAGATATTTGCCGCAGGCATAAGTGCCGTATGAGCCGTATCAACGGCCCTGATGCCGCCGTCAAGCTATTGACTACCCGGACCGTTTTCGGGCTGCCTGATTGAAAACGGACATGACGGTTCCCGAAGCCCCTGCCCCACAGATGAACCGCCGTGGTGATGGGGAACATCTCCAGAACTGTAGGATCATCTGTAAGCCTTCCTTTGACCCATGATTCGGACCATGATGCTGAGCACCATGCGCCTCTAAAATAGGCTCCCATTTCGACTTCACTTGATCCCGCATAGAGGTCTAGCTGCCATTCGTCACCCTGCTCGGCGGGATCAAGGTGCTCCCGTTGAAGTTCTGTAGAAACGCTGTCCACACTCGTGCATCCTCCCTCATGTCCCCGGACACCTTTATAAAATGATGCAGCTGAGATGTCCCGGCTGTAGCCAACAACATTTTCTGCTGAATATGCAGCCCATGGCAACGATCCTGCACGCGAAATTCAGTTTTCCTAAGATGGATTGCAGCCGCCGCAGTGACACTCACCTTGCGCCTTCCAGGACAGCCAGTTCTACAGAGAGGTCCAACACCTTCTCCATCGGCAAGCTGCATTCCATCTTGTCCGAATTGATCCGAATCCCCAGGAGAGTCAGATCCATGGTCGGTCCTTCCGTCTTCTTGTCTGCCAGTGGGACCCCGAAATCTTGACATATCCTTGAGAAGGTCTGCAGTATGAAGTTGCAAAAAGGAAATCATCGAGGTAATGGGTAATCCCCTGGCAGCCCGACTCGGCCCATTGCAAGAACGTACTGAAGGCTTCGAAATAGGAACAAGAAATAGAACATCCCATGGGGAGACACAAATCCACAAAGTACTGTCCGTCAACGAAGCAACCAAGGAACCGATGACTCTGAGGATGCACCGGGAGCAAGCGAAACGCAGATTCGATATCCACCTTCGCCATCTTAGTCCCGACGCCGGACCAGGTCCGTGGCCCGATCGCAAGGGGCGTATGACACTGACGAGTACTGTTTGTCAATCCCGTCATTGACCGAACCACCTGGAGGATAGAATAAATGCTGGATGAGGCGGAATTTTCCTGTTTCCTTCTTCGGCACTACGCCCAGAGGGGAAATTACTAGACCCTGGAAGGGGATGGAGGGAAAAGGCCCCGCCATCCTACCCAGTTCTACCTCAGTCCGGATTTTATCCCCCGCTACCCCGGGAAACTCCTTTACCGACTTCAGGTTTCGGAGACGCGACTCGAGCGGGGCGAGAGAGCACGGAATCTTGAACCCTTTCTGGAAACCCTTGCATAGTAGGGCGGCCACCCCGGCTTTTGTTGCCAACTTACCGTAGCGTTCTAGCCACGGCAGCATTGCGCACAGCTGTATGGGGGTCCGTCTTTTTTGAGCGGGCTCTCCAGCCCAGAATCTGTCCTTTTGTCTGGTGCATCTGGAGGCCGCGTGATCCCCTCCACAGCTTGCACAGAGGTGCTTGAAACTGCATTTTTTTGCCCACTTGCAGTTGCCCTCGTTGAATGAGTGACAGACACCTTGACTGGCTGTGCTTGCAGTGGCAGGGCCTCTAGCCCCGCCTGGGTTCCCGCGAAAGGGCGGCACTGCCCGCATTGGTGTCATTATTTTCAGCCAATAGGCCACCACCTTATCGATCCACGCCATCTCCGGACAGGAGGACATGTATTGCCGGAATTCCTCGTCATATCGCCACCAGGCCATTCCACCATACGTCCGGTATGCGTTCCTGATTTCCTCCATATTCACAAACATCCCGGAGCACTGTTCTGGGTGTCTTTCTTCCATGACATAGGCCAAGATGGCAAATGCCTGTAACCAGTTGTCAAACGTTCTTGGCATGCGCCTGAAAGTGGGCCTCCGGTCATCTCCTTCCCTGTGGAACCTCTCTGGATTGTCGGTCATCCGTGACATTGGCAACAAGGAAAATATCTCTATGTACTCCCATCGCCAGATTTTTTCTTTGACATCCAAGGCTAAATGCGCCCCCAGATTGTCCTGGGCGCAAACGATGGACGGCCTCGTAGCCGCATCCCGTACGTTTTCTCTGCTCCTGTCCTGTTCCACTCCTCCGGCGTGTGGCACCGCGCTCGTTGTGTGTGAAGTAGGGTTGGTAAGCCCCGCTCGGGGCGACCTAGCGGGAAGAGATGGTTCCGCCAACGCCTTCACGGCCAAGCCCCCCACCCATGCCCCGACTTCCGCATCGGAGACGGCAATGTTATGTGCTTCTATAAGGGATTTCAGGGACGACAAGAATTGAGATTCCCTGGGAGAGGCACCATGTACTGCCAACCCCGTCTCCCTGAAATTTGCCAGCTTCTCACCTGATTCTCCTTGCCCGGGGCGGCTGCCATCCTGGGGGCAACCTGCCGGTCTGGACGAGCGGGCGTCCCTGCACATCACGACCGCTGTGGGCTCCTTTCACCCCCTCTTGCACAAGCACAGTTGCAGCCGCAAGACCTTCTGCTCCGAGACCTGGATCTCCCTCTGGCTCTGGGGAAGCATGAAGAACAATCACTAGCTATCCTGCGTCTATCCCTTGTTAGGGAACGCACTGTCCGCTCCCCCCCAGAGGAGTACTCCGACTCGGCGGCTACGCTAGGGCATGATGATTCCCTCCGGCTCGGCGGCCTATGGCGGTCAATGCTATCCCTACCCCGGTCCTGCCCCTGAGTCACTATGGGCGTCCCTGTATCCGTAATGATGTCAGGGATGGGTGAATTGCGCTGTGGCCTAGCTCTTCTGTCAGGGGATTTCTGTCTCTTGGCTGGTGGCGAGGTGAAAATCAAGGGACTGTAACTGTTCGTTGACTTCCAGGCCCTTATGGGGGGCGTCTGCCGTGCCACCTTGGCCGTTACCGGAACCTCGTCAATGACCACCATACTGTCATCTGCAGCCATCTCTTCGATCACCCTATGCCTTCTTCCTCTGGTCGTCTCTTTTTTCTTCTCGGCCTCTCCCTTGGCGTTGCATCGTCCCTGTGAAACCTGCAGCGCTGGCAGTGGGTGCGGCAGTGGGGACCGCAGGGGCCAACCAGTGAGAACCTGTAGGAGCTTTTTTAGAGCTTCTTGCACTTTTGCTGTTCCCCCTGGAGCCCCCCTAGATGGCCTGAGTCCATTCTGTCCTGGACCCATCTAACCCCATGGCTCAATGCCCGAGTTCTGACCATGGCCAGTAAGGCCTCTAACTCCCCAGGGTCCATATTAAGCTGCCACCCCACTTGTGACAAATGTGACATCCTCACCCAGGGACCTACAAAGCAGGGGTACTTATAGAGCTAATGATGAAAGCCTGGGGCCCTAATACTAGGACCAAGGCGAAAGTTGGCTCTAATAGTGAGCTTAATCAAGATGTATATAAGGGATAGAGGATAGGAAGGATCGGGGGTCACTTTATTACTGTAGTGCCCCCTTTTTTACCTGCCCTTATATTCTCTGCAGAGAGTGCAGTGTGCAGACCTCAGATCAGCTCAATGGCCGGCGCGGAGTGAGGAGGAAGCCCGCAAAACGGGCTTAAGCCCCTCCTCCTTCTCCCAACCAATCAGCAGCGCCCAGGCTCCGCTGGGTCTTGCAGCGCTGCGTCAGACCCGGCGTGCCTGGTCTGCCTCTGCACCGGCCAATTTTTGTATTTTTGTGGCTTTCTATAATCCTGAAGTTTTACCATTGAGTACAAAACTGAAATTAATTTTGCTGGAAGACATATCTTCAGATACGCAGATGATACTATTCTGATGGCTGAAAGTGATGAAGAACTAAAGGACCTATTGGTGAGGGTGAAAGAAGAGTCACACCTTATAATCCTATACAACAGCTAAGAAAAAACACTAAAGAATACTAAAAACTGTCTTTGTTATTTGCCATATTAAAATGTTGCTACTATAAAAAAGGAGAGTGAACTTCATATATGCTAATCAAAGTTTAAAAAAAAATCCTACATTTTCTTTCTTTTTCTTTTTATGCAAAAGTTTCTCAAATAGGGATAGCAAGAAAGAGCAGGCCTGTGACCTCAGTGCGTTCTCCTTCCTGGAACGCTCTCTAAGAGATACCCTAAATCTAGCTGGACCCTACAATATATAGTAAGAAACAGAGAATGCTGATACAAAAGAAGCCACTCAAAAAGATAAAAACAATAATACTGGGTGATGTACACCTAAAAGACCAAAACCCTGAGGAATATAAATATATATATATATATATATATATATATATATATATATATATATATATATATACTTATAGGCTGTAACTTGCAGAGGAGATATATCTGTCTTTCCCCATGTGCCCTGATTAGCCATGGCCTTTGACAAATCCACATCAGTGGCGAAACGTCCATCACACAGTGTTTTTCAAACTATATACTCTCTCTTTTGATTCCCTTTAAGCAAAAACACTTCTGCAAGCATATGGGGAAAGACAGATAGATCTTCCCTGTATGTTACAGCCTATAAGTGTGTCTAGGTATATAAATTCTTGGGGGGGTTTATTAGGATTTTTTTGTAAACTTGGAAAAACATATTTGAATATCACTCACTTTTTTTATAGTGGCGGCATTTTAATTTGGCATATAATAAAGACTGTTTTTAATACTCATCTGTTGTTTATGAAAGAAGAGAGTGTAAACGCTGATCAGTTGCTCAATATTAAAATGATGAAGATCATGGCAAACAGCATCTCACAGCCCAGCAAATAGATGAGGAAGAAGTGAAGGCAGTGACAGATTTTATTCTTCTGGGCTCCAAGATCTCTTCAGCTGACTGCAGCCATGAAATTAAATGATGTTTGCTACTGGGGAGAAAAGTTATGGCAAGTCTGGATTTGCTATACAAAGTAAAGGTTTCATATTTAGAATTAGGTATTCCTAAGTAGCATCCTCATTCAATAATACCCAACAGCGGGGGAATCACATCACTTTACAGAGATGTGATGTATCTTAACAGTGGGTCAGCCTGTAAGCCTTGGATGAAGCCACACGTGGATTTTCTTCCCAATATAGCATATACATATATCATGCATTCATAAAAGTAGATCAGTGTCTGCATACATATACAAGTTATTTTTCATTTAAACAATACTTACAAAAAGTGTACCAATAATATATGTTATTACAAAAGCTGACTCAAATGCCTTCACTACAAAGATTTCATATTACTATGATAGATGATAACATGTTTCATTTAGACGACAGTACTATGACTTGAGCTGTCATATATTATTAGCATGATATATTAGGATGTTGTGTGTGAACCTATAACCACTTGACATGTATAATTTACCCCAACATCTGCAAAACATTCATCTTGATAGGACACAGTGTTTTCTCTACTGTAAATGTACATCCATGTTAGAGGAGAAGCACATCACACTATCACATTTATTCTGTGGAATAATCTCCTATATGTCAAAGTTATTGTTTCCAAGTATCTATGTAAGGGAAACTGAAACTTTCACCACCCTCTATCTCGGCTAAATGTAACCATGTCACTTTTGCCTGCATCTCTGTTCTCTTTGTTTCTGCCTCAGCAGATGTGACCTTCTGCTTATTAATGCCACTTCAGCCTTGTCCCATACTATGAGCGCCTTCATTTCCATCCCTGGTACACTCTTTAGATTACCACTCCAATATGCTCCCAAATCTTTTTCTTTGTTTAGACAGAACATATTGAGCTTTTTATAGCTTTCATTGCATCGTAATAATATTTTGTCGCAGCTTTTTTTTTTATTAATACTTAATCTGCACTTTACATGCAAATGTAAAATTGTTGAGCTGCTTAAGACATTTGACTGAAGTATGTTACCTTAATATGTATACATGTTTTTTAATTGTGTATTAATTAACTCAGATTCTGAGAGAAGTAGCCTGGAGTGTCTCCATAACTGACTAAGTGCTTGTAGCACAAAACACATCTGAAATTACCTGTTTGTTATGTGTTAGTTGTATGGTGGATTTTAAATGATTCAATAAAGAGGATTTTTATCTGCTATTTTTTCTGCTGGATTTTGCTTGAAGATTGTGCAGCAGCAAAACTATCTCATAATATTAAAATAAGCCTACATTATTTCTGAAAGCAGAGAATTCAAAGCAGAAAAATGTTAAACAAACCTATTGCAAGAACCTTACATAATATTAAAGCCTGATTAAACAGATAACAAACATTCAAGGATTTAACAATGAAAGAATAGAGTCTGATTAAAGAGAGACCAAACATGCAAGGATTTGACAATTAAAGAATAGAGTCTGATTAAAAAGAGATCAAACATGCAATATTTTAACCATTTTGCTTTTTGTACTTGTGGGGATAATAGGACACAGCAATTCCCTTATCCATTTGCATTACTACCAATAAATATATTTAAAAATGTCCTTAAGAATTATCCCTCTTTGCAAACATATTACTTGAAACACCCTTCCCCCATAAAATATTCTTAACTCCTCCTTCCCCTAAAATACATTTTATCTCCCTATCATGCACAATAAACAGAAGTATCATACATGCTCTATAACAAGTTTCAATTATCACCTCTACCAATCTTGTTTACATAATTCAAAGCCTGTTAATACATCTGTCATGTCCATGGGTATCTTCACTCCAGGTGTGCATCATTGTTCAATGTGATAGGTGACTTAAAATGTTGACCATGATTTCTGGTCTGGGTTCTGTATGTAGCTGTGTTTATTCCTCATACTTATATGTCCATATGTCACATAGTTGGCATTCATTAGCATTGTCCATAACAGTTTGTTTGTGAGCATAACACTAGTATGTATGAAGATGAATTATTAACATGTGTGTTCACCATAATAGCATTTGTTTTAATGTCCAGTATCTATGTGTATAATGCTGGTTTCATCACTTACTATACTATACTGTGTAGCATTGGTTGCTGAAGAACATATTTTCATACATTACAGGCCAACTCCTGAAAGATGAGCATAATGTGTTAATGCTATAACATTGCTATGTGTCAATACAGTTAAAATATACATAATATTTTAATAGTTTTAGCATACATAGAACTATAAACTATGTTTTCCTCCTCATTTTAGTGGACAGCAGTCTTGCACACTTTGCCCAGTGGGAGGTTCATGTGTGCGTGGGGCATATGTAAGGGTATTGCAGCAGCACTTGTCTGTGCTATGGATGGTGGTGTATGTTCAGGTGTGGATATGATGTATACCAATAGGCAGGTGTTGGGTTGTGGCTCACAGCATGATGTATTACTTCAGTATATTAACCAATGTGGTCTAAATCTGCACTCGGACCACACATGGCATCTGCAAGTGTCCTAGCATCTCTGCCCCTCTGTATATGTTCTTATGTTCTCTAGTGATTATATCTTCCCACAATTCTAAGCATGCCATTTGTCATTTCTTGTATTTCATTAGTTTGTTCTTATTAGTGGCTTTAACTAAATTTATATAGTCAATTACAAGAATGTTGGTGACATAGCTCTGCTTCACTTCGGTGGCCCGGTGAACAGCTGGTGCCTGCCTGCTGTTATAACAGTTGATGGATCTGTCCCATTCGGTTCTGAAGGACATTCAAGAGCAGATCCTGTTGCTGTTATAACATTGCACTTAGTTATTGCATATTAGAATGCAGTTGCACTACAATTCCTTGAGGGTGTGAAGAATGAGGAGCTGAGGAGGCAGGCTGCTGCATTACTGCCTAGGAACATTCTACTGCAATGAAGAAGATGAAGAGACTACTGCATGACTGCCTGTAGGCTACATGAATGCTTTTAGTGGAAATGGAGGCTGTACAGGAAGTGAGATTTGAGACTGAGACTTTACAGACTTGACAATATAGAATGTAGTTGTACATGAATAGATACAAGAGACTGAGGCGGATTTTGAGGCGAGTATTTGTGCAAACACCAGAATGGCTGGTGATGCCAGTAAGATCATTTATGTGATATATGATCATACGATTTGATGACACAAATATTAAAATTGTGATTTAATAAAGTTTATTGAGTTCAATGATCATTTTATAGATCAGTATACACTTTGTACAGAATGATGTTTATTGGGATAATAGTAAAATCAAGGATAAACAATTGTAGGTATTTAAACTTGTTAACTTTGATATTTAGTTAGATCACAATATACAACCTATTAGATCTATTACAATCTCTTGTGAATGATTGGATAACAGTTAGTTTTAATACATTTTATATTCTTTTAGTACAATATAGAAATCAATAAGAAGTGTATACAATCTTATCAAGTTTTGTTAGCAATCTATCTTAAAACATTATATACTGGGTTAGTTCAAGATAGAAATAACTGATTGAATAACAATCTATTTAAAAAAATCTATTTAAAACAATCTATATTTTATTAGTTCAATATATTGATCAATAAACAGTGTATGTAATCTTATAAAGCATTGGTTAGCAATTTATCTTAAAGCAATAAGAATCCTCAGTATGATATGTATCAGATGTGCTTTGTGGTCACGATAAAAAGTGATTGCAAATTTATGTGAGATAACAGTGGATTTTCATAAGTGTAATACCTTACATTGTTTTCATATTGCAAATGATAAACTGTATATAAGAGTGACTAATAGGGGTTTCCCTAAACATTATTAGCTCGGGCCATTCAAGAGATTATCTCTATATTATATGTTCCCCTGCAGGTGGATGAAGGTAGTCTGCTTTGTCTGACTACTTTTAATCTAAGTTTTAAAATTTGCGCCATTGTTAGACCATTAAATACAGTTGATTATTAGCGGTCTCTATGTTACATAGAGACTATCAGTGTTTTCTTTAACTATGTACTTCTAAAATTCCAGATTGTGTCTGCCAACAATTTTTGGTTAGAGACTAGGTTATTTTGCATTTATCTACACTTGTTGTGATAACGCCCTGAATTAGAACAATTTGGAATTGAAGTCAAATGCGTAGACCTTAGCATCTTCTATCTTGCATGTTACATTCTCAAGGTCTCTGCTAATTTCTAACATATCTATCACTGCCTTGGCCAAGTCTTACCTTGACTTGTTTACTAGACTAAGAAATTGAATTTGTACAAAGGAAAATTATTTAACTCCTCACATGTTAAAATAGTATACCATAGGTGTCTGTATGTGTTTACCATGGTAACAGCAATACCAATAGACAACCATATAATATAGGCAGTATACATTGCAGTCTTTTTACCCACAACACTCACAACAATATCATGGTGTTAGGAGATTTTTTTAAAGGGTTTTTGTCATGTAAAATGCTAGGTTCATGCTAGTACAGGAATTGAAGAGTGCCTGTCGGAGACTTAATGAGGCCAATATTTTAGGTAGATAGAATGTGGAAATGTGATGTGCCTTGTCTCTTTTCAGCTATCTATTTATCTATGTGTTTGTGCATGATGTATGTCTGTATATGAATGTAATGTAGTGGGCCTCAGAGATGGTATGTTGAAAATGGCATATATACCATAGTTTGATTGAATTAATGAGCAGAACATATTCCCTTGAGTTCATGTTTTTACATTTCGGACCTGAGCAATGTGATGAAGGGGCTTGTGTTACAGATGTTTTCTTGGCAGGAATGCCATACGTAGCGTGAGTGTTAATGTCAATCTTTGTGCTGATTGTTGATAAGCAGCTATTGTAGACAGAAGTTGCTTGACCTTCTATTCACATATGTTGTATCTTTTCACCTCAGGTTGTCCACCTCCAACAGCTCTGACACTATGTAGCTCTGACACTATTGTACTCTGCAGCCATTTTTCTCTTCACAGTCAAAGAAGCAATGTTTGAGCCATTGTTCTTAAGTTCATGTCTTAGGCTGTTCACCATCTAATATTAAAGGACAGAAAAGAACACTCTTATGAACTACTGGGACTCGCTACCTGGAGACAAAATTATGTAGTCAACATAGTTTAAGTTAAGTTAAAACATAGCTTTTATTAAGAACATAAATTAAAACAAGACGAAAATAAAAAAACACAAATAAAATCAATCAGCTGTTCCCATTCTCATATCTCGCAAATTATATTAAAATCTAAAGTAGTCAATGAGTGCTGAAGGTGCTCAGATGGGCCATAGCCTCGCATTGTGTGGCAAACAGCATTGCCTGGTGTAACATTTTTTTGCCGAACAGTTCGCCAGAGAACTATTCGCGCTGATTTTTGAATGTTCGCGGCCGCCGCGAATGGCGAACACATGCGCTTTTCAGTTCGCCCCCTATACTTTATCATTGAGGAAACTTTCAACATCATTTATTTTATTTTATAATTTTTTTTGTGTAATCTATGCCTGCCTGCCAGCGTGTGTGTGTGACAGGCTAACACCTAACAGCTTATATTGTGCTTATTTTCACTACTCATACCTGGTGGTGTAACATACATTGAAAACAACAATTTTTTTCCTGTAATCTAATTTCAGTTGACTGTAATAGATTGAATAGCAATTGCATGCCTACAGGCATGTGCGTGAAGTCTATTGCATCTACTCTGCCAAATTTTGCCAGTGCACAGTGACACTCATATCTGTGGCACCTTAGATTGCACGCGCAGTGCCCCAAATTTGAAGTGGGAGTACCGACCAAGCATCTTTTTCCATCTCCCGCTTCCAAAAATCCATGCCATATACACGTCCCCTGATAGTGGACGTAACAGGGATTAAACCGATAGGAATAGTACTACTTAACAGTACACACCTTATAATAACGCAGACAGAGGCAACGCGTATAATCTTCCAAGCTGTGCAGTGGAAGCCTCCAGACTCTGACCTGTGTATAATCTTCCATGCTGGGCAGTGGAAGCCCCCAGACTCTGACCTGTGTATAATCTTCCATGCTGGGCAGTGGAAGCCCCCAGACTCTGGGAGTCTGAAGAAGAGGAGTCAGAGGAGGAAGGTGGCTTTGAGGAGGTGGAAGACCAAACACAGCAGGCGTCCCAGGGGGCTTGTTGTCACCTTTCGGGGACCCTTGGTGGCTGGGTGGAGGAAGAAACCTTCAATGACATCAGTGAGGACGAGGAATGGGACATGGCTAGCTTGGTATTCAACCTTGTGCAAATGGAGAGTTTGGGGTTGTGCAAAGGGACTGTTTGCGGTTGTTTGTGGTGCATTAAACGGGGAGATTGGTCTGTTACTGTGAAGCGGGTGTAACCCTTACACTACCTGATCGATACAACATCATACCTGATGTTTTAAAGCACGTTATTCCAAACAATTTAGGAATGTTAGGTGATTTATGCCCTTTATGGCTTAAAACCAGACTCTGCATCAACTATGTAATTTTCTGTGGGAGTTTTGCCATGGATCCCCCTTCGGCATGCCACAGTCCAGATGTTAGTCCCCTTGAAACAACTTTCCCATCACTGTGGCCAGAAAGAGTCCCTGTGGGTTTTGAAATGCGCCTGCCCATTGAAGTCTATGGCGGTTCACCAGGTTCGCCCGTTCGCGAATTGAAGTTGTTCGCATACCGAAAATGTGATGTTCGCAACATCACTAATAGTGAGTTTAAATACATTGAATAAAACAAAGGACAGAAAAGATCACTCTTCTGAACTATTGAGACTCCCGTCCTGGACAGAAAAATAAGAAGTGACATAATTAAAACAAGATGAAAATAAAACACAAATAAATTAAATGAGCTATCCTCCTTCTCATATCTCTCATAAGACATTAAATTACCAAAATCTATACATATACAATCATGTGAAGAAAGTCAATCATATATAATTATAGAAGTCTTATTTAAAAATAAATTAACTCAATATATGGAGTCGGTAGTATACCTATTGTGAAAAATCCAGTGTACAAAAAATAATTAATCCAGTGCATTTATAACTCATAGTATAATTCATATCATATATACAAAATACAATTATAAAAATTCAAGCATGTGTTAATCACAAGTGTGCATATAATAAGGTGCAGAAGTGCCTAGTGCTAATATAGAAGAAAACCAAAAATCAATATATAACGCATTATATATTGCATTTACTATCTACAAAATACAACTGCAATAATTCCAAAATGTGTTAAAACACAAATGAGCATATAATAAAAAAGCAAAAGTGCTGAGTGCAAATATAGACAACAGAGGTTACATGTAATCCCTAAAAATAGCTTTTATGGTCGAGCTGGGAGACCTTTGCTTGCTCCCTAAAACTGTGCAGCTGCACTCACCTCATATAATCACTAAAAAAGTAAAAAAAAAAAAAACAGAGACAAAAAAAAAACAATCTAATGACCCTACAAAAGACTGCTGCAGAGGCTTTTTTTCTGTCCACCATTTACCTCCTCTTAGGCACAAATTACTCTCTCTAATACTAATAACAATAACAAAATATTAAACATGTGTGAATATAAAGTACTAGCGACTTGCCCGTTAGTGATGTCACGAACATCAAATATTCGGTTTGAGAACAGCGGACGCAAACTTCCATCAAATGTTCGCGAACGGGCGAACCCGGCGAAACGCCATAGACTTCAATGGGCAGGCAAATTTCAAAACCCACAGGGACTCTTTCTGGCCACAATAGTGATGGGAAAGTTGTTTCAAGGGGACTAACACCTGGACTGTGGCATGCCGGAGGCGGATCCATGGCAAAACTCCCACGGAAAATTACATAGTTGATGGAGAGTCTGGTTTTAAGCCATAAACGGCATAAATCACCTAAAATTCCTAAATTGTTTGGAATAACATGCTTTAAAACATCAGGTATGATGTTGTATCGATCAGGTAGTGTAAGGGTTACACCCGCTTCACAGTAACAGACCAATCTCCCCGTTTAATGCACCGCAAACAACCGCAAACAGTCCCTTTGCACAACCTCCCCATTTGCACAAGGTTGGATACCAAGCTAGCCATGTCCCGTTCCTTGTCCTCACTGATGTCATCGAAGGTTGTCCTCAAAGCCACCTTCCTCCTCTGACTCCTCTTCTTCAGACTCCCAGAGTCTGGGGGCTTCCACTGCCCAGCATGGAAGATTATACACAGGTCAGAGTCTGCGGGCTTCCACTGCCCAGCATGGAAGATTATACACAGGTCAGAGTCTGGAGGCTTCCACTGCACAGCATGGAAGATTATACGCGTTGCCTCTGTCTGCGTTATTATAAGGTGTGTACTGTTAAGTAGTACTATTCCTATCGGTTTAATCCCTGTTACGTCCACTATCAGGGGACGTGTATATGGCATGGATTTTTGAAAGCGGGAGATGGAAAAAGATGCTTGGTCGGTCCTCCCATTTCAAATTTGGGGCACTGCGCGTGTGAACTCTAAGGTGCCACCAGATATGAGTGTCACTGTGCACTGGCAAAATTTGGCAGAGTAGATGCAATAGGCTTCACGCACATGCCTGTAGGCAGGCAATTGCTATTCAATCTATTACAGTCAAAAAAGTGTTGTTTTATGTCACTGAGCACAATATAAGCTGTGAGCCTGACACAGGCAGGCAACTGAAATTAGATTACAGGAAAAAAATTGTTGTTTTCAATGTATGTTACACCACCAGGTATGAGTAGTGAAAATAAGCACAATATAAGCTGTTAGGTGTTAGCCTGTCACACACACACGCTGGCAGGCAGGCATAGATTCCATAAAAATAATTATAAAATAAAATAAATGATGTTCAAAGTTTCCTCAATGATAAAGTATAGAGGGCGAACCGAAGAGCGCATGTGTTCGCCGTTCGCGGCGGACGCAAACATGCAAAAATCACCGCGAATAGTTCTCCGGCGAACTGTTCGGGACATCACTACTCACTATTGAGGTTTTGGCTGTTATTTTTGAATATTTGAAATCAGAAAATATCTTGTGATAATTATGTTACTTTGAAGATTTTGAATTTCATTACTCCAGAAAAGCAGCCCAACTATTTTTTTTAAATCTTGCTCACCTCATCTGCCACATTATAATTTTCTGTACAAACCCTACCTCGCTGCAGACAAAAATAATAGGAGACCCGTTAGAGAAAGCTGTGACCAAATGTCATTCTCACTGAGAGTGTAGTATGGTGCCCTTTAACACATTTTTCTGTACCAGATACAGTGCCACCCTCCAATGTATGAAAGGTTGTAGCATTTATTTTGAATTACAAAAGCACAAAGACCCCATTAGAAGCTTGAATAGGGTTGGTAATACATTAGTCCTTTAGCTAGAGGACAAGATAAATACGGCTCATCAAATCTTAGCCCTTGGAGCCAATTTAGGCCTCATTTTCAGAATATATGGGAGAGTTCAGGTGGATCAATCAGTGGCTTGTTCATTTTGATTTACTTACGTGTGCTCATGCAGGGATATCCAGAAAACTTGACCTGGATCGACTCCTGAAGACATTTCCTTACATTAGACTTCATATCAGCTTTGCTAATAGAATGAGTAAAAATGCCATGTAAGCTCTAATGGAGCTATTACATGCTGTCTGTAATAAACCCTGATGTATAAACCCTGACAAGTGACTGCTACATACAATATGTTCCCAACTCTTCATAAAGTGCAATTATGTGGCTCCCAAAAGAAATCTAGGTTAACCCTGCTTGTTCTGGCGATCACTGTAAGCCTACCACCTAATGTTTAAAATCAACCTCCAACAGCACCAGCTAAGACCTACCAAGCTCTGTTACTGTATATTTTACAGCTCTCACTAAACTTAAAGATATACATTATTTTCCCTCAATCAGGGCAACGAAGGGATTAAAAACAAATAAAAATGAATATGAGTGGGTATTGCCCTCTTTGCCTGTGCCATCCTATCATCTATGAGCTCAAGAGTCCCCTGGGACAACCCAACACCCCCGCACATGAAAGCATGAAAAACACAATAAATACACACAACAAATACATAAAAAGCTTACCTTCAGCAAGGGGGGGGGGCACACCTCAATTACACCTCAATTTAACTCGAAAATGAAAGAATTTAGACACCCGAAAATCCCCTAAGTGAGAGAAAAAATGGCCGCCGAAAAAACAAAAACGAGGCTACAGCAATCTAAATACGCAAAACACTACCAAATACGGATTTTCATAAAAAGACGTATGAGATCCGAAAACAAGGACGCAACCCGCGCGACCCGAAAAACATTAGAAACACAATAAATACACACAAAAAAAACACATAAAAAGCTTACCCAAAGCAAGCGGGGGCACCGAGGACCTCTGCAAGTGAAGTTACACCTCGATTTAAGTCCAAATTTCGGAGTTTAGAGACCCGAAAATCACCTAAGCG
This sequence comes from Discoglossus pictus, assembly GCA_027410445.1. Lineage (NCBI taxonomy): Eukaryota > Metazoa > Chordata > Amphibia > Anura > Alytidae > Discoglossus > Discoglossus pictus. The sequence goes on along the minus strand of CM050166.1, from coordinate 189,737,293 downwards.
AGAGAAAAAATGTCCGCCGCACAAAACGAAAACGAGGCTAAAGGACCCTAAACACGCAAAACACCACCAAACACCTACGGATTTTCCGAAAAAGTAAAAAAAAAAATAATAAGGACGCAAAATCAGCCACAGACGCATACCACACATTAGGCGCCATTTTAGAACACTAACTTATACAATCCGGAAGTACACAGCGACCCTAACGGATTTACCTCGCACACGCACACGATTACACTACACACTGCACACATTCATGACGCTTACACAGCAGCTCCACAGCACTGATGCTGCAGCAACATGAGAACAGATTGCCAGCTCTTCAACACAATGCTTCCTGCATATATTACTTCACAATAGGTAAAGTATATTAATTTCTGATTTTATTAATTATTCATTGCCCTCCCAAAAATAAACACCAGAGCTGCTCATAGCACACAAACAACCAAGAGCCTCGCAATGAGCACTGAAGGCGCTCATTGCGGGCCAGGTGATGAGCGCCAAAGGCGCTCAGCGCGAGGCTCGCAATGAGCGCCGAAGGATCTTAAAACACCAACAAAATGAATTTCGCACACAAACAACATTACCTGCCTTACAATCTTATTGCCGCCATTTTTTGACAGGCAAGTCGCTAGTATATATATATAATATGGAAGAGAGGAATCCAAGACTCCTTAATTTTGAAAGAAGATAACCCATGAATTCAATCAACAAGGATGTGTCCACTTATCCAGGGTTAAAGATTGAGGACCAGAGTCCTCATCGCTGTTGGGTCAGCAATGACGATAATTTATTAACTCCCCTTTTCCCTACAGGCTGTATTTAAAAAATAAATAAATCAGTAATTATTTGTTATTAATCTAAATGCAACTGTTTTCTTTATATTAATGTAATATCATTTTCTTTGTTTCTTTTTTATTTTATGTATAGTTTTGGCATTGAAAAATATTAAATGTTTCCCCATTTTTATATTCTATATAGGTGGCATTAGGGTCTATACTAATGCCCCCTTATAAAATTGATAGGGCCCTTGGAGTCAAATAGGTTCCAAACAGGGGATAGGAACTATGGAGGTTCATTGGGATTGCCAAGGTGGACTTATTACTTAGGGTGGGACGTGGCAGGTAAATGAGTTAATGAGGTATGAATAGACACCCCAACCAAAAGCACAAGGGGGTGGGGGGAAGATGGGACCTGATTGCCATATGTGTATAGAGGAGGCTCATTGGGGCTACTGGGGCAACGGAGAGGGTGACAAACTCCCTGCATTAATCTTATTGGTTATTAATCCCTGTTATAGGAAGCTGTTTAGAACGATAGATAGATAGATAGATAGATAGATAGATAGATAGATAGATACATTTCATTGTATTTATGAGAAATGGTTATCATGGTAAGGCTTTATTAATGTGAAGCCTTATTATAAAATACTAAACCATTTGCATTATCAGTATTAGAGTTTTAGTCTGGATTTTTGATCACACAAACTGAATAGGATATTTTTGTGAACTGAGGAGTTCTATATTGATGTCTAATGAATTTACAAATTAACTTGTATTCCAACCGATTTTTTGAATCATTAGGGGATTGCACATACCATTTCTCACTAGTAGAAAACAAAGTTCAGTATTTGTTGAATATTGCAATAATCAATTTATATTTACACACCTATACCTTTTTCCTCCAATCTAAAATGTGAATTTGTCACTAGAGCAGCTGAAACAGTTTTCACCACTGCTGTCTGTGGCCATCATTTATGAAACTGATAAATTGTACTTATTTTATGAAGATACAGTATATAATATTTAATAGACTTAGCATCCTTTGAAAACAGTATTGAGAAAGTGAAGTAGTTGAAATTTTGATAACTCTTCAGACTGTATTTTCAACAATGTTGACTTCCATTGAATATACTCTATTTAATGTATGGCACCACACAAGTTATGGATAAATAATGTATGCCCTCCAGACTGATTGGTTGCAGTTGACACTCCCAAATCACAATTTGGCAGAGGAAAGTTCTGACAGTGCCACATAAAAACATTTATAACAGTTTTTTTTTTATATTTGTATACATTGGCTCTATAGAATCATTTAGTAGTTTATTATGTCATGTAAGACAAAATATTACCTTTGATCAATCTTGTGTGTATTAAATCAGAATCTAGCATTTTAAGGGCCAGTGTAAGAACTTTTAATGTTAAATCTATTATTAGTTCAAAATTATTTCACATTAAAAATGCACATGCAAACAGCAAATCAGAACGTTAGTTAGATTTTCCTCATTAATGGCAGCTCCTGGACGCCTCCTAACCTCTTTCATTGTACTGAACGCTATTGAAAATATAATAAACATTTGAACTGAGATAACATGAGGTAGGGTGGGTAATCTAGAGCATGCTCTGTAGATTAAGGAGCCTTTGGTTACAATCCAATATCCCTCTGCATCTCCAAAGTGAGCATGCTCCAGGTTACCCACCCTTCCTAATTCATGTTATCTCAGTTGAAATGTTTATTATCTTTTCAATAGTGCCCAGGAGAATGAGAAAGGGATTAGTAGTAGCCATTTATGAGATAAACTGTTTTTAAATTATATATACTGACTCAAGCTTTGCTTTTCTGCTGTCAATTAATGGTGAACTAAAAATAGATTTAACATGAAAGACACTTACACTGTCCCTTTTAATAAAGAAAAACAGTGCAAATGGTAAAATGTGCCATATTACCATTTAACACTTAAAATAAGATTTTTAGAGGCATAAACTTTATTTGACACATGCATGAACACATTTTAAATTGTCACAAATCCCTATGATATATACTGCTTACTACATTTTTTCTCAGAGAGTTACTGTATTTTCTAGTTATCTGTTGTTAAGCTTTAACTGCAGTATGAAATACTATTCAGAGCAGCTCCAACACCAGTTTCCAGTTTATAAAATTACTTATTTATAACTTTCACAGCCATTCTTTTGAAAATGATGCAGTTGGATAGAACCTATACAAATAGCTGTTCAGCACTGCAGAGGTTAACTGACCTCTCTACCCTGTATAATTCTCCCAGAGCACTATGAATTATACATTAATGTATAACATCTTAACCTGCATTGAACACTACTATTTTTTTGAACTGTTTGGTAGCAGTGCAGATTGTACCTTGTTGTCATTGTATTCCTGTGACAGCAAGATTACACATTTGGGCATACTCGTATAATTAATTACATTTAAAGGACTAGATGAGTGCGAAACATATTTGATGCAGATTTAAAGGACTAGATGAGTGTACAAAATATTTGATGCACATAAATGTGTTACCATTTTAATTTCTTCAAATATTATCTTTGTTGTCACAATTCTTCATTAGCAACTATTTAATAACTGCTTGATATGTCACATATTTCCCCCATGCAGTAGCAGCATATCATTTCCTTGAAGGTTTTTCTGAGCTCCTGGCTGCGTAGAGCGTAAATCAATGGATCAATCACAGAATTGCACATGATGAGAATAAGATAAATATTAAAATGTGACATGAAGCAAACACAATATGGGTTCTGTGGGCACGAAATGTAAAATATTAGATGTAGAAAGAATGGTGCCCAGCAGACCACAAATACTCCCAGCAGGATGGTTAGTGTGATTGCTCCTTTCATGTTGGCGACTTGTCGAATTGTGCCAGTCCCAGGTAGCACTGCAATCCTCTTCATGTGTAGCCTGGCCATCATAAACATGTGGACATAGAGGGAAGCCATAAGGGCTAACATGGTAAAAATGATGCTGATAAGACATATAATGACAACAGTGCTGTCATAGTATATAATGAACAACACGCCAGAAACTGAGCATGCAGTCCATATAAAGGTAATAATTATCATTGCTCTCTTCACTGTCATAATATTGTGATACTGAAGAGCATAGAATATAGTAAAGTACCTGTCCACAGCAATGGATAATAGACTGCAAATAGAAGCAAGTAATGAGCTGCAAATCACAGAATCCAAGATATTGTCAATGTTAATGATAAAGCTCTTTGCATTTGTCTCTGTATTATTGAGCAGAGTAATTACTACAGTTTCAAAGCCATTAGATACACTCACAAGCATGTCAGCTACTGCCAGGCTGCAGATAAAGAAATACATAGGTGAATGCAAGTTCTTGTTTCTAGATATTGCAGCAATGACCAGAATATTTTCCAATAAGCTTATAATACCAAGGATCACAAATACTTCAGGTAAGACAAACAGCTGCTCATAGCATCCCCCAGAATAGTGTCCCTTTTCTATGGTATGATTGGTTCCAATATGTACTCCATAACTGTGATTTCTCAGGTGCAAGGAAGGATGCATTCCATGGTAATGAGAGAAATTCATCTTTTTCTTTTCAATCAATCATGAGATGTACTCTGTGATGTCCCCTCCAGGATCAATAACCTGTTGATATAATATGTAATCCACAGTGTTTTAAATTAATTTCTTCCTTTACTTTCAGATCTTCAGTAGTTTATCTTCTGTATCCACTGTTAAATGTTTAATCAGCAACTCTTTGTCATATATATCCATTGTTGCCTTTGCTATTAGGTCCTGCTTTGTTGAGTGGTATACACTGAACTGCAAGCATCACTGGTACAGCTGTGCATTCATGTCAATAGCTTTATACCGTGGAAAAAAAAGAATGAATGTGTTCATTCTCCTCGGTAGTGCCTTGTAGCCAATCAGAAAAAGGATGAGCTAGTATAAGAGTGCTGAGTTATTCCAGGCAGGCGTATCATGTAATAACATGTATTTGGAGATTCTATCTTTCAGACTTCCTATCTATTTTCAATAAACTAAATAGCAAACAGTTGTCACTAGGAAATGCTGTGTATAGAAAAAACACTTTCTCTACAGGACAGTGTGAAAATATTGTGAGAATATGTATTCCTTATTGCAAGTGATTGCACCTATCATATTTGCCAGGTATGATGCCATGGGCAGTTATGAGGGAATATAATGTGAAGAGAAAATAAAACAATTTGAGAGAAAAATTTACTCAGTTTATATACGCGCAGAACTGGAAGTATTAATATAAAATGTTACTCTGTCATTGGAACAAAATCAGACATATTTACCAATGAACAAAACTGTAAAATTGGAGAAAAAGTTTTACTGGATTTAATAAATCTGCTGCATTTGAGAATTGTATCAAATACCCCTGCTATTACTTAAAGGAATATTGAAAGTATTGTTTTCTTTATTGAATCGGAAAGAGGGTCCGTATCCTCAAAGCAAAAAAAAAAAAAATGATTTAAATGTTTAACTGATATGGGGGCTTGCCCCTTTTAGCCAATGAGCAGTAATATAACTCAAATGTGTCTGCCAACGAAATCTACAGATGTACAAATATGTTAGTTTAAATAGGTTTTATTTATTTTTTTATCATTTATAACAAAAAATGTTGATAATGTGTAAAACTGCTGTTTTAAATGAACCCAAATGATGGTGTTCAATGTTCCTGTAAACTTCACATGTGATATACGTATTGAGGAGACACTGAACGTTTTTCAGAGTTTGCTTTCCAGTGGATACGGATCCAGTTTAAGCTAATACAATGCGCCAGATGTACTAAATAGTGAAGTTTTGGAGAATTCTTAATTTCTATAATACCTTAGAGTGCATATGAACAATCAGCCTTATTAAATTGCGATTTGGCCAATTGAATAGGGCTCTATTTGAGCACACAGCTTATTTTTTACAGAAGTTTTTAGTTAGTGAACTTCTATCCAAAAGCAAGGTCTTCACTAACTAAAAACTTCTGTAAATAAAATATGCTGTGTGCTTAAATAGAGCCCTTTTAAATTTGCCGAATCGCAATTAAATAGGGCTGTTTATTAATAAAGTTGATAATGTATACATTTTGGTTAATATATATCACTTTCTTGTTTTTTTTATACAAAAATGTTTGGCCTTCCTGAAAGTCTTACAAAATCCAAACAAAAGTCTAAATCATGTTCATTAGCTTTCTGTTTAGTACCTTCATCATATTTTCTCCTGCAAGAATCGTTCCAACAAGAATTTTGTTTACACATTGAAGTAAGTGTGTTTTAATCCTATGAACTGACTCATTGGGAGACATCACTTCAATTTAATTGGATGGCAGCTGTCAGGCCTTATTAAAGTATTTCCTGTATTAGATTCTCCTTATACGTCAGTTAAAACCACTTCTCCAGGAGAAGCTATTACATTTTAATTTGATAGAGAACTGTAACTTTCAGCCTTATTAAATTGCGATTCAGTAAATTTAAAAGGGCTCTATATAAGCACACAGCATATTTTCTTTCACATAAGTTTTTAGTTTGTGAACTTCTATCCAAAAGCAAGGTCTTCACTAACTAAAAACTTCTGTAAATAAAATATGCTGTGTGCTTAAATAGAGCCTCTTTAAATTTACCGAATCGCAATTTAATAAGCCTGTTTATATTTTCAAGAGTTCTCTAACACTTCAGCTTTTAATTTATATGGCCCTACAGGGAAGTAAATACAATTAAAATTTTAAAATAAAGTTCAATCCAATACAAATGATCGACTCCTTACCTGTAAATCTTTATCATGTCCGGAATAGGAAAATATCATCCATCCAGCACAAGTTATATGTGGATATATTTGGATCAAAATCCATAACATTATAATGGTATGTAATATATTTGTAATATTTGTCCATGTTTTAAATTCTACCCTAATAGTTAAAATGTTACATGGCACAGCAGATAGTCGTGCACTTGGGGCAGTAACACTTAAAACTGCTATTTACAAATCCCTATCAGCCTTATTAAATTGCGATTCATCCAACTGAATATGGCTCTATATAAGCACAGAGCATATTTTTTTACAGACGTTTTAGTTAGTGAAGACCTTGCTTTTGGATAGAAGTTCTCTAACTAAAAACTTCTGTAAAAAAAAGTATGCTATGTGCTTATATAGAGCCCTATTCAATTGGCCGAATCACAATGTAAAAAGGCTGTACTGTATATGTTTAATGCTTTCTGGATATGGGGCAGAAAGTACTCCGATTACTTGCAATGAAGCTACAATATTTAGTTGATGTTTATCTCATTACACAGTGGGTGACATTTCTGACATCCATACAAAGTTCAATTTCCACCCACAGCAACAACAACACATGTACGTATATGTAGGCTATATCCCTGCTGTTGGTTGCTATGAAATTATTCTCTTCCAGATGAAATTTTAGATGTCTTAAGCTCTCTATAACAGCTTTCTATATCAGCTAATATTGCATTTGTTTTCTTATTTCGTTTCTCCCAAATATTCTAAAGCTAGCACCTTCTACATGTATTTTGGCCTTTCCTGGTTCTTCTATTTGAATCATAATTTACCTATATAATTGCTTTGCTGGTTGAATATTAATCAAGTCTACAAATAAGTTTTAAAATTGTATATACTTTATTTTTCCTGAGAACAAAGCAGGTGTTAATATTGCTAAATGCAAGGTAATTATATATATTTTTTAAATGTTATTAAATATTTCCAACAATACAATGCTTATGTAGATATGTAATGTCACAAGATAATAGATAATACAAAATGTTAAAAAATATAACAATTAGTTACATAATATTAATAAATATATTATGTATTTCTATGGAATAAATATAATAATACAGTTTATAAATCCAAATCTAATTATATATGTTAGCATTAAATGATATATATATAGGTTGCAGGAGGGCATGGGCTGGGGTGTAGGGGGGCATGGGCTATGCTGCATGAGGGCATGGGCTGGGGAGCAGAAGGGCATGGGCTATGCTGCAAGAGGGCATGGGCTGGTGCAGGGGGCATTGGAGGGCAGGGGTAGAGGGGGCATGGGCTGGACTGCAAGAGGGCATGGGCTGGGGTGCAGGGGGCATTGGAGGGCAGGGGTAGAGGGGAGCATAGGCTGGACTGCAAGAGGGCATGGGCTGGGGTGGAGGGGGGCATGGGCTGTTCTTCAGGAGGGCATGGGCTGGGGTGCAGGGGGCACAGGCTAGGTTGCAGGAGGGCATATGCTGGGGTGCAGGGGGGCATGGGCTAGGCTGCAGGAGGGCATGGGCTGGGGTGGAGGTGGGCATGGGCCGGGCTGCTGGAGGGCATGGGCTGGGGTGCATGGGGGCATGGGCTAGGCTGCAGGAGGGCTTTGGCTGGGGTGCAGGAGGGCATTGGCTAGGCTGCAAGAGGGCATGGGCTGTGGTGGAGGTGGGCATGGGCCAGGGTCCTGGAGGGCATGGGTTGGGGTGCAGGGGGGCAAGGGCTAGGCTGCAGGAGGGCATGGGCTAGGTTGCAGGAGGGCATGGGCTGGGGTGCAGGGGGGCATGGGCTAGGCTGCAGGAGGGGATGGGCTTGAGGTGGGCATGGGCCGGGCTGCTGGAGGGCATGAGCTGGGGTGCAGGGGGTCATGGGCCAGGCTGAAGGAGGGCATAAGCTGGGGTGCAGGGGGCATGGGCTGGTCTGCAGGAGGGCATGGGCTGGGGTGCAGGAGGGCATGCGCTGGGGTGTAGGTGGGCTGGGGTGCAGGGGGCATCAGAGGGCATGGGTGAGGGGCATGGGCTAGACTGCAGGAGGGCATGGGCTGGGGTGGAGGTGGGCTGGAGTGCAGGGGGAATCGGAGGGCAGGGGTAGAGGGGGCATGGGCTGGACTGCATGAGGGAATGGGCTGGAGTGGAGGGGTGCATGGGCTGGTCTGCAGGTGGGCATGGGCTGGACTGCAGGAGGTAATAGGCTGGGGTGGAGGGGGCATGGGCGGTCTTCAGGAGGGCATGGGCTGGGGTGCAGGGGGGCATGGGCTAGGTTGCAGGAGGGCATGGCCCTGGGTGCTGGAGGGCATGGGCTGAGGTGCAGGGGGGCATGGGCTAGGCTGCAGGAGGACATGGGCTGGGGTGCAGGGGGGCACGGGCTGGTCTGCAGGAGGGCATGGGCTGGGGTGGAGGGTGGCATGGTCTGGGGTGCAGGAGGGCATGGTCTGCGGTGCAGGAGGTCTTGGGCTGGGGTGAAGGTGGGCTGGGGTGGAGGTGGGCTGGGGTGCAGGGGGTATTGGAGCGCATGGGTGAAGGGGGGCATGGGCAGGACTGCATGAGGGCATGAGCTGAAGTGCAAAGGGCATGGGCTGGGGTGCAGGGGGTTGGCACCAGAAGGGGGACAACAGTATGGCGCGGGGAGGGGAAATTTCTATAAATATAATCTCTTAAAAATTGTATTTGATACATATAATTTGGGTTAAATCAAATTAAAGATTAAAGACATTTACAGCTTTATTAAATTGTGATTTAATAGGGCTCTATATACAGTAAGCACACAGCATATTTTTTTACCGAACTTTTTAGTTAGTGAACTTCTAGTCAAATGCATAAAAACTTCTCTAAAAAAATATGCTCTGTGCTTATATAGAGCCCTATTCAATTGGCCAAATCGCAATTTAATAAGGCTGTAAATTACTATAATAAAATACCAATATAATCTCTAGTTTTGAAATATTTTATGTGGTTATTATTAGTTTTGTAAGAGTAACAAAAAATATGCTATGGAAGTCCGATGAGTTTCATTTTATCTCCGGCATTATTTAATATTCTTGCAAGTAAGGTAAGATGGGGCAAAGGGTTAAATCCTCTGTACAATGATGGTGCTTCAGGGAATAGCTGACATGACTTGTTTCAGTAATATCTCTGTTTGACATGGAAAATATTTGATCTATTGCTACACTGGACAACCAATAAAAGACATTTCGTTTACAGTTCATTGCGTAGTGTGATGAAAAAAATACAATGATGGATAAAAAATAATTTTCATCTCAGTTGCCATTTCCTAAAGGTGCAAGAATATAGTTAAAGCAGAATGAATTTCCTTAGACTATGAATCATATTTCTCTTTTTTTTCTAGTTCTAGATGTGGAGCTATTATGGTATATTTGTAATAAATAATTCTAATATTAATGATTTAGCATGTTCATATATTATATAGACACGGTGAGTGGTAAAAAGATGTAAGATTGAAGTCTTTGACCAATTTGTATTAGTAATCAGTGACTTGATTATGTGTAGCATTAATACAGCTGGCAAAAAATAGTAATTAACTTTTAAACATAGATTTTGTAATCAGTCTTTGTACTACATGTGGTTGCTTTATTATTATCATTATTATTATTATTCTTTATTAATTAAGTGCTAACATAGGACCCTAATTTAATCGGGTGGTGTTAACTGAGGTATAGCCTTAAATCAGCTGCATGAGCTTTTTTCCCCATGTTACACCTTAATATTTTGCTCCCCTGCATTACAACACTAAGCCCACATCCATAAATGCTTCCCTTGCATCAAGAGATTTTAGTGTAGGGTGTACCAAACCCAAGCTTTACGGATGAGAAACAGCTGTAGTAGCCAATAGGAAATAAGAAAGTCATCATTCTTATAATGAATTAAAACAATTGCTGTGACTGCGGCAAGAACCGTAATATATACGACATATATAGTTATCGTAATTGTGAGTTTGTTGGTCACGATGTGTTAAAAATTACGGGCTTGCGCATGCGCAATAGCGTGATCGGCAAACTCACAATTCTGACAACTATGCGCTGCGGAATTGCATATGCGCATTGCACTGTGGGAGTCGCACATGCACATTGTGCTGCGGTTTGCGCATGTGCATTGCTCTTGCGGTGTGATGGGAGAGGGTGAGGAGGAAAGGAGACGTAAGGGAGGGAGAGGGAGAGGCGGAAAGGAGACACAGAAGGGGGAGAGGGGGAAAGGAGACACAGGGAGGGAGAGAGATGAGGGGATAAGGGAGGGGGAAAGGAGAGGGAGAAGGGGAAAGGAAGCAGAGGAGAGGGGGAAGGAGACACAGGGAGGGAGAGGGGGGAAGGAGACACAGGGGAGGGAGAGGGGAAAGAGACACAGGGGAGGGAGGAAGAGACAGAGGGGAAGGAGAGGGGGAAAAGAGACACGGGAGGGATAGGGGGAAGAGACACAGGGGAGGGAGAATAGACTCAGGGGAGGGAGAGGGGAGAAGATACACAGGTGAAGGGAGAGAGGGAAAGGAGACACAGGGGAGGGGGGGAGGAGACACAGGGGAGGGAGAGAGGGGAAAGTCAAAGGGAAGGGAGAAGGGTGTAGGAGACACAGGGAAGGGGGGAAGAGACACAGAGGAGGGGGAGAGACAACGGGGAGGGAGAAGGGGTGAAGAGTCACAGAGGGGGAGAGGAGGGAAGAAACACAGGGAAGGGAGAGGGGGAGATACAATTTATCAAACTATATCATGCTGTCATTTTTGACGGGTAAGTCGCTAGCATATATATATATACATATATATATATATATATATATTAAAAAAACTAAAACAATAATTATATCAGAAAACATAGAATTTGATTTCACTTTAACCTTACTGAGAGGACTTGAGGGCCCAATGGGATGGTAACAATGTAGAATAGGAGAAGAAGGAGAGAGTTTATTGCTTGGAACTTTGGATCTTGTAGGCACAGGCCGCCCATTGGTTCTTATGGATACAGGCTGCACTTTGGCTCTTTCAGACACAGGCTGCACATTGGCACTTACAGACATAGGCTGCACATTGGCTCTTACTGGCACAGGCTGCAAATTGGCACTTACAAACACATGCTGCATTTTGACTCTCACAGACACAGGCTGCACATTGGCTCTTACAGGCACAGGCTGCTTTTTGGCTCTTACAGACACAGACTGCACATCAACACTTACCGGCACAGGCTGCACGTTGGCACTTACAAACATGGGCTGCACATTGGCTCTTCCTGTCACAGGCTGCTTTTATTGTCTCTTACAGACACAGGCTGCAGATTGACACTTACAAACACAGGCTGCATTTTGACTCTTACAGAGACAGGCTGCACATTGGGTATTACAGGCACAGGCTGCTTTTTGGCTCTTACAGACACAGGCTGCACATTGACACTTACAGACACAGACTCCACAATGGCTGTTACAGGCACAGGCTGCACATTGACACTTATTGTATGCACATTGGCTCTTACAGACACAGGCTGCACATTGGCACTTACAGGCACATGCTGCAAATTGTCTTGTACAGACACAGGCAGCACTTGGGCTCTTACAGGCAGAGACAGGATGCAGGGTGTCGCAAGCAAGTCAATTTCAGAGCAAGAGTTGACTTCCAAGTAACTTGATCAGTCCGACAAGTCCATTTCCAAGCAAGCGTTGAGTTCCAAGCAATGAGACATGTTGAGAACCGAAAAAGACGCAAGAACTGAATCTTTTTTGAGAGGAACTGAGTTACTATTATATATATATATATATATATATATATATATATATATATATCACCACTGGTTGTCATATTTATCTGGCAGATCTGTATCCACTGGATCTATATCTGTAGTTGAGTTTGAGTTTATATTTATTCTTTCCAATCTTGTTTTGCTTTTGTTTTTATATTCAATTTATATGTTGTTTGATATTGAAATATCTGGTATCTTTATCAATTTTCATTCTTTTTTTACTGCTAAGTTCCTGAAGTTGGATAGCTCTGTTTGCAATGTTTTAATGGAGTTTTTCAAATGATTTTAACTTGCAGCCAATATTCTCATCTTGTTTTTCATTTTTAATTAGTTCTATTTTTTTTAATTTTCCAGTTATAATTCCATTAATTTAATTGAGCAGACTATATATTCTCAGTGTTTCTTAAACTCCTCAGGTACTTCATTAAACAAAGGAAATAATTTCATTCTTAACCTACTTGATATTATTTTATTTGATATGTTATATTCATACATGCTTATATTCCATTGTTTCTTGATTTGATTCCAGGTAGTTATTTTCAACTCTCCTAAGTAATCATGTCAGTCAATACTTGTTTCTGTGCAATTTATGTAATTTCTAGCTGTATTGTTTCTTTTTCTCATTTTGTGTTTTTAGAGCTGCAAGTAAGTCAAATGCAACCATACAATTTGTTTTCACTACACCCTTGCAATACAGGGAAAGATGTGCTGTAAAAGAACCCTAAATATTATGAAAATAGCAAGTGTTGCTGGTTGCTTATGTCATTTATAACCAAATTGGATATTTTAACTATATATAAACCTAGAAAACGGATCACACATTTTCCTTGGCACTCATGGTTGTTATGATATAAGTTATTTACATCTAAAATGTAACTTTATTGTATTTTATTAAAAAAAGAAAATTATTTTTCTGTAAAAGGGAAAATAAAATACATAAATAGAGAGAAGAGTTAATATTGTAAGTATAATAATTATTTTGATTTAAAACTCAGATAATGGTATCTAAGCTACCAACATATACCAGGGATACCATGCATGTATTACAGAAGTTGGACAACAAACAGAGACTCTGCCTTGTTACTCACTTGTGGAGTCCCTCTATAATTGCATCTCACATGATTTAGAGTAGTTTCATACTTTATTAAAAATGATAAATAATTTTGTGAATTGATTTTGAGTCTCTTAAAATGTATATTTACCCATATGTTTGTGTTTTTGATGGATCTTTCTTTTTACAATTAAGATAATCAGCAAAGGGAATGGCCTGCGCTCCTGTCTATACAAAATTTGTATGAAATAATATACTAGCTATGTATCAAAGTGGTCTATATGCATAGGTGATTTCTTTTTTATATGGCATGGACCATCTGTTACTTTGAAATAATAACAATAATTAAATAACAATAATATTAACTAGAAATTAAAGAGTAATATTCAAGAAAATTGTATTAAGTTCCTGTTATTATCCTTTATTTGTAACACGCCACTATATTCCAAAGCGATATACATTGGTTAAATATAAGGAAAAACACGATGCAAACAAATAGATTGCCCTGTTTTTGAGCTTAGAGGATAAAAGGATAAAAAGTGATAAGCTTCTTTAAACATATTTTTGTGAGGTTTTGAAAGTCTTGAGGCATGAGGATAGTCTAATGGAGTCAGGCAAGGAGTTTCAAAGAATAGGGGCAGCAGGAGAAAAGTCCTGAAGGCGGGAGTGAGAGGAGGTGATAAGAGAGGAGGAAAGAAGAACGTTGTCAGCAGAATGAGAGCAGAAATATAAGGGGGTGCACCATTGATTGCTTAGTAAGTTAGGGTCATGATTTTAAATTTGATTCTGGAGGTTATGGGAAGCCAGTAGATTGACTGACAGAGAGGTGCAGCAGACACTGAGTGTTAAATATGGTAGACAATTCTAGCAGATGCATTTATAATAGATTAGAGTGGTGATGAGCGGGTGATGGGGAGGCTAGCACAGAGTGAGTTGCAGTATTTGAGATGAGATATGATGAGAGAATGTATTCGAATTTTAGTTGTGTCTTGTGCTAGATAGTGACGTACTTTTGAGATATATTTTAGGTGAAAAAGACAAGATGTTATGAAAATATATGAGGAATAAAAGATAGGGCAGGGTCCAGTAGAACCTGAAGACAACAGTCCAGGCAGGTGGGAGTGAATGGCATTGTCGACAGTGAGTGATATTTGAGGTGTGGACACTGTAGTAGAGGGTGGGAAGACAAGGATTTCAGTCTTTGACATGTTGAGTTGGAGACTGTGGGATGAAATCCAGAGGATATGCTTGAGAGCCATTTGGAAACTCATGCTAGAAGAGAGGGGGATAGATCTGGTGCTTAAAGGGAAATTTGAGTGTTGTCTGCATAGAGATGATACTCTAGGGTTCCAAGTGAGGATGTATAAAAGGAGAAGAGGAGGGGGGCTATGACTGAACCTTTGGTTTTGCCAACAGACAGGGGGTGAAGTGAAGAAGTGGTGTCAGAGACATTAAATGTTTGACCTTGTAGGTATGATGTGAACCATGAGAGAGCAGTGTCATGGATGCCAGGAGAATAGATAAATTGGATTAGAAGATTGAGGTCAACTGTGTGAAAGGCAGCAAAGAGATCTAGTAGAATTAGAATAGAGAAAGGACCCTTTGACTTGACGTTGAGCAAGTCATTATTGACTTTTGTGAGAGCTGTCTCTGTGGAGTGATGGGGCCGGAAACTAGATTGGAAGGTGTCAAGAAGAGAGCTGGAGGAAATAAATTGAGTAAGGTGATTGTAGACAAGGTGCTCAAGCAGTTTTGAAGAAAGGGTTAGTAGTGTTATAGGGCGAGAATTAGAAACAGTAGCTGAATCAGATGAGGGTTTCTTAAGAATGGGTTTAATTATGGCATATTTTAAAGATTATGGAAACCTTACAGTGTTTAAGGAAAGGTTGAATACAGTATATGTATGAGAGTAGGGAAACATGCGGTGGAGTAGAGAGGGATCAGCTGTGATGGGATAGGATCCTGTGGACACATTGTAAGGCGAGAGTATGATAGTAGACTGGAGACTTAATTCTCAGTTACAAGGTCAAAGGAGTCCATAGTGGATGTGGGATTGGGGGAGGGTGAAGGCCAGGTGTTCTTGCTTTGTTGGGAGAGTGTGAGCCATGTTGAGAGGATAATTTGTTTTGAATGTTTTCAATCTTATGTTTAAAGTGGCTGGCAAAGTCCTCAGCTGTGAGACAGGAAGGGGTGAGAGGTGCGGGAGGGCAGAGGAGAGTGTTGAATGTGGTGAACGCTTGGGTTGGAGGACAGATTCAATATTAATGATGAGAAATAATGCTATTTGTCAAGGTTGAGGCGAGAGAAGTAGGAGTGCAAACTAAATTTGTAATGGATGAAATCTGATGAAGTGTAAGATTTGTTCCATAATCATTCAGCAGTGTAGGAGCACTTCTGCATGTAGCATGTTTGTGTAGTGTGCCATGGTTGTGGATGTAAGTGAGGTCATCTGCAAGTGGTTATAAGGGCAAGAGTGTCAAGCCTCTCCAGCTCGCGGTGCTCATCGCAGTGCTCATTGCGAGCCTTCGGCGCTCATTGCAAATCTTTCCTCCCAGCTACTGTACGGCACATGTGTCTCTTTCCACCATCTCCCCCTGGTCCCTTTCCTGTGTGTTTCTCCTCTGTGTGTCTGCTGAATGTTTGTGTGGCACGCGCTGACTGTCGTTATTTTATTCTCAAAGCCCGGTGCCTGGAGTTGTCAGTTGTTACTGACTTTGCCATCATGTATTTTCTAAGTCCGACGTGCCTGGCTTTGCTCAGCCTCATTTTCATACAGTTTCAGATTTTTTTAAGTTTTTCGAAAAACGGCAAATATGGGTCAAATTCGCTTGCAACCTCACTCCCAGGCTTCATGGCTCTCCCCTGTGCTGTGTGTGAGTGTGTTATTATTATTTTTTTGAAATTATTTTGCTTTTTGTTAGCATTTCGGGAGTTACGCTCTAGAAGTTTGTCTGTTAGATTCGAAAACTGCACTCCTCGTGGTCAGCTGCAAAGTGCTATGTTTTCCAGCGGCGTCCCACATGCCTCAACAGCTCATAGTGCAATGATCGTCTTTGGCGCTCATTGCAGCCTAAGTCCCGCGTGCCTCAACTGCTCTCCTCGCTTCTCATCGGGAGGCCTGCAATAAGCGCCTTCACCAGAGATAAATAATAAAGAGTTTACCGGTGGAATATTTAAGGTTAAGGAGAAACTGCTTAGATATAGATGACTTTAAACAGGAGGCATAATGTCTTAAGAATTGTTTCAAAGTGAGAGGATATAAGAATTCTTTACTATTTGTAGTGTATCAAAGAGCTATTAAGAAACGTTGGTCTAATCTCTTCCTGCCCCCCCCATGTAATAAAAACAAAACAAAATGAAATCATGAACCTTAGAATTTTAACTACCTACATTGCCCAGACATGTAGCTTATGTGACATCATTAACAAGCATTGATATATTTTGAGAATGACAGACATGATAGGAGATCTAATACTAGATAAACCAGTGTTTGGATTTAGAAGAGGAAATAATGAAAGGATACATCGATATCCAGTCTTTTTGAGAGGAAGAAAATAAGTGAGAATCCATTTAAAGTATCTAATGCATATGGCTCCTGTAACATGTGCCCACATACAGGGAAGATTAGAAAGACTATACAGATTATATTAATTGCAAAACAGCAAATGTTATCTACTGTCTATCATGTTCTATAACATGTGATGGCAAAAACTCTAGGTGTTCTATATCAAAAATCAAAAAGCATGAAAAGCAATATCAGATATGCTAAAAGCATGGGTGTAGGAGCTGGGGGGGGAAATATTCCCCCCAGATTTTTAATTGTGTGTATGTATGCGTATAGAAGCTGTCAATAATGTTGGTTCCTACACCCCTGGCTGAAAGGGACTTGGAGGAAAAAAGCAGATAACAACTGTCGCACAACACTTTTAAAGCTGTCACAACTCTACAAGACATCTGGTATCATAGGGATTGTAACAAATAAGAAACAATATTAGAGTGGGAAATATAGCAAAACTCTCCTAAACAAGGAAGCCAGATGGATCTTTCATTTAAATATATTTCATCCTTTGGGCATGAATGAGAATAATAATGTTTCTATTTTCTTACAAGGAGTTAGGGTAGCATGTAAATAACCTTATTGCAGTAAATAAAATCTGGATGTATCGACTGATTTTCTATATGTAATTATACACATATATGTTGAAATGAATACTTACAGTATGTAATAATAGGTAGTTCACATTATTTTAAGAAGATATTCAATGATTATTTGTAATAATAATTTTTTTTTATCCACAAACTTTTTTGATATAATTTTATTTAAGAGAAAGTGAGGGGGGAGGGAGAGGGAGAAAGAGAGGAAGATAGAGGGAGAGAAAGGGAGGGAGGGAGAGAGAGGGGGATGGAGAGAAGAGAGGGAGGAGGAGAAAGGGGGAGAGAAGGGCATAGAGAGAAAGAAAGGGAGAGAGAGGGGTAGGAAGAGAACAGAAAGAGTGCAGAGAGAAGACACACAGAGAGACAGAGGGCACAGAAAGAGAGAGAGCGCACACACACACACACACACACATACAGAGGGCGCACAGAGAGAGAAAGTGCACAGAGAGAAAGAGGGCTCACAGAGAGAGGGGGGCATGCAGAGGGTGCACTCACTTTTGTTGCCAACGGTTTAGACATTAATGGCTGTGTGTTGAGTTATTTTGAGGGGACAGCAAATTTACACTGTTTTACAGGCTGTATACTTACTACTTTACATTGTAGCAGAGTGTAATTTCTTCAGTGTTGTCACATGAAAAGATATAATAAAATATTTACAAAAATGTGAGGTGTGTACTCACTTTTGTGAGATACTATATATATATATATATATATATATATATATATATATATATATTATCTCTAGATAGAACCCAGTTCCTCTCAACATCCTTTCCACACAGTACCCACCCTCCTCAGCATCCATCTCTAAGTAGCACCTAGTCCTTGTAAGCAGCCATGCCAACAATGGAACCTAAGCCCTCTCAGCACCCACGTCACATAGCACCCATCCCCACCTCCTTTGCTGCCCCCTCACAAAACCCATCTGCCTGTATTTTGCTGTCATTGCTTTTTCACCTCTTCCTTGATACACATCCTCAGTGCTCTGTACTGCTCCTCACTGTGACCTGTTGTTTTTTAAACTTTTTACTAGTAATTATAGAATACAACTTTTAATGAAATGTTATGTACTTGTATGTGGTGCCTTCTCTTCTGTTGTTATTTATTACCTTTTCCTTTCTAATTGCTATATGCCAAGCCTTTTTAAAACTCATAACTTTGTCAAAACATCTGCATATGGAACATAAGTAATTGTGATTATTGTAATATATCTATTGTTTCTAAATGTATTGTGGAATGTGATTGATCTTTTTTTGTATTCATCCATAATAATTATCAGTTGGTTTACAGTGTCTGCTTTATAGTGTCTGTGCAGTGTCTACTGCGCAGGCGTAACATTTAGATCTGGGCATGAATGCATGCGCAGTATGCTGTAAAGCGATGCTCGCCACTGCCGGGAGAGACTGTGCCGGTAGGGACAGCATAGGAAGAGAGAGCGAAGAGAGAGAGCTAGGACAGAGAGAGAGACAGAAGAGAGATAGAGGTACAGAGAGAGAGAAACAGACACAGGATAGAGAGACACACACAGGAGAGAGAGAGACACACACACAGGACTGAGAGACAGGCACCGGACAGAGAGAAAGACACACAACAGAGAGACACACAGGACACAGAGAGAGAAATTAGTTACAAAACTCTAGTTTTCTGTCTACATGTACTGTATGTATTGAGACACGTAGAGAGAAAAGTAGAGTAGAGTAGACACAATAGAGATATACAGTCAGGTCCATAAATATTGGGACATAGATATAATTCTAATCTTTTTGGCTCTATACACCACCACAATGGATTTGAAATGAAACGAACAAGATGTGCTTTAACTGCAGACTTTAATTTGAGGGTATTTACATCCAAATTAGGTGAACGGTGTAGGAATTACAACAGTTTGTATATGTTCCTCACACTTTTTAAGGGACCAAAAGTAATGGGACAGATTAACAGTCATAAAACAAACTTTCACTTTTTAATACTTGGTTGCAAATCCTTTGCAGTCAATTACAGCCTGAAGTCTGGAACGCATAGACATCACCAGACGCTGGGTTTCATCCCTGGTGATGCTCTGCCAGACCTCTATTGCAACTGTCTTCAGTTCCTGCTTGTTCTTGGGGCATTTTCCCTTCAGTTTTGTCTTCAGCAAGTGAAATGCATGCTCAATCGGATTCAGATCAGGTGATTGATTTGGCCATTGCATAACATTCCACTTCTTTCCCTTAAAAAACTCTTTGGTTGCTTTTGCAGTAAGCTTCGGGTCATTATACATCTGCACTGTGAAGCGCCGCCCAATGAGTTCTGAAGCATTGGGCTGAATATGAGCAGATAATATTGCCCGAAACACTTCGTAATTCATCCTGCTGCTTTTGTCAGTAGTCACATCATCAATAAATACAAGAGAACCAGTTCCATTGGCAGCCATACATGCCCACGCCATGACACTACCACCACCATGCTTCACTGATGAGGTGGTATGCTTTGGATCATGAGCAGTTCCTTTCCTTCTCCATACTCTTCTCTTCCCATCACTCTGGTACAAGTTGATCTTAGTCTCATCTGTCCATAGGACGTTGTTCCAGAACTGTGAAGGCTTTTTTAGATGTTGTTTGGCAAACTCTAATCTTGCCTTCCTATTTTTGAGGCTCACCAATGGTTTACATCTTGTGGTGAACCCTCTGTATTCACTTTGGTGAAGTCTTCTCTTGATTGTTGACTTTGACACACATACACCTACCTCCTGGAGAGTGTTCTTGATCCGCCAACTGTTGTGAAGGGTGTTTTCTTCACCCGGGAAATAATTATTCGGTCATCCACCACAGTTGTTTTCCGTGGTCTTCCAGGTCTTTTGGTGTTGCTGAGCTCACCGGTGCGTTCTTTCTTTTTAAGGATGTTCCAAACAGTTGATTTGGCCACACCTAATGTTTTTGCTATCTCTCTGATGGGTTTGTTTTGTTTTTTTAGCCTAATGATGGCTTGCTTCACTGATAGTGACAGCTCTTTGGATCTCATATTGAGAGTTAACAGCAACAAATGCAAATAGCACACTTAAAATGAACACTGGAGCTTGTATCTGCTCTTTGTAAATGGGATAATGAGGGAATAACACACACCTGGCCATGGAACAGCTGAGCAGCCAATTGTCCCATTACTTTTGGTCCCTTAAAAAGTGGGAGGCACATATACAAACTGTTGTAATTCCTACACCGTTCACCTGATTTGGATGTAAATACCCTCAAATTAAAGCTGAACGTCTGCAGTTAAAGCACATCTTGTTAGTTTCATTTCAAATCCATTGTGGTGGTGTATAGAGCCAAAAAGTTTAGAATTGTGTCGATGTCCCAATATTTATGGACCTGACTGTAACTGAATAGATAACATAGGGATCTAAAAAAAGAGTACATGTAAAGGGGCTGACACTGAGTGGTAAACACTATTTCTTAGATGGAAAAATTATTGCAGAGGGTATGGATATATGGTGCACACTCTAGCAATTTTAATAAGATCAGAGGAGCTACAGAGTAAAGGTTGTGGAAAACCAGTCATACAGCCCTATTAAATTTGAGGACCGCAAGTCCAACGTGAAGTTCGCAATTACTGAGTGCTTGCAATCTGTTATGTCGCTATTAAATTAGAATGGGCTGCAAGGTACGGGCTTGAGACGCAAATCGTTGCTCGTTCGTAGAACGTTGGATTTGCGGCATTGAGGACGATCAATTAGTGTAGACCGTAGTTACGGGTTTAGACAGAGCCAATTGAAAAAGAGATTGTTAGCGTTACATCACTGAAAAAGGGGATGTTAGATTTCAAAGTCCTACGGGCTACAATTCCAAGTTGCCATCGGACCCACATTCCACAATAATGCAATATTAATAAAGCCGTAAATATGATATTCTATTACATGCGAGTTACAGTATATGTATTAACACATTGATTGCCGTGATCGATATAACACGGAAATTAAACATAAAATAAAGTATTTTTTCGAGCTGATTTGTGTGCTTGAGAATGTTGTGCTATTAATTCTAAGACCTAACATCACTTTCCCTTTTAATAAAAGTACAGTAGTGTGTTTTTATTTGCATTACAAGTGCTACGGATTAATCTTTACCCCCCTTGCGAGTCCTCTCCAGC
This sequence comes from Discoglossus pictus, assembly GCA_027410445.1. Taxonomy (NCBI): domain Eukaryota; kingdom Metazoa; phylum Chordata; class Amphibia; order Anura; family Alytidae; genus Discoglossus; species Discoglossus pictus. The sequence continues at coordinate 189,715,677 of CM050166.1, read as the reverse complement.
ACATGTTAGGCTTTGGGCTCCATTTGCGTGTTACGGGCTAGCTCGTAGGTGACTTTGTTGCAATTTAATAGCATGATTGGAATTGTAACAGTTACGGGCTTGACAGGCATTTTTCGGCCATCCTGCAGCTTACCCCGCAAGTCGTCTGCTTGGCCGTTTACGGGGCTAATTTAAGTCCTACATGTAACCCGAATTTAATGAGAGATGAAAGCTTGACCACTACAGTGCTCCTATATTTGGGTGATTGTGTCCAGAATTAAGGGATTTTATGAAAAAAGTTTATAATCATACAGGATGCATTAGATCTAAAATTCTAAATGGATTCTACATTAACAAAACATTCAATAGCTAACATTGCACATATTATTTCACAGAAATTGTGCAACTGTAGACTAATTACCTCCAATTTGAGGAAAAAAACAGCACCCATATTAGAATTGCTAATAATAAAACTGATTATCTTTCTGCTTATATTTTCCATTAACTTTGTCTGTTTAATCATAATTTAATGATATGGTTAATCATTATTTCATTTTAAACCTATATTCTTTGTTTCTCTTTAATACCTACTTTCATGTTCTTTTTAATATTACAACTTTAAAATGTAAAGGCCCACTTTAGTGGATTTACAAGTAAATTTCAAAAGTATGTACAAATTATGAAACCTTAGTGCGTAACACTAATGAAGAATTAATCTTTATTTCAACCGTGTATTTAAAATAAAAAAAGAACGTTGATATAAAAACCTTTAAAAACAAAAAGAGATGAACTACTAGTATTTTGAGGACACTGATTCTAAAGTAGAGATAAAGTAGATACCTATGAGATATGTTGGGATCTAAAGAAATGTGAACAAACACCTGTGGATATAATAGAACTGTCTACTTATGACCTCTCTTAATCAGGCTTACAGTAGATAAAAATATATACAAAAATGTATTTGGCTTTTTATATTGGGATTAACCTGTAATTTATATTGATTTTAATATAATTTTCAGTATTAGCCAATAAACAGATATGTATATCAATATTAGTTTGCAGAGGGTACTTTCCCTTGTGAGAAAAAGTTGGGTGCTTTGCTATGATTGCCGCTTAGTAATGAGCAAGTTATTTATTTTAACATTCACCTTTAATTTTAGCTCAGAATAGTTTGATAAAATTGTGATTTATTGATCTTTAAGTCTTTGCTCCCTATCCCTTTTGTAACATATAAAAAGTGTGTAGATATAAGAACAAGCTAGTATAAGGTCCTAGGCCCTTATTCAATTGCGATTTGGCCAATTGAAAAGGGGTCTAAATAAGCACATAGCATATTTTTTTAAAATAAGTTTTTAGTTAGTGAAAACTTGCTTTTGGATAGATGCCTACTAACTAAAAACTTCTTTAAAAAATATATGTTATGTGCTTATTTAGACCCCTATTCAATTGGCCAAATCGCAATTGAATGAGGGCCCTAGTATAAGAGCATTCTACTGTTGTATTTGGACTTCTTTAAACAGGCTGTACTTTAAATGAACTTGCTCATATTGCTAGAGATTGCCATCTTTAAACTTAAGGTGATTGTAGTAATTTAAATTCACATCTGTGGCTTTAACCCTAGTCACAGCACTATAATGATTCATTTTTTTGTCCCTTTCTTAATAATGGTAATTTTCCAAAGACCTATTGTCTATCGGCCTTTTGTTGCTATTTCCTGCTCCCACATATAGATTGGTGATAAACTGCTCAGTGCCTGTAGTCTTAATAGCTAGTGCTGTTGCGGTTGCGGCAAGATGCCGGCGCTAAGCTGACTACTCATATAAAGCCAAATACATTGTTGTATATATTTATATCTACTATAAGCCTGATTAAGAGAGATAATAAGTAGACAGTTCTATTATATCCTTAGGTGTTTGTTAAAGTTCTGTTAGATCCCAAAATATCCCATAGGTATCTACTTATTCTCTACTTCAGAATCAGTGTCTTCAAAATTCTAGTAGTTCATCTCTTTTTGTTTTTAAAGATTTTTATGTCAACATTCTTTTTTTTTATTTTAAATACACGGTTGTTTTATTATCCTCGATTTACAAGTGAAACTTATATGTTTCTTTGCTGGGCCATCAAAGCTCTGCCCACTTTAAAGAGCTGCTCAGTTAGAAGTTTAACAAAAACTGGTCAGACTTTATTTTTAGTCAAGAAAACAGGAACAGCTGGTGATGCTCATGATAGACACAGGTAGGAGGATATAAACAGTTCTGCTTGAGGAGAAAACAGACAGTTTAAAAGCTAAGAACAAATACACACATATGGGCTTTACTTATAAATGCACTATAGTCAGCTTTTAATAAATTGTATGTGGTAAAAAGAATAATAAAGATTCCCTGGTATATCCAGCCTGGGGTGTCAACAGAAAATATACACTTATTTCTAGTTCTACAGAAACAACAAGTCTACTGTGCAGTGTGTAATAGTACTTCTAAAGCAAGTATTGTATGCAGTTTACATATACTGAGACATTTAAAACCGATAAACAAATGTCTACAGTCTCATTCCACAGCAACATCCCATGCAGTGACATAATCACATGTACAGAAGCTATGGGAGGCTGGACAGCAGGTAAACAGCAGGCTGTATTACAGCCTGAGGAGTGTAGTTACCATGGACACAGGGTGCATTTGAAGACGCATCACTAAGATCAGATTCAGCTGCCTGAACTTAGCCATTGGAGGAGATTCACTAAGCTATTGCATGGGTCACAAATGGATCACAAGGGTTACTTACGAAATAGGGCACAGTTAAATACATCACAGCCCTTGCAGTACTTAGTAAACATTCCCTTCTGTCTGGTTCAGTTCTAAAACGCTGTAATGGGGTTTGGATCATTAAAATATTCAAGCTGTATATTTACAGTTCTATACTTTATGTATGCATGCCTACAGTAGCTGTGATAGACAATGCAATCAATAAATAATCATCCAATTAACAAAGATCAGTTTTGCATGTCACTACCCAGAATCCTTAGCTACAGTGGAGATCCTATTTACTGGAAAAAAACATGTCTCTAGTTCTGCTTAAGACATGTAAGTGTCCTGAGAATTATTTTCTATTTCCTTCCTGGATGTACAGTGGAGGGTTTTTCCATAAACTTTCTACCAACCATAACATATTTAGTGTTTGGTCTGATGTTAAAGGGACATGGAACACAATTTTCTTCTTCATTCGTTTAAAAGAGCATGCTTTAAGCATTACCACAGTTTGGCATGAAAAAATATTAAGTAAAACCTGTTTAAACTTTATTGAAACTGACAGGTAATGCACAGAGCATACATACATATGTAGATGTAATTGGCAAAGAAGTATCTCAGCCAAGCCCCTGCTTCAGTTAAGCATTTGAATATTTTTTTTTGCTTTGAAAGCTTCCTTTAAAATAAGAAAAAATAACTTTATAGGTGTACTTTTATTGAGAAGAACTAACAAAAGGGCATAACACTGACAATTTGTTTGTACTGTATCTTTCCATGTATAAAATTGTGCTTACCACGCAATTTAAAATAAAATACAGTACTCTTCGGTGAGAAACCAATGAAAATACTTTTAAGCTTGACCACTTATCTTTTTCAATCTGCTGCTGGGTGTGAAGCCAACTTCAGTGTAACTGCGTCATTTCTACACATTTTAGTGACAGAGGGTGTGAATATGTGCGGCACAATCTAGCAATTTGGAAAAGTTACACATTGACAGCCTTATTAAATTGCGATTCGGCCAATTGAAGAGAGCTCATATATATATATATAAGCACAGAGCATATTTTTTTACAGAAGTTTTTAGTTAGTGAAGACGTTGCTTTTGGATATAAGTTCAATAACTAAAAACTTCTGTAAAAAAATATGCTCTGTGCTTATATAGAGCCCTATTCAATTGGCCAAATTGCAATTTAATAAGGCCGTAAAGGTTGTGGAAGAACAGCTATTTTCATTGAATGTCCTCACAAAAAATCAAGACCTTTTTAATCATAAAAACTGAAGTTGTTTGAGGGAATTGTGCTTTTCAGAGGCTGATTTTTCATATGATTGCTCATTCCAATGAAGTTTTGTGCAATGTTATATTTAGCAGCCATTCTGCCTAAGGCCCATATGAGCTCATATGTACTAAGTGGCTATAGATACAGGTAACTAATATTATTTCCTATCAAGTATAAATAAATGACTTGTCATTACTTATTAAATATATAAAGCTATAATGAATCCCTCTAACATCCAACAAAACTGCTTCATAGAAAAGTAGTAATACTGCATCAACCTTGAAAACCATATCTTGCTATCAATTGTTACTGTTCTGTTAAAAATAATCTGCATATAAAGCTATTCAGACTTATGGGAAATCAAGTTTTTGGGGGGATAGCGAGATTTTAAGGCATCTATAAATTGAAAGAACCACAATCCACATACAACACAAATGTAAAGACAAAAATCTCACAAGTATGTTGCATAAACCCATTAGCCTCTACAAATATGTCTTAGGATATTGTTTCCACAGCCCATCAGTTTATGGTGTGTAATAAATCGTGTGACAACATTTGGGAGCCATGGCTGCAACATTTTACTGGTACTTCTACTTTTATTATTATTATTATTATTATTATCTTTATTTGTAATGTGCCAACATATTCTGTAGCGCTGTACATGGGTTAAGTTCAAGGCAAAAACAAAATTGACATTGCAAAGAGTATTTTTTTACATATGATCCATAACTTAAAATTCTTTTGTACCAATTTGGCAACCCTTGGTATAAGATCATATAGTTCAATTGACATGCCTGTAACACAATACAATGAAATAATATATGAGCTAGGTTTTTTACAAGGTATACTTCATATTTCACAATTAACCAATAATACAGATGATACCTTATTAAATAGTATTGTACCTGCGGTACTACCACAATATTTAAATATATTTATCACAAAAGATATATATAACAATTAAAGATAAAACATAACCTTTACTTATTTTAAAATATAATCTATATAATAAAATGAAAAAGAAAAGAAATAAAGAAAAGGGGGAGTGAAAACAAAATGTAATAATTATCCAATGACTTTGACACTAATAACATATCATATACAGTGCTGGTCTGGTATTGGCTTGTCTATTTCACCTACCCTAGAATTCTTAGTATTAAAATCCTTTTAAAATAAAGAAACGTGATTTCGATAGGAAAATAATTCTATTATTCCATACCCCACAACTGTTCCCTATTATATAGTAATAAAGAAACCAAAATTCCAATAATATTTAGTATTATAGGTTAATATCTTTTATATTGACTCCCAGCTATCCGCTTAAGCTTCAACCAGCAGATGGCTGGATACCTTGACATCAGCCGACATTTGGTTGAAACTTTAAGTAAATAGTTTGGGTCGCAATAATTACACTGACAGGGGTTTACTCTTACAGGAACTTTCCTCTAAGTACTCTACACTGACACATGCAACAAAGCATCTGTTGCTGCCTGTATTTCAGAAGTCAATCCACCAATTAAAACATTTCTTCGTTATTCTCTACCATTAGAAAACAGTCCCAGATTGATCCACCAATGATTTAACATTGCTACCATTCATTTTTAATAGGAATAAAGTGAAACACATATTATATTATGCCATTCGGGGATCATAAATTGTATTAAAAACGTATGCTTGCAAAATTAAAATCTGTTGCAATAATGAAAAAATACTTATTTAATCAAAATCTATTATATTACAGAAATATACTTATAAAAAGGAGCCATTTAGACAATCTGTCCAGATCCACACCTGGGTTTGATCTCATGGCTTAGCACGAGTGCAACAATGGGATTGTGTCGGGGCTGTCACCTACACAGCCATGACACAAATGTTCTATTATTTGTTCTTACAATTAAGTTCCCATTTTTTTATGTCATTACTATATGTTATTGATTTCACTTTTACTGAAGCTTATAATAGATTTAATAAGTAAACAATTGATGTGCTTCTGGCAAGTAGTGTGTTTATTTTCTGTGTGCAGCGATTTGGTCTAGGTGAGTAGTCATAATCTCATTTAAACAGTGGAAGGAGCGAACAGTTCTAATGTCAAGTGCAGTTCCAGTATAAGTTTAGGCGTTTAACTAAAAGGAGGGAGTTAAAAAAAAAAAGAAGCAAACTTATAGTGCAGAGAAGGCAAGAAAAACATTTTTTTTGTTTGGTTTTATAAAGCTTTACATAAATGTATTGTTTTTATTATTGTTTATTTTTCTCACTGAATTTTTGTAGTTGATAATTATGAGTCAGTCCAGTGGCAACCTCACTCAGTGTACATCCTGTCATATGTATGCACTACTGGAACAGCTGATCCATGGTCCATACCTCTGTGTCATGTGTGAGCATGTTGCCTCTCTGGAAGCTCAAACTGGAGAACTGGAGAGGAGAATTACAGCACTTACTGATATTGCCCCACTGGAAAGGCAGTTGGTACTCACTGAGCACACTTTAGCTGGCCCTAGCATGTAGTGTGGAGCTGGGACTTTCCAGGGAGGTAGCTGGGTTACAGTTATAAGGGAATCAAATGGAAAAGGAGGAGGAGGCAGGCCAGTTCTGAGTTGACAAACATCAATAGATTTGCCATATTGAGTGAAACTGTTTGGGATGTCCATTCAGGAATGGCAATGTCAGATAGAGCTATTCTCTCTAACAGCCAGGAGAACCATTCTACTGGAGGAGTGGGAGGGCAAAATAGGCAGAGCAACGGACACGTTTTGGTGGTAGGGGACTATTATTAGGAAAGCAGACAGGGTGATTTGTCACCCAGATCCCAGCAAGCGAACATGTTGTGGATCGAGTAGATAAATTATTGGGAGGGGCTGGATTTGAACCGGTGGTCTTGGTACATATTGGTACCAATGACAAAGTTAGTGGAAGATGGAGTATCCTAAAGAATGATTTTAGAGAACTAGGGAATAAGCTTATGGCAAGGATCTCCAAGGTAGTATTTACTGAGATACTACTAGTACCACGTGCTAGCTCAAAGGCAGAAGGAGCTTAGAGAGATTGGCTAAAAAAGTGGTGGACCAAAGAGGGATTTGGGTTTTTAGAACACTGGGTACAATCTCTATAGCAGGGAAGGATTGCACCTTAGTGATGATGGAGCTTGTGTGCTAGCGGAAAGGATGATAGAAAGGCTGGAGGAGTTTTTAAACTTGTAGGTGGGGGCTGGGGGACTAGATTAATGTAATGAGGTTGAAAGTGTAGAAGGGATAAGGGATGAATTAATTACTCATGGGGGAGGAGATGGGGGCAGGGTTAGTATAATTAATAGGGAGGTATTATATAGTGGCAGGCACTTCAAAACTACAAACTCATAACATAGGGTGTATGCTTGCTAATGCCAGAAGCTTGCCAGGAAAAATGGGCAAATTATTAGCAGGTAATGAAAAGTGGGATTTAATAGGCATCACTGAAGCATGGTGGCATGAATCTCATGACTGTACTGTTAATCTGGTTGGTTATAACCTATTTAGGAAAGATATGGGAAATGGTAAAAGAGGATAAGGTATTTGTTTGAATGTTAAGCCTGAATATAAGCCTACAGTGAAGGAAGATATTTATGCTGAAACTAGCGATAATGTTGAATGTTTGTGGGTAGAGTTAAATAGCGGAGCAGCAAATTCAAAAATAATATTGGTTGGAGTATGCTAAAAGGCCCCAAATATAATTGAAAGTCAAGAAATGCAATTATTGTTACAGATTGGAAATAGGGCAACCTTTGGGAAACAGTGATTACAACACAGTCTCATTTGAGATTAAATTTAAAAAACTAAACTGTAAGGTGCCAACAAAACCTCTTAATTTTAAAAGAGCAGAATTTAATGGTCTAAGGGCAGCAATACAACGTATAGACTGGAACAAAGAACTGGCAGGTATAAATACTGTGAACATAAATGGACAACATTTAAACCCTAACTAAATATACATACACATGTGGAAATAAAAGTAAAAGGAGTAAATCACATTCAATGTGGCTTAACAAGGATTTAAAGATCAAGATATTGAATAAGAAACAGACCTTTAAATTATACAAACAAGAGAGACAGCTTTACGTAAGCACAAGAAAACCAACAAGGCTTGCAAAAGAGCTATTCGACTTACTACAATAACAAATGAAAAAATTGTTGCAAAAGAGTGTAAGACTAACCCTAACATATTTTTTAAATATATTAATATGAAGAAGGCCAGGAAGGAAGTTATAGGAACATTACAATGTGAAACAAGCAGTCTGATAATCAATGACAAGGAAAAGGCACCAGTGGTAGGGACACTGCAACAAAATGGAGCTACCACAATAATCCAAAAGAGGTTGGAAAAAATAAATGTTAATAAAGCCACAGGTCCTGATGGAATACAAAACACTATAACAAGGATTGCTAATATCCCAAGGTGTCTGCCACCTATAATAAAGTCATTTTTTACCAACAGGGAATCAATTTCAAAAACATAGTACAGCTTTAATCAGGATTAACACACAAGTTAAAAGAGGTCAAAATGTGTGGAAAATGATTACCTCCTTAAAATATTTAAAACTCCCAATAGGGGGGTAATCACAATCTCATTATGCAGTTCTGTGTCTTTACTTAGAAAAATTATTCAATTATAAATGTGCACTAGGATATTGTTAGTAATATAAGAACAACCCAAGATTAATTTATGCTATGCAGATCAGAGGATCTCATTTAAAAATAAAGGACCTGTAGTAAAGATGTACTGGCCAGAAATCCTGTCAGGATAGCTTATAATAAAGTCTTTCCCCTTAGGTATGTCCCTCTTTCAAACTATATGATAGAGTGGAAATGGTCATGAGCTTAAAGTCATGAACTTAAAGCAGGTTGCAGTTTAATTCAAGACTACAGCTTAATTTAAGTTTTATTCCAGTATAATTCCAGTATATGGTATAAAAGTCTATATATTTAAAGAGTCTTATAATAAAGATATGGCCTGCATTAAGTAAGCGCTAATGGGTATCGCCACTCGTAGTCAGCAAGCATATATTTGGGTGAGGACGGGTTAGGGCACACAGACACTCTCACACTGCATAGAATACAACTACTGCGTTCTCCAACGTAAGGATGCACGCAGCGTCGTACGCCTGACGCGTTTCAACGTCACTGGACGTCTTCCTCAAAGGCAATCACTGGTTGTCGAGAGATCCGTCTATTTATGTGGTTCCCATGTCCATGGGAACTTAATGCTGACACACGTGGGTCTAGAAGAGTATGGGAAACAACCCCATACTCTAAACATGATAATTAAAATGAATCTGGAGTTTTAAAGAAGTGTAAACTTAAAAGGATGTCATAGTAATGAAAAATTGTAGGGAGAGGAAAAGAGAGTTTATATGGACCTACGCAAGGGAGAGAGCATCATGTAAGGATTAAAGTGGGAGGAAATACAATCCTAGAATATAAAAGTGGCATCATCATTAAGGATCAGTGGTATTTAACATGATTATCATTGATATTCTCCAAGATGAGTCCCATAAATTAAGTTTATTAATCCCATTAATAATAACCTATACTGCAAGGAAGCTAAGAGAAATGCCAAAGTCCCTAGCTGGATAGGCACAAAAGTGAAGAAATGTGATCCCAAAGTAATGGACTATGCCAGAACACATGCTGATAAATGCTAGATTAAAAGACTATATATAAGTATACACTGTGTAAATGTATGTGCTGTAAAAAAATATACATTGGTATAGTGGAGTGAATGTGAAGGTTGTGCTGTCTATAATGAAGTGAAAAAATTATCTTAGTAATTGTGGTGCCTAAAATAAGGAAATTCTTACAACAATATATCCCCTTGTTGAAGGGTAAATTAAAGAGAATGTGTAAATAGCGTAGTGAAAGTTCATACTATACGTGAAAGAATGAGAAAAAAACACTTTATTAGTATTGATAAAATAAATAAATATGTGACTTTTATGTGGTGAAAGTTCCAATAGTTTTGTCATATAACAGATTAGAATATATCATTGTATATAGTGTTGTACTTTTGTATATAGTACTCCTATATCTAGAAAAATTTTGACCATAATGGTGGTTCTCCAAACCAACAACATGGGGCCTTGTGTTTAAATAAAAGGTGTGAAGGTAAATCCCTCATTTAGTCCTTTTGGAGACAAGGCTTTTAGCCTATAGATCCAACGTGCTTCATATTGAAGCAGTTTTCTCTCCAGGTCTCCTTTTCTAGGACCTATATGTACTCTCTCGAGAATGGTGAATGACAGAACTTCACTATTACCTCTATGGTAGTATCTAACGTGGCGTGCAATAGGTATATCAAGGTCATTATTAATGGACTATACATGTTCACCTATTCTCCTACGTATTTGGCGCCTCGTTTTGCCTACGTAGATCTTCCCACAAACACACGTTGCCACATAGATCACATTTGTGGAACAGCAGTTTGAAAATTTAAGTTTATATTCCTCACCACTTTCTGCATGTTGAAAGGGATTTGGGAGTACTTGTGGACAACCACCTAGGTAACAGTGCTCAATGTCAGGCAGCAGCTGCAAAGGTAAATAAAATATTAGCATGTATTACAAAGGGTATAGAAGCAAGGAAAGCAAATAAACTACTGCTACTATACAAATCACTAGTATGCCGTCATTTGGAATATGTAGTACAATTTTGGGCACCACTTCATAAAAAGGTCATTTTAGAAAATGGAAAACGTACAGAGAAGGGCTACAAAACTAATAAGGGGAATGGAGGGGCTAAGTTCTGAAGAAAGACTAACCAAATTAAACTTATTTTCTCTAGAAAAAAGGTGTCTAAGAGGGGATATGATTACCTTATATAAATACATCCAGGATCAGTATAAACCTTTGTCAAATGAGCTTTTTGTGTTAAGAGGTTTTCAACTGACAAGAGGACATCCTTTGAGGTTAGAAGTAAAAAGATTCCACCTCAAAGAAAGAAAAGGGTTCTTCACAGTAAGGGTGCTTAATCTGTGGAATTCTCTACCAAAGGAGGTGGTGACAGCGGATTTGATAGATAACTTTTAAAAGGTACTAGATATATTTTTAATTAGAAAGGGCATTCAGGGTTATCCTGATTAATTAGAGAGAGAGTATTGATCATGGAAGGAATCCGATTGCCAGTATCTTCTGGGGTCAGGAAGGAATTACTTTTTTTCCCTTTTAAGACAATTGGCTAAGTTTCACTGCGTTTATTTTATTTTTTTATTTTTTTTATTGCAGATTAGAGGAAATTCTAGAAGGTTTGACTTGATGGACTAAAAGTCTTTTTTCAACCTCAATTATTATGTAACTATGTAACATTGGAAGATCTAAACAAAAACTAGAGTGATTGTCTGTAGGAAATTGTACCCATTTATAAGTCTCTTTATGTAAAATTATATGTTTAACTAAATTTAATTTTGTGTGCATAGCATTTTAATGCAATTTATACTCTGTGAATCGGATGATAGAATCTAAGTTTGACTTTTCCAATTGGACATGAATGGTAGAGATGTTAACTCATTGGTGGACTGATCTGGGACTATTTTCTATTGTATTGAGAATAAAGGAGAATATTTTCTACTGGTGGAATTACTTTTGAAATACTGGGCAGTGACGTCAAATGCTGTCTTTTTGAGAAAGCATAGTTGTAAAACTCGTCAAAGAGAGCAGATGGCTTGCAGGAATGTTCCTGAAAGAGTAAATGCCTGTCAATGTAATTCTTCTGAGCCAGATTATTTACTTAAAGTTCCCATCACATACCGACCAATGTCGAGGAATCCAGCTGTTAAAGCATAAGTGGATCACTGAGAATAAATATAACGGATATTAACCTATAATCACATATAATAGCTGTCATAATTGCGAGTTTGTCAGTAGCGGATTACGGGTTTGACGGGGGCTGCAATGAGCACAGAAGGCGCTCATTGCAGGCCTCACAATGAGCGCTGACGGCGCTCATTACGAAGCCCGCAAGACTTTGAAAAAGGCTGGCAATGAGCGCCAAAGGCACTCATTGCCAGGCCCACCGCGAGACCTTTTAAAAAAAGTTTTGACATGAGCGACGAATGCGCTCAGCGCAAGGCACAAAAGTGGCGGTTTGGATGACGCCTGCAATGAGCGCTCATTGCGGGGCTCGCGGTGAAGGCGCCCATAGCAAGTCACGTAAAGTAGAGGGGGGGGGGGTAGAGGCTTGCAATGAGCACTGAAGGTGCTCATTGAAAACCATGAAAGTGACGGGTTGGCCGAGGCCTGCAATGAACGGTGAAGCCACTCATTGCTGTGCTCGCGATGAGCGGTTAAGGCCCGTAAAGTAGACGGTGGCAGAGGCTTGCAATAAGTGTTGAGGTTTCACTAATACTATTGACTAGGGTATAGTTGTGGTGTATAGAATAAAGCTATACCTCATTTAATGCTGCAGATAGATTCAAGGCAATAGGAGTGCTATGCGAAACAGCTCTAAACGGGGCAGTTTAACACGGGGAGGATAGGGATGGGGGAACTCATGAAAAAAAACACACAATTTCAATTAAATTTTAAACTTTTATGGTTTTATATGAACTTCAAAGAAACAGCAAACATAACACTAACCCAAACTAAACCTTAGAAGAAATATAAACCTTAAATTCTAGATGTTGAAGCTTCTAGGTCATCCTGGATTCTGTTTTCTTTGGAGAAAAAAAACAGTGTTATAGCGAATCAGAGCGTTAAAAGGGGTCCGGCAGGAAAAAACTGTTTTATAGCGGGTGATGCTATAGAAATTCAGAGTGTAAAAAGGGATCTGTCAGTCAAAATCAGCAAGGTTGAGGAGGGGGTGGAGGAGGGGGTTGAGGATGGGGGGGTTGAGGAGGGCGGTTGATGAGGGGGTTGAGGAGGGGGGTTGAGGAGGGAGGTTGTGGATGAGGAGGGAGGATGAGGAGGGAGGTTGAGGATGAGGAGGGAGGATGAGGATGGGGGGTTGAGGATGAGGAGGAGGGGTTGAGGAGGGGGGTTGAGGATGGGGGTTGAGGAGAGAGGATGAGGATGGGGGGTTGAGGTTGAGGGGGGGTTGGGGTTGAGGGGAGTTGAGGATGAGAAGGGTTGAGGTTAAGGAGGGTTGAGGTTGAGGAGGGGGTTGAGGATGAGGATGGGGGTTGAGGAGGGGGTTGAGGATGGGGGGTTGAGGAGGGAGGTTGAGCAAGGGGTTGAGGATGGGGGGGTTGAGGAGGGAGGTTGAGGATGAGGAGGAGGGATTGAGGAGGGGGTTGAGGATGGGGGGTTGAGGATGGGGGTTGAGGAGAGAGGATGAGGATGGGGGGTTGAGGAGGGCGGTTGAGGATGAGGGGGTTGAGGAGGGAGGATGAGGAGGGAGGTTGAGGAGGGGGTTGAGGATGAGGAGGGAGGTTGATGAGGGAGTTGAGGATGAGAAGGGAGGTTGAGGTTGAGGAGGGAGGTTGAGGGGAGAGGTTGAGGATGAGGAGGGAGGTTGAGGATGAGGAGGGAGGTTGAGGTTGAGGAGGGAGGTTGAGGTTGAGGAGGGAGGTTGAGGATGAGGAGGGAGGTTGAGGATGAGGAGGGAGGTTGAGGAGTGGGGTTGAGGAGGGTGATAAGGGAGGGGGAAGAGACACAGGGAAGGGAGAGGTTGGAAGAGACACAGGGAAGGGAGAGGGGAGAAGAGACTCAGGGAAGGGAGAGGGGAGAAGAGACATGGAGAGAGAGGGGGACACAGAGGGCACAAGAGGGACACAGGGGGCAGCACATTTCCCACCCTCGGCTTATACTCGAGTATATACGGTAACAAATATGTGGGACAGTGGTGTGTATCTGCCTAGGCCAACATATTTTAAAGTGGAAGCAGTCTGCCTAATGTTGGTAATGCAGTGTTATGTTTATATCTGTAGCCATATACACTAAAACACTTATAGCTTAAATATATGTTTAAGGTAATTGAAGTAAGAGGACAGGAGAGGAGTACAAAAGTATGAATGGGACTAGAGCATAATGCAATTAAATACAGTCCTGAATGTAATGAATCCAGAAGCAGGAAGAAAACTAGAAGCCAGGGATAGATACAATCACAGAGAAGCATTGTGCTATACATATCTATAAATATAAACATAGCCAGAAATCCAATAGCAAGAATACAACATAAACCAAATGTTCAAAGTCATTGGTCACAACAAAAAGCCATCCAAAAAAGATACTGCAATAGTCACACAAAGAATTATGTTCATAATTCAAAAGGTTTAATTAGTCCCCGGACATTGGCTACATTAAATCAACATTCTCACAATTATCGAACTGGCTCTTTTTAAGCGCTGCTCTTCTGCATGAACAAGACAGGCTAGAGGAGATTGCGGAATATATTTGCTGTACATTGCAGAAATACTCAAGAAATTACGCTGGCAAATTAATTTGTTGCAGGTATGTTTGTTTGTTGTAACAGGTGCAGGCTTTTTCCCAGAGTGCTGGCCCTTTATACCTCAGATGTTGCTCTCCTGTGTGAGCCATAAGGCCCTATGGTAATGCAGGCAAAAGCAATTACGAGTGCATTAATCATACAGAAATTTCTACCTGGCTATGTTAATCACCCATCCCTGAAACATTGCAAGAGAACTGCTACGAGTCCCTGCGGCAAGCCTGAGTTGGATATAATGGATAACTTTTTCATTGAATTTTGACACTGACTATAGATTACGAGTTACTCCTGGAGACTTTCACCCCCAAACTCCACGCTAATAAGATTTTTAAAATCACTCGCAAATCAGGGCAGAGCCGTAACAGAAAAAAAAAAAAGAACAATATATTAAGGGGTAGCAAAAAACACTCACAGTGGCTTTTAAAACCATGGCGGACGGGCACAGCACCTCTTAAAGGGACAGGAAAACAATAGAAAAACAACAGAAACGCATGCTAGATCACCAAAAATAAAGAATTTACACTGCTTTTGGCACATATGTGCAATCTAAAACCATTTCCTTATTTACATTTCTTATTAGACATATGGGAATAGGAAACACTTGCTCACAGCTGTAGAAATCTCTTAAAAAGACAGCACAAGCACACAAAGCCTCATAAATCAGAGAACTCCATTCCAAATAAAATATTACAGACACAGAGATACAAATTTGAATAATTAAAACCATATATATAAATCAATACATTTGATCTCAATATATTTGCCTACACCTGTCCTTGGAAGTCCCACGCCATTGCTGCTATGCAAGTGGCAACACATATACCAATAATGAGCATGTGACAATTAGTGATAGTCTTAATGTACCAATGAATCATTAATTACACATGTCAGATGGTTAATAACCCTCCAGTGGAATTGGAGGCCCATCACTGTCACAATGTATATGTATCAAAGTATTAACTCACAATAATCAATAATGATCTTGTACACCCATGTTTACAAAATAGGGATGAGAACATTTAAATAAGTGTGTTGACACATATTGTATATTTTAAGACATGTGATCACTTGTAACCCATGCTTGTGTCGCTGGAATGTTATGGAATCATACACTGCATGAAGGGATGCCTATACAAGATGATGACCAGTATCCTAAGACATATTATTGAATTATTTGTTATGTATTTTGATGTCCCAATCTGTTAACATGAGAAACACACAGAAACATGGATAATGGTATAACAATATCACTGTTTATTGAATACACAGAGCACAGTCATAAAAATATCTGACCGTTCATCAATATCATGGGTGTGTGTGGGCAGTTCTGATAGGACAAGAGGCTTAAAAAATGAAAAAACCTAAAGGGGTCAATGTAATGCTGTATAATAATAATAATAACAAGGCATAGCATCTACTAGGATCACATGTGGTCATTACACCACAGTAATCAGAATCAAATGGAAAAAATATCATTATTAAAATCTCCATATAATAGAAGTAACCAGTAATAGCAAATGCATCATGTCTTCATCTGCTCCATTACACAAATGATGAAAATCATGGATTATGTAGAGGAGGGGAAAAAAATATCTAAAAAAAATCTGCATGTACAGTATAGTGGGAAATACTTTAAATGTAACAATAAACAAACAACCTGCACTTCATGCACAAGCAGTGCAAAACATTTACTATCGGGTGTGCTGGGGAGGCCTCTGGGGTGGAGGAGGCAGTGCTGGGAACCAGAGCACCCTGGGCAATTCAGATGGGTTAGCACACTCTGGTTCTGCACTGAGTGGAGCACCCTGGCCAGATAGTACTCCACATGCTTGTGTTGCCTCCTCTAAGCCCTGTGGAGCCTCCTCAGACTGTGGCCCACCAAGGCCCGGTGGGAGGAGACACTGACCTTGAGATCTTGGTTGGCTGGGTATGGCTGTGTGAGGAGGTGACAGTGGTGGCCAAGTGGGGAGGTGCTGAAGCGCATGTGTGTCCGATAGTGGTGTCGGGAGGATAATCTGATGGTGGCATGGATCTTCCATCCTTCCAATAGCTGAGCCCGGGTGGGGAATCTGTGGGAGGAGGGGCCAGTGGGGTCAAACGTCACTGGTGTGGCTGAGGTCTTGCTTGTCCCCCCAGTGATCACATCATTTGGGAGTCCTCCTCCCTATACCCTGGGCCCTGCCAACCTCTCTTGGGCTCCTCCTCCTTATACGGAGCATGGTGGGTGAAGGCACCCCCTGCAGCCTCTAGCTCCAACTGAGCCAGAGCCCCTGCCTCTGTCTCTGTGGTGGACCCAGACCTCATGCCTGCTGCAATGTGAGAAGATCATTGCATGATCTTTTGATTGATTTGCCATACTATTTGTCTGACAAGCAGTTATCTTGCACCTGCATTGTTCATTTATCAGTTAATGTGTGAAGCTATCCTTTTTTGGATGTGATAATTTCTTGCCACACCCAAATCTGTGTTCTCAATTAGATGTTAGATGTTGAATAAACGTATATCTATCTATCTATATTTGCTGCATCTATTTGTCACATATCTGATGTTGCCCCCAATAATAAGTGAGGTTCCTGGATTTGATGAGAGATATATTAGCCATGTGATTGAAGTTATCTATGTGTGTGTGGTGTTCATGCAGTGTACATGGGGGTATATGTTGGTGTATGTGATATTCACCTGGCAAGGAGGCTGGATCCAGTGTAGCCACTAGGCCTGGAGCTCAACAACCTCTCCCACTCCTTGTAGCAGTCACTCTGGGGACACCACTTGGAGCTCTTGTTGCTCTGGGCTCCTCCTCCATCATTCTCCCGACTTTTGCCCAGCTACTGCCAGAACAATGCCTTACAGACCTCACATCCCAATGTGCAAAACAGACCTCTGTGACTGCGACTGCTACCTCCTTCCAGGCCTCGCCACCAGGGTTGGACTTACCTTCCCTACCCCCTTTAATAATATGTGCGCAGGTGTGGATGGCATTGAGGAGTACCACCATCTTCTGAGGCCGATAGTTAGGAGCCCTGTGTTTTGTTCTGCAGCCCCATGTTCTCCCGACTGTGGACTGACATTCATATATCCCATATCTGACCCTGTGGCCTGTCCCTACCCCCACTACCCCTCTTGAGATCAGGCCCTTCCCATTCTAATT
This sequence comes from Discoglossus pictus, assembly GCA_027410445.1. NCBI lineage: Eukaryota > Metazoa > Chordata > Amphibia > Anura > Alytidae > Discoglossus > Discoglossus pictus. The sequence goes on along the minus strand of CM050166.1, from coordinate 189,698,123 downwards.
CTGAACTACATGTGCATAAGTGTATGGGCTCATCCCACCATCCCTCTACCGCACCTCCCTCCCTCTACCTCACCTCTCTCCCCCCCAAACCAACCACTAGCCCTCAACTCCCATCCTCCTTATATCTCCCTCCCTCCACTCCCACCCTTCCTACATCTCCCATCTCACCACCTGTACCTACCTCCCTCGCCTCTCTCTTCCTCCCTCTGTCTCTCTTTCTCCCCCTCTTCCTCCCTCTCTCCCTCTCTTTCTCCTCCCACTTCCTCCCTTTCTCCCTCCCATCCTCACCCCCACTTCCTCCCTCATTCTATCTCCCTCACCCCAATTCTTCCCTCTCTCCCTCTACCTCGCTCCCTCCCTCTACTCTCCGGGATTCTCTCTCTCTCCACTCTTTCCTCCTCTCCTCCTCTTTGCTCCTCCCTCCATCTGTTAACAACAACAATTATAAGGATAAATACAATAAAGTGTCTGTGTATATATTTGTGATGTCATACAATTATGTTCTATATATATATTTTTTTTTATCTTTTGGGTATAGGGTGGGTGAGGATGGGGTGTCTTAGCTATAAGTGTATCTATGTATATTTTTTGTGTATGTATATTATGTGATATCAGTTTATATGTGTATTGTGAAAATAAGTGTACAGTATTGAATAATTATATGGGAAAATGAAAAGAATAGAAACCTGCTCTCCAATCTGTCACTTCCCCTGCACTCTCTCTATAGAATGCAGTGTAATAACTATATTTCACAGAATTCTGAGCAGGGATGTTTTAGTCGTTCAAATGTGAACAGAAATGTACTATTTAATGTACTACTTTACGGCAGAGGGCTTCTATTGCTCTTTTGCCCACCATAAATTAAATGATTGTTGTGGTAAACTACCTCCTCAAACAATCTAATACACAAGCTAGGAACCAGCCCCACACTGATTAGAGGCAATAACCTTGAGATAGCTGTACGTGGAACAGATATGTACTATTTATTTACTGTCTGTAGAACCAACGCTCCAACTCCTGAGAGTGTGCTAATTTGTAAAAATCTACAACACAGTAGTTGCTTGAATGGGAAGCTTTCAAATATATGCCTGTCAATCACTAATCCATTGCCCGTTTCCATTTGCTGCTATGACTGTGGCACAGCAAGAATATTCATAACAGTTAATTGGGGATTTTTTGCACCGGTGCTGTAATCCAGCCCCTTTACTGCTACTGACGAAAGCATATTTTACAAATGTGGCCGGACTGTCTTAATGTGTGGGAGCAAAAGTTTAGCATCAACGTGTAAAGTAGGGGAAAAAACTATTGCAGCCGATTTACTGCACTGTCGCAAATTTTAACATGAGATTTACATGGGGCCCATGGTTCAGAGAGGTTAGACGACACTGTGACTAAGTTTGCTATAGTGAAGCTCTGGAAAGACAGCTGGCAATCGTGTTACAGGACAGGGGAAATCCTGCCAGGGAATTAAAGGTAACTAGCGAATTGCCCGTCAAAAAATGACAGCAATGAAATTGTAAGGTAGCTAATGGTGTTTTGTGTCTACTACTGAAATATATAATACAATTAATAAATATATATACTTTACCTATTTTGAAGCATTGTGTTGAACAGCTGGCAATCTGTTTTGATGTTGCTGCAGCATTAGTGGTGTTGAGCTGCTGTGTAAGCGTGATGAATGTGTGCAGTGTAATTGTGTGCGTGCGCGAGATGAGACCGTAGTTGTGTACTTCTGCATTGGCGTAAAATGGCGGTTAATGTGTGGTATGCGTCTTAGCGGAATATCCGTAGGTCGTTTATGGTGTTTTGCGAGTTTCTTGTGGTGTAGTGGGTTAGGGGCTTAGGGTTAGGCTATAAGGGTTAGGGCCGGCAAGGGGTGTAGGGTTAGGCCTGGTAAGTGTTGTAGGGGGTTGAAGTTAGGGTAAGGGCCGGCAAGGGGTGTAGGGGGTTGGGGTTTGGAGCTTACGCTCACAACTATAAATGTGATTAACCCAGTTCTATGCCCCATTACTCACTGTACTATAATATTATTAGTCAGATTCGATATCCCATATCCATTGTACTATAACATTATTAGTCCCATTCTCAGTGCAGTCTGTCACTTCTCTGGTATATCAGGGTTTATTTCACACTCCAGATCCCCCCCACCCTCTCAGTGATTCTACATCTTCCTCAGACCACATGATCTCCCTGTCACTCACAGTAAGCTACCCAGGCCCGGCTCCTCCAGCTCTGAGGCCTGCTCCAGTCCGCGGATCCCTGGTGTTTCCTGTTCCCCAGGCCGGCCTAGCCTTCGGCGTTCCATCCCAGCAACTGAGGCCCTTGCCCGCAGCCCTCAAGCATGAGCAACGGCCCGTACGCTGCGGGCAAGGGCCTCAGTTGCTGGGATGGAGCGCTCGTCCATTTTCCCAGGCAAACTTCTTGCATTAGCAAGCATACACTTTATGTTGCTGTGGCTCTGCAGTTGTAAAGTGCTTGCCACTGTATTTGAGGACCCTATTAATACCTCCCTACTGTCTATTGTAACCCTCCCCCCTTCTCCTCCCCCATGGGTAACTAATTGATCCCTTTCGCTCTCTACCCTATTTACCCCAATACTTCTATATAGTCCCTCCCCCAGCCGTTCTACCATCCTATCCCCTAGCACAAAAGCTACCTCATCATTAAGGTGCAATCCATTAAGGTGCAATCTAAGCACGCTTAAAAAGCTGTTTCCCTGTTGAGGGATTGTGAATGGAACCTGATGCAGAAGTAAATCAGGAGTTTGTGACCCATTTGGCAGAGAAAGCTCAGAAAGCCAACAAGCTCAGTGCTGAAAATGAGAAAGAGATGGCCAAAGCAGCCAAAGAGATTGCTGGATCGGCCAAAGAAATGGCTGGAGCCGACAAAGACAAGGCTGCAGTGGCCAAAGAGACACTGAGAGTGGCCAAAGAGAAGACTGAAGCAAAAAAAAATGTCTGGAGCAGCAAAAGAGACAGCTAAAGAGCCTTTGCCCCTGGAACAAAATTATATAAAAGTCAAAGACTAAAGGGCAGGATATTGTCAATCACTGGGTGCAAAATCAGCCTCAGTATGAAAAATGTTGATCAAGATACTGGGAAAAATTTGAACACAACCAGATACAGAAACTTTATGCGTGAGAGCAATGGAGAGGCTTCCATAAGAAACCCAGACAGACACAGCCCCCTATGCCTTGTGAATAATCCAGGTGGAGAATTATACAAGAGAAAGAAAATGCCTGACAATGAGAAATGGTCGTTGATTGCAGTCAGTGTTCTATCAAAGGAACTGTAATCCTTCCTAAAGTAAATGATGATAATCCTTCCTAAAGTGAATTATGATAATCTGGAGGCCATCCAGATATTACAGGAGGCACAGAGAAAAAATGATGTGCTTAATAACAAATGAGGACTGGAGGGATGAGCTGTTACACAGTGTGCAGAGGTTACTGAAAAGTTAACAGCTATATCTACACCTGTTACTACAGTCACAACTCCTCCACAATAGTTTTGCAGATTAGAACTACCTTTTCAGAGGAATTGTGATGGTAGTGAAAATGCTGCATAATCAGAAGCTTCAGCATGTACAATGGAGTATAACCCTGGCAAAGATGAGCAGAAAAGTGCCATGTACAGCCTTTACTGTCTCTTTGCACAAGTTGCTTAACCCCATGTTGTTGAACTGAGTGGAGGGATGTGTGTTGGTGTAAGCTACAGAACATTGAAGTTTTCTCTCTGTTTATAGCCTTGAAAAGAAACACCAAGAGAGATTAGGCACTGCTGGCCTACCAGTGTGTGCAGTTTCTGTGTAAAGCTGCCATTCTTGGAATGTAGTCTCTGTGGCTGGATAAAATACAGTATTGAGTAGCTGGTTTCTGCATTTGGAGTGATGGGGCTATCACTGAACTGCACAATTTGCAGCCTGCAACTTGCAAAGGCAAATTTCTTTGCAGTACCATAGCCTGAGAATAAAGGCCGTTTTTTATACTGCTGAAAACGGAGAGAGCAAACCAAAGAAGGTTAGCAAAAACAGACTCACAAAATGTATGCTGCTTTGCAAGAGGGATGTCAGAGTGAAAGAGGAATTTTACACAGAGGAATTTGCAGACAGTTACCTGAGTGGAGCAGCAAGAAACACAAAGCTTTACTTGCTAAGCAGCTGATGAAGAATGCAAGTCTGGACTAAAAGGTGAAAAAACTGTAACTTTATAAATTATTAGGATTGTTTATTGTTTGCTTTTTGGCTCCATTCAAAGTTAGCAAGTATATAGTGATACCTTTTTTTTTTATTGGACAAACATTTTAGTTAGAGTGACAAGCATTTGAGAGTTGCATATATTTTATATATATATGCTAATGTGGCTAGAGGTGTGACGGATGTGACTACATTTAAGAAAGTGGTGAAATTGCTTCACATTTGGATTAACGAAAAACAGTTAGTTGGTGATGGTATTTCCCAGGCAACAATTTGTGAGAAAGCAAAATAATTGCATGCAGATCTGGTAAAAGATGAGAGCAGTGGTGAGAGCAGTGAAAACTTTAAAGCCAGTCATGGCTGGTTTTAGAATTTTAAAAACAGAACTGACAGTGTGGTGAGGCATGGAGAGGCAGCCAGTACCAACAAAGAAGCTGCCGAAACATTTGTTAGGGAGTTTAGAGACTAAGAGCCTCACTCAATGTGCGTGGCCTGATATGTATTAAATCAGTTATTCCTGAGATTGGTCTAACCCCCCGATTTGAAATGTCAAAAAAATTATTTATAATTGGCAATTTGCAATCTTGAGACTGTTATGTAATTAATTCTAATGTCTTACATGTGTCATTTACAGTGCATTATTGATTTTTTTTATTTGCATTTAGAGTGCTAGGGACATGTCTTTACCGCTTTGCGGGTCCCATTTGGCACCCGTAGGATTTTCTTCTACATTTGCCGTTTACAGTTGTGAAAACATTTCCGGGTTTGGGGAATTGTAGCAATTGAATAACGATTTGCGATTTTAGTGATCATAACTCTTGAGGACGTCAAAGATCAAAGGCTTAGATGGGGCGTAAGTTACGGTTGTAACAACCACAAGGATTTCAAGCCTGTAACCCGTAGACTGCTTGCGGCGTGTATGTGCATGTGCTCAGCATCATATCTAGAGGTTGTCTTTGGGAAATAGACGTAGGAGTGCTGCCAGCATTGCTGCAGATGTTGAAGGGGTGGGGGGTCAGCCTGTCAGTGCTCGGACCATATGCCCCACACTTCATCGAATTGGTCTGCATGGCTGTCATTCAAGAAGAAAGCCTCTTCTAAAGATGAGGCACAAGAAAGCCTGCAAATAGTTTGCTGAAGACAAACAGACTAAGGACATGGATTACTGGAACCATGTCCTGTAGTCTGATGAGACCAAGATAAACTTATTTGGTTCAGATGGTGTCAAGTGTGTGTGGCGGCAACCAAAGTACAAAGACAAGTGTGTCTTGCCTACAGTCAAGCATGGTGGTGGGAGTGTCATCATCTGGGCCTGCATGAGTGCTGCCAGCACTGGGGAGCTATAGTTAATTGAGGGAACCATGAATGCCAATATGTACTGTGACATGAAGCAGAGCATGATCCCCTCCCTTCGGAGACTGGGCCGCAGGGAAGTATTCCAACATGATAACAACCCCAAACACACCTCCAAGATGAGCACTGCCTTGCTAAAGAAGAAGAAGGTAAAGGTGATAGACTGGCCAAGCATGTCACCAGACCTAAACCCTATTGAGCATTTGTGGGGCATCCTCAAACGGAAGATGGGGGAGTGCAAGGTCTCTAACATCCACCAGCTCTGTGATGTCATCATAGAGGAGTCGAAGAGGACTCCAGTGGCAATCTGTTCTCATACTGATATTGGGGAGAGGATCACATGCTTCAATAGTGCATGTATTAATGCTGCCTTTCATTAACATGCCATTGTGAGATTTGGAAGTCCAAAACCATAGCGGTATTAGTCTACATTTAAGCATCTAACAACAATCATGTCTTAGATATCTGTATATATGATAGCTTTAATATTGTGGGAGCTCCATGTTAAGTGGGGCTGTCATTGAAGGAATATCTACCTGAGAGGTACTGGGAATATCTTACAATTACTTAATTTCTTTGCCAATGCTTGCAGATGTAGAAGACGCCTTCATGGACCTGGATTGTGAGTAAAACAAAACAAAAAAATAAATAAAAAACACCTGCAAAATAAGGCCCTAAAAAAAGATAGGGACTACAACATCTCTTCTCAACACCATTCCTCAGTGACCATCAATTGGTGAAATGTTAAACGGAACCCTATGTGTCCACAGAGAAGAGGACCATGGACCATGGGCGGTAGCCATCTGCGCCATGTTCCTATACTCTGTAGCCAGGCTAAATTATGTTAACATTTTGACCAATAGATTTGCACTGAGGAGTGCTGTTGAGAAGGCACAAAAAATATGTGCAGACCTTGCATCCTCTCCCTTGCATCAGTGCCCCAATCCCTTATGGGCGGTTGCCGTCTCCTTGGTGGTGGTGGTAGGGTGGCAGGGGTTTTTGGAGAGGAGCGGCCGGGTTGCAGGTGTGCGGGGGATGTCTTTGGGGTGGAGGGGGCGGGCTGGGGACCAGCTCTGGTCTGCCCCCATCCTGAGCAGCCCGGCAAGTTAAGACAGATGGTGCCTCCTCTCCAACCTATTGCGATTGAAGAGGCTGTGCATGACCTCCATGTGATTGGCAGAGATGCTGGCCTGGATCCCCTGCAGACAATCCAGTTGCTGACGCATGACGGCCTGCATCTCCGCCTGAGCAGCCTGGCTTGGTGGTGGTGGGGATGTAGGTCCCTGGGCAAGGGGGGGCATTGCTGGGTGAAAAGGTGGGGGTGCCCCTGTGGATGGAGGTGGGGGCAAGCCCTGCTTGTCCCTCCAGTAGGAAGACCCTGGTGATAAGCTCAGTCTCTGGAGGAAGGAGACAGTGGGGCCAAAAGCCACGTCCTCCTCCTCAGAACCAGGGCCCTTGGCTCCTTTTCTTTCCTCCTCCTCCTTCGCTGATTCATGCTGGGCAGGTCTCGCTCGCCGACGTTCTGCTCCGTTCAGGTCTCGCAGACGCTGGCTTACCACTGGACCCAGACCTCCTGGACGCTGAAAAAGAGAAAAGAAAGTTATATGTGTTAAGTTTGATTTATAATACATTGGTTTGTGTTCATCTAGCCTTGGTTTAGGACATCTAGCCTTGGACCTGGATAATTCTCTTAATTGCAACTATGAGTAGCTATCATTTGCAAGATGTGATCTTTTCTTTTCTTGATCTTGATTGTTCTTGACTCCTAACGCTATCTTGATTCCGGCAGCGGTCTGCCACTGCATACGCTGCAGTGGGCACACCGTACATGGACTCTTTATTGGTTGATTACTGTTGTTGTGCCCACGAATGACAGTGATTTGTCAGCTTTATGGATTTAATGACACGTGACTGATCCATCTATCCCTTGTCAATTCCATAGAGATGACATGTCACTGTCCTTGTTTATCATTTGTACATGTGTTGAGTGTGTTATGTACATGTGGTGGCATGTTGGTGTATGTGATATTCACCTGACATGGAGGCTGGATCCTGCTGGGCCACCAGGCTTGAAGCTCCAGCAGTGGGCACCTAGCTCAGAAGGTCCTTGGCAACCCTCTCCCAATCATTGTATTGCACAGTCACTTGGGGGCCACCACTTGGTGCTGCGGCTTGACTGGCTTCCTTGGTCATCATCCTCCTCATCTTGGCTCTGACAGACCTCACATCCCTTTCCACTGTGCTCACTGCTGTTACTGTGGCCACTACCTCCTTACAGGCTTGGACCTTAGGCCCGGGCCTAACTGCCTCCCCCCCCCCCCCTGCACGGATAGTGTGGCACTTACTAATCTCACAGAGGAGGTCCACCATTTCCTGTGCGGGTAGTTCAGGGCCCTGTACTTTCCTTTAGCCTCTTGCCCTCTCGACTGTTGACGGGGATCCTGCGCTCACTCATCTGACCCTGATGCCTGTCCCTCTTCCACGCTACCACCCCCCAGAGATCAAGTCCCTCCATTTCTCTCCCTGAACTGGTTGTGCCTATCATTATGGGCACCTGGCAACACCCCACCTGCTCTACTCCACTCTCCTCCTCCTCCTCTCCTCCACTCCCCACCTCCTCTCCTCAACTCTCCTCCTCCTCCTCTCCTCCACCCTCCTCCACTTCGCCACTCTCCTCCACACCGCTACTCTCCTAGTCCCCTCCTTCACCATTCCTCACCTCCTCCTCTCCTCCACCACTCCCCAGGTCCACCTCTCTCTCCTTCTCTCTCCTCCTCTCTCCTCCTCTCTCCATAATTATCCCAAAAAGAATATAAAGGATAAATCTCAATAAGTATTTCTGTATATATATGATGAAAAAAAGTGGGTTTATGTGTATTTATTAACTGTTTGGGGATGGGTTGTGGGTATAGGATGAGTAGGGGGGGGGGTATGAAGTGACCTAGCTCTATGTGTATTTATGTGTGCTATTTAATATATTTGTATTATGTGTAATCTGTAAATATGTGGGCTGGTCTCGCTCGGGACGTGTAGTGTGTAGTCAAAGTTTAAGGGTAAAATCATAATTAGAATAATATAAAACAATAAATCCATAAGAACCAGCTCTGAAACATCACCTACTCTCTCTATCACTGCTCAAACCACCAATTCTGGGACCTTCATGCTACTTTGTGAGAATCTACACCACAGTCAACGAATGGTCGGGTGGAACACAGCTTTATAATCTCTCTCTGTCAATCATCTTTGGCTAGCCCACTTTCTATTGGCTGAGAGGCCTGTGTCGTGCTCCGTAATTACAGGATTTGATTGTAAACGCGGACCGCATCTAGTCCAGCCTACTGATAGCTTGCGGGTGTTGCTCTGTCATTGTAGCAAATCTCAAGCCCGCAGCAGACATAGGACACAATCTGCAGGCTTGCAAATTAATGAGGCTCTATGTTTCTTTTATTTGCCTAATTGCATGGTAAATTGCATGGTAAATTTAATAACAACTGGAAACTTAATTAGTCAAAACATGTTCCAGTTGGGTGAATCTAAAATAACAACTGACAAGCCAAAAGATCTCTAAAATATATCTGTTTTAACAAGTATTATTATAAAAACAGTTTGTTGCTGTGGAAACTGAACTCCACTTTAATCAACATAGTTCTGTACTATAAACTGTCTGTTTACATTTGATTGAGAACAATTTTCAAGTGCAAATATCTTACCAATTTAATTTGTATGAGGAGAAGATATTTGTTATTGAAACTGACCTGGAATGGCTTATCATGTAGCACTGTAAGGAGATCAGACTGAAATTTGTAACTGACATTTCACAGGCCAACTAATAGACTAACATTCATCAAAACTACAAAATATTAGCCTCATTCAATTGTTGGGAATTTGAGCTCTGATCCAATTTATGCAGAGCCCCATGAGCCTCAAATTAACCCCATCACTCATGGGGCTCTATAAAGAGCCCCATGAGCCCCTAATAAACCCCATCACTCATAGGGTTCTATACAGAGCCCCATGAGCCCCTAATTAACCCCGTCACTCATGGATCTCTATACAGAGCCCTTGACAGACCCTGATAAGCCTCTATTTAACCCCATCACTTATGGGGGTCAATACAGACATTTCACAAGCCAACTAATATTCAGACTAACATTCATAAAAACTACAAAATATTAGACCTCATTCAATTGCTGGGAATTTGAGCTCTGATCTGATTTAGGCAGAGCCCCATAAGCCTCAAATTAACCCCATCACTCATGGGGTTCTATACAGAGCCCCATGAGCCTCTAATTAACCCAGTCACTCATGGGTCTCTATACAGAGTCCCATGAGCCCCTAATTAACCTCATCACTCATGGGGTTCTATACAGAGCCCCATGAGCCCCTAATTAACCCCATCACTCATGGGTCTCTATACAGAGCCCATGACAGACCCCCATAAGCCTCTATTTAACCCCATCACTTATGGGGTCAATACAGACCACCATGACAGACCCCGATAAGCCTCTATTTAACCCCATCACTTATGGGGGTCAATACAGACATTTCACAAGTCAACTAATATTCAGACTAACATTTATAAAAACTACAAAATATTAGCCTCATTCAATTGCTGGGAATTTGAGCTCTGATCTGATGTATGCAGAGCCCCATAAGCCTCAAATTAACCCCATTACTCATGGGGTTCTATACAGAGCCCCATGAGCCCCTAATTAACCCCATCACTCATGGGTCTCTATACAGAGCCCATGACAGACCCCCATAAGCCTCTATTTAGCCCCATCACTTATGGGGGTCAATACAGACCACCATGACAGACCCTGATAGGCCTCTATTTAACCCCATCACTTATGGGGGTCAATACAGACATTTCACAAGCCAACTAATATTCAGACTAACATTCATAAAAACTACAAAATATTAGCCTTATTCAATTGCTGAGAATTTGAGCTCTGATCTGATTTATGCAAAACCCCATAAGCCTCAAATTTACCTCATCACTCATGGGGTTCTATACAGAGTCCCATGAGCACCTAATTAACCCCATCACTCATGGGGTTCTATACAGAGCCCCATGAGCACCTAATTAACCCAGTCACTCATGGGTCTCTATACAGAGTCCCATGAGCCCCTAATTAACCTCATCACTCATGGGGTTCTATACAGAGCCCCATGAGCCCCTAATTAACCCCATCACTCATGGGTCTCTATAATGAGCCCATGACAGACCCCGATAAGCCTCTATTTAACCCCATCACTTATGGGGGTCAATACAGACATTTCACAAGCCAACTAATATTCAGACTAACATTCATAAAAACTACAAAATATTAGCCTCATTCAATTGCTGGGAATTTGAGCTCTGATCTGATTTATGCAGAGCCCCATAAGCCTCAAATTAACCTCATCACTCATGGGGTTCTATACAGAGCCCCATGAGCCCCTAATTAACCCTGTCACTCATGGGTCTCTATACAGAGCCCATGACAGACCCCCATAAGCCTCTATTTAGCCCCATCACTTATGGGGTCAATACAGACCACCATGACAGACCCCGATAAGCCTCTACTTAACCCCATCACTTATGGGGGTCAATACAGACATTTCACAAGCCAACTAATATTCAGACTAACATTCATAAAAACTACAAAATATTAGCCTCATTCAATTGCTGGGAATTTGAGCTCTGATCTGATTTATGCAAAAACCCATAAGCCTCAAATTTACCCCATCACTCATGGGGTTCTATACAGAGTCCCATGAGTCCCTAATTAACCCCATCACTCATGGGGTTCTATACAGAGCCCCATGAGCCCGTAATAAGCCCTGTCACTTGTGGGTCTCTATACAGACCCCATGAGCCTCTAATTAACCCCGTCACTCATGGGACTCTATACAGAGCCCCATGACAGACCCCCATAAGCCTCTATCTAACCCATCACTTATGGGGGTCAATACAGACCCCCATGACAGACCCCAATAAGCCTCTATCTAACCCCATTACTTATGAGGGTCAATACAGACCCTCATCAGTCTCTAAGTAACCCCCTCAGTCCTATAATGGCCTATACAGACCCTCATGGGACACAAATTAACCCCGATATTAACACTATAAGTGCAATGAGGGTCCTCCAGGACCCTCATGACACTAAGTCTAAGCACTACCCTACACTACACTATAAGCCACCCTCTAAATTAACCCCATCTAAGTAATAAAACCCCTCTAACTAATTAACCCCATCTAAGTAATAAACCATATTTAAACCTCACCATACCTAATTAACCCTATCAGTAACCACATAACCCCATCAAGACCTATTTAACCCTGTCTTGTCCTAGATATAGACCCCTATAGGACACTATTAACCCCTAGAATTACACTATAAGTGTAATGAGGGTCCTCCAGGTATGTGATCTTCAGCAGCAAGCACATTTTTGTAGCTGCTATTCTACCAGACAAGGAAACCTTCCTGTCTTTCCAAAGCCTCAATAGTATCTTTTAAATGTTTATACACCAATTCATAGTTGTGATTCAAGAATTATTTAAAGTCTAGTTGAAAGACAATACCTAAGTGTTTTATTTTACTATTCCATTTATAGGGATATGCTTTTTCTAAATTTTGGACCTGTAGTGCATTCAAATTTATTGCCAGTGCCTCCGATTTTGATACATTGACCTTGAAATTTGAAACCTCTCTAAACCCTTGCAGGATTTCCTGAAGAGCTCCTAAAGAAGACATTAGACTTTCCACAGACACTACCATATCGCTTGCAAAAAGGGTGGATCTATGTTCAACCGACCCTATTTTTATTCCTAATAGAACATCCAAAGTTCTAAAAGCTATTGCAAGAGGTTCTATCAATAAGGAGAATATAATCGGTGCGAGAGGGCAACCCAGGTGGGTACCATTTGATATTCCAAATTTTCTCGACAAGAACCCGAGAGCCCAACGCTCCTAACCCATATCTTTCTAATACCATCTCCATGTATCTCCATCCGACTCTGTCAAAGGGAGTACCACTTTTCTTTATGATATGATATTCAGTAGTCTCCTAGTGTTTTCAGTTCCGTGCTCTCTACAATAAACCCGGTTTCATCCTTTCCAATCAGTTTGTGTATTATTTTATTAATTCTTTCCGCCAGGATTTTTGAATACATGTTATGTCCGAATTAAGAAGTGAGATAGGGAGGAAGTTTTACATTCCAAAGGTTCTTTATTCTCTTTTGGGATGTTTACTATATGTGCTTCCAACATTTTAATTAATTGACCATGTTATTGAGATCTTTCCCTTATTCCTTTTGATATACTCTATAACAGTTATTGATAAACCCATCAAGGCCAGGAAACGATTAGACCTTTAAGCTAGACATTACTGCAATAGTTTCTTCTTCTCTAATTTCACTATTTAGTTCTTCAAGATCTTTTTTTTAAATTTTGAATAATTTTACCCTGTCTAGAAATTTGAAGATCTTTTCCTCTTGAAAATCATTCTTATTAGAGTTTGCCTCATTCTTATTAGAGTTTGTTGGACATAACACCTTTCCGGATCTGTAAGAATTATTTCTTCTCTAAGATCTAAGTTTCTGTCAAAAAAGATAGCTGTTCCTCTAGTTTTTTTTTTAAACATTGAGCTACCTCCTAGAATAAAGTGTCTCTCATTAACCACTGGTGCTCTATCTATAGCCCAATGTGTGTCTTGCAAAAAAATTACTTCCGCCTTATTCTTCTTAAACATCTTTAAAAAAATGTGTTTTTTACCTGGTACATTAAGACCACGCACATTCTGATTGACTAGTTTAATTGCAGTCATCTTATTATTGTAAATTGTGTGTTTCTACAGCGGCTACTCCCCCCCATTCCCCTACCCCATCTCTGGATCAAATGTTTACAAACATAACAAACATTACAAAAATACATTACAGAAAAAACACTTATTCCCCTAGGCCAGCGCATCCATCCACAAAAAATGTCTAGGAGGCATCAAACTAAAATGAAACTTCGATAACAGTCGTGACTACAAAATCATATGCAGAGATTTCATTTAAATGTTATCTTTAACAGGGATCCCGATTTTAAAAAAAACCAACTAAATACTTCTGAAGGGGCCCCCAAATCTTCCGTACAATGTGCAGAACCTCATCTTCCTTTACATCAACTTAGGGAAATGCGTATAACTTAACATCCACAATATCTCCCCCTGTCTTTAGATAAGGGAGAGAATACTTTTCTCTGTTTCTCTGATTCTGCTCCCAAGTAGAATTACTCATAACCTCCTGTCCTTAGTGATAAAATAATCTTATACACATTGTAGCATTCTGTTATATTTATTCACTCTCTTTATCCAGTAAATGCTTCAACGATTTCTCACCCTGTCTTTAGATGAGAGATTACATTTCTCTCCATCCCTATTTCTACTCCCACTTGTAATTACTACCGTTATAACCTTTCTAATTTTAACTTGTGTAAATTTTGTTACTCTAACTTCTTTATGATTCAGAATACCCAAACCCTTGTAACTATGTAAAAATATCTCAAAGTGCTATTCCCGCAGTTCTAACCCTATATATGCATGAGGGTTTTAGCATCCTTTCCCCAGTGCAAAAGTAATCCTATATATAGCGCAATACTATTCTAAAGCTCCTGATTGGAGTTTCTCATTTATATAAATTTTTATTGAGATATATACTTCATAACGTCATAATGACATTAACTGTTATTAAAATCTTCAATTCCAATATTACTATTAAAAAAATTCTGTGCTTCTTATATATTTCTTAAACTACGTGACATTTAAATCTACTGTCATAATTTAGAAATTTTATAAATTCTTAAAGTGCCTCAAAGTGCTATTCCAACAATTTTTTAATTGTCTATGAGTAAATATTATAACTAGAAAAAACTCTTTAACCCCTCTCTCTATCTAATAAATACTCATATACTGTCAAGCTTTCTGAGCTTCGAGTGGAGCTTATCCCATTCCATGATAAAGCTGTGTCCTTCAACTTGATCCTTGATAATCTGTTTGGAACCATCCTGAGTGACAATTAATTTGGGTGGAAAACCTCATCTATACCTTATATTTCTCATTCTTAAGGAAGAGGTTATCTCTGCAGATTCTCTACTCTTAATTAATGTGTCTCTTGATAAATCTGAATATATTTTTAAGCCTGTATACTGCTCTTCAAAACCCTTATTATTGTAGGCTTTTCTCGGCAGTTCTTCTTTGTATGAAAAATAATTCAGTTTTCTAATTACTTCACTCAGGACTTCTCGGTTTAATTTTGCTGATGTAGGAATCCTATGGATTCTATCATTGTTTATTTTGGAAACTGAGGTTTTATCAGGGATGAGAAAAAATCTATTACATAAGTAGCTAGGTAATTTGTTCAGAGATCCCCCTTATCCTCAGATTACTTCTTCTAGAGTGATTTTCTAACCTACTATAGTTCTCTCTAATGGAGACCACTTCATCCTTTACTTTGCCTAGTTGCTCTAATAGTTTTTGTTGTTCCAGCTCATATTTATTTTGGTTGAGCTCTAACTCCTGATATTTCAATGAGATGTCTTTATTTGCCCCGATATTTTTAGCAATTTTAGTAATTAAATTATCAACTAAAGAGGATCTAAAGTCCCTCAATAACCTTTTCATTGATTTAACTGTGAGTAGCTCTTCATCACTATTCAAGGAACCAATTGTGATATCCGCACTTGAACTATATCCGTTACTCGCTGAGGACAAAGATGATTCCAATTAATTAATGGGGGCTAACTCTGTGTCCATTTTAATCTCATTTACTATTTTTGGAAGAAATAGATGTTTCTACTGATTTTACCTTGGTTCACTTTTCAGTTTTCGTTTTAGCATTAGTTTTGTTTTTATTCATTTTGATATTCACCTTCTTATATCTTACTAGCGACTTGCCCATCAAAAAATGAGATGTGTATGTTTGGAAAGTTGTTTAGTTATTAATATACGTATTTGACACTTGTAAGATTTTAGTTATGATGAAATAAGTACTATTGTGATATTAAACATGATTAATTTTGTAAAATGTTGTTTTGGTCAACAGTAACTGATAAAGCATTTTGTATTAAAAGTATTAACATTTGAATGTTAAAACAGTTGAACTTTAAATTAATCAGTATTGTAAACTTGAGGTAATGGTTTTTTAACATGCAAGTTCTATCTCAAGAATTGTTAACTTAAATATACATTGAATCCAGAGGAAGGCAAACAGTAAAAACCCTCCTTGAAACGTAGCCAATTGTATCAGAGAGGGAAAAAAATTAATTCCTTCCTGACCCCATTAACTGGCGATCAGATTACTCCCTGGATTAATGTTTAACATAAAAGACAACATTTACATTGTGACTTAAAACGTGGTTGAGCTCTTAACATGAACTTTGTAATATGTCTAAGTAAGGAACTTGAAAGTATATTTTTTTAAACTTGAACTTTCTTATCTGTCTAAGTAAGAAACTTGAAAATATTGTTTTCAAACTTGTAACATTAGAAACAGTGACATTGTTAATTAATATTTTAACTTAATTTGTGAAAATAATGCAAGGCAAGTGTTTTGTGAGGCTAATGATATATAAACAGTACTTCCATTAATTATGACTGAATTGTTTATTGCTTTGTATTTTTCAATGGTTGACCTTTGTTTGTTGCTGTAGTAATTGTTTAAAATCGCACATATATTTTGGTCTGTGGAAAAGTGGTTCTCTAAAAAGAGAACGCAAGAAGTTAAACTTCTTGCACGCTGTGTAAGCACTGTTCTGTATGTGTTTGACAATTTAATGTAGTTTAACCGTAAAATATTGTTTTTGTAAATGTAATTTCTGTTGCATTATAATGACCTTTTCAAGGGAACGGACATTTATGTGTATTTTTTGTCAAAATTTGGTGGTGATATTGTGTTTTTTATCTTTTTGCATTTGCTTTTAAATTTGTTTTGCATGGCTTTTGTTTCTTTAATGAAAAGTTAAAGTACTTCATAGTAGACAATGTTTTGAGTAAAAATACGTCCATCTTCTAATAAATCACCTTGACTTTCATTCTTTTCAATGTAAACTTTAATAGCCTGTGGATTTTTGCACCGTGATAAGGCAACGTACAATTACCCACAAATTTGAACGTTTGTCCTTGTGATTTATTAATAGTCATGGCAAATGCCATAATGATGGGAAATTGTCTTCTTTGAAGTGTAAAAGGGAAACTACTTTCACTTGGTGCTAAATCTATTCTTGGTATGAAAACTCTCTCTCATTTATGGGTACCAGTTAAAATTTTAGCATCTGAAATGGTCCTTTAATTGTTGAACAATTAATCTTGTCCCATTGCATAGGAATTTTTTGGTGTTCATATTTCGCAGTAACATGACAATTGCACCTTTCTTTAGCTGCAAAATATGTGGTGGCAATCCAGAAGGAGTTAGTGAGTTTACGAATTCAGTTGAAAAGTTAGCCAGACTTTCATTGTCATCAGCAAGTACAGAATCAGCACTGTGATAATTTCTTTGTGGTGCATTCATTTTTTTAAAGATTTCATTATTGAGGATTAATGCATCCTTATTTTTACACGTTAGTATGACTTGGTTGGCAAGCTCTGAATATTCCTAGTTATTTATGCTTCCTTCAAATATAGCCGATATAATATCTTGGGGACAAATCATATGAGGTGGGATCTCTACAGTGTCCTCAGGTAAATGTGTTATTTTTTCTGTTCTGCCTTCTCCAATTTTAATAAGCTAATCATTGAAATCAGTTTGGCCTTCTGATCTCATGTTGTGTTGCAGTTGAAGATGGGTAAAATGTTTCCATAGTGTGCTTGACTTTATACAGGTTTCGATAATGTCAGTTCGATTTCCATGTACAACGACAGGTAATGTTTGTCTAAAATCGCCACCTAACAGCATTACCTTTCCACCAAATGGAAAAGTATTATCCATGACTTCACGAAGCAAACGGTCAATACATTGGAGGGCATAGCATGACATCATTGTGGCCTCATCTATTATAATTAATTTACTTTTTTTCAATTTTTTTGCTTGTAATGATGTCATGCGAATATCTGACACAGAGGTTTCTAAAATAGGCACTGGCAGTTTAAAGCCACTATGTACAGTTCTTCCACCTTCTAATAAAAGTGAAGCAATTCCAGTAGTGGCAAACAGCAGTGCTATTTGACCTTGTGCTCGTACAGAACTCATTATTAAATTATATAGATAAGTTATTCCTGATCCGCCAGGTCCATCAAGATAGAAATAACGCTCTGTGACCATGTCATCATCTATTGCATTTTTAATGGCATTAAATGCTTGCAATTGTAATGTTTTTAAAGTTGCAAGTCTTTCTTCTGTTCTTTGTACTTGTAGTTGAATGTCATAGTCTTCAAAGTTTATGTCATCTATAAGACCTGGATCAGGCAAATTAAAACTTGCACAACTTAATTCATGAGTTAAAAATACTTCTTGGATTTCCATTAACGCTTTTAAGTGTACAATAGGTTCATTGTATCGTTGCATAAAGTTTTCAGCCATATTACTTTTAAATGTGTCCCACAAAGCTAATGCATTTGGAGCATTTGAGAAGATAGAAATAAATGCAAATTGTTCTCTCATCTGCCGTGGCATTTGACATAGTGCTGCTTCTTCTAAACATCTTTCCCATTCTGTATCATCAGCTAGTAAGTTTCTATGTCTTGCAGCTAAATGGAAGGATTCATATACAATGTCATTAACAGTTCTTAAGTGTTCTAAACTTTGTGCTCCCGGAACATTTAAAAGTAATATTCGTAAGTAAAAACGTTCAAGATCTCTTGGACTGACTGTGTAAATTCTTGGGATTATTTTATTTCCTCTGCTTTTTCTAGGTCTCCATAATCCATTCACAAAAACATAGTGATATGGAATTTCAATATATAAGAATTGTGTTGCTTCTGAATCTGTGGAATTTAATTCAAACCTTGCAGTTAGTGTAGTGTGACGATGTTCACTTTGGGCCAAAGCATTACTTTAATTTGCAGCATGGAAATACACTAAACGTCTTTGTGGCAAATGTACTGCTAATCTATATACTGCATGTGATCTATCATGCATTTCAAATTTTAAAAGGTGCCACATAGCTTCTGGTGCACTTACATAGCGAGCATCTACATGAGATGCAAGTTCATCATGTACTAACTCAGTGCTTTCAGGGTTGTCTGCACTTTTGACGACTACAGTAGCTGCATCATAGCCTTTGTAAATATATTTGTACACATATTTAATAGATTGAATGGAAGTGCAGGCTTCTACATTAATGTGTGCGTTATACTTCATCAGTAAATGTGGATTGTAGGGTACTACATATCTATTGTCAACTTTTTTGCCACAAATAATGGCACAATCTCCTTCTCTTCTTTTATAAAGTACCTAGCCATCACAATTGGCATAGGTTTTGTCTCTATAATCTTTTGGAAATTCTTTGGAACATTTATTATTTTCCATACATGGTGATTGTGGATAAAGCTCACCACGGGGTCCATGAATCATGCGATGAGTAACAATCTCATATAGTCTACCATATAGTTCTGGATCTGGTAGTTCAGCAACAATGACTGCATCCACTTTGTCAGCAGTATCTAATTTATCTTTTTCTTGAAGTATTATGAGAAGATGTGCATGTGGAAGGCCTCTTTTTTTAAATTCAATGGTATAAACATAAGCAAGACATTTGCCAAATAAGTGACTTATAGTGATGTCACGTATTAATTAATTTAATTTAATCTTAAAAACTATGGCTACTAAATCTGGTCTATCGGAAAGACTTTGGCCAAGAAGTAAATTTAGTGTAATTTCTGGCCATTGGGGATTACATGTAAATGTAAGAAATAAATCGGGTTTGCCAAATTTGGTGACAATAGCCATAGCATCATTGTATCTTTCTCTTATATTTCGAGGAGATCCTTGAAAGGAAGATGATAAAATGATGGCTTTGCCAGCTGTCATGTCTCTGCTTGTAGCCACCTCAGCAACATAGTCCATTAGTCCAGAATATTGTTCTACACGTAGTTTATCTTGTTGATATTTTATAAAGTTTCAATTATTGGCCTCAACTTGCAAATAGGAATCAATAATCCATTGCTGTGTTAGTTTTCCACCACATAAAATTGGATCAAATGTTTTTTGAATGGCATTTTGAGCTACTTTAAATTCAAGCAAAGAAACATTATTTCGGATTCTGGCTTTAGCATTTGGGTAACTGGGAAGTGTTAATTTTGGTTGCCAACCTGCTTCTCTGTGTGGGAAAATAATGGGATATGTCATTGGATCTAAATTTGGACTTAAGATACTCATATTAAAGAATGGTTGCTCCTCATTTCTGGGATATATTCTAATGTCTCTTTGAAATGGTGGTTCTCCATCATCATTTTGAAACACCATTGCAACCTCATTTAATGTTGGCAAGTTATAACGACGTTTATCAGTATGTCTGTCTCTTTTAAGCACCATATTGACCTTTGGGATTGGTAATTGATGTCTTTGTGCATGAAGTTGTTGTTCATTTTCTACTTCTGCCAATTTTATATAAGCTTTAGTGTAGGGGTTATTGGCCATAATGTTATCTAGCTCTATAAAAACACTGGGTAAGCATTTTTTATTTTCTTCCAGCTACATACGTTGGTCAACAGCTTCCATTGTATCTAGGACATATAGTTGAGCACATTTTCTTTGCTCTTCTTCCTCTGGATGTAAATGGGAAGTACGATGGTAAATTTGTCCTTGGACTTTAAAATAGTAAGGACCATGTCCTGGTACATTAGCAGCTAATGTTGCCCAAATAGATGCAAAGGATATGGCACTATTGGAGGATCTTATGTTTGTCTTACATTTTTTGTGGTTTGGAAAAGTAAGTTCAGTCATAATGTTTTGTAAATTGATTGGAAATTCTTTTCTTTCTGGAAGTTTGAACTTGCCTTTTTGACAGCAACTAATAAATTGGCCATCTCTGGGTCTCTCCTGTTTAAAATGATAAGCCTCACAAAACTGACATTGAGTATTCATGTCCCCACAATTATGAACCTCTACTGCTAAAGACTTGAGTAAAGGACAATTTGCAAAGCATATATCAGTTTCATTTTCAAATTCATCAGGTGAAATGTCAAGTGATGTTTCAGGAGCAGGTTCTAAATGCTTTGATTTTTTGGTGGCTTTTTTGGTATATCTTTTATTGTTTTAGGTAAAATGTCTTGTGATGTTTCAGGAACAGGTTCTAAATGCTTTGTTTTTTTTATTGCTTTTTTTAGTATATCTTTGAATTTTTCAGGTAAAATGTCATCTGATGTTTCAGGAACAGGTTCTAAATGCTTTGTTTGGTTAGTAGCTTTTTTTGGTGTATCTTTAATTTTAGAAGGTGATAGTCTTTTGCTTGCAATTCTTTTGCGTTTTTTTTCTCGTCGAACTTTCTTCTGCTCCGGTGTCTGCTGGTTGTCCAATCTCTGTCGTCGTTCTCTAGCTTGCCGTCTTATCTTTTCTTGTTTGCTCTCGTTATCAGCCATGTTAATCTGTAAAACAAAATAATGTATCATTAGTTTATTTTGAGATGTTAAGTTTGTTTTTAAATTTTTTTCTTATCAACAGTTTGTTTCTATGTGAATTTAGTTATTAGTTATTCATTGTAGTTGTACTTTCTTTGTATTGTTAAATAAGTGTTTTTTATTTGTTTGCTTTTACTTTCTGTTGTAATTTTTGCCTGACATGCATAGCACACTCAAGGTAATTACACTATAGCTTCTTCTAGATGTAGTAGGTGTATTTTTTGGTTTGTTAATTTATTTTGTTGTACTTTTGGCTTATAGGGATAGTAGAGGGCAGAAATTAGTCTTTGTAATTTATCGTACAGGGGATTGTTCTAATAGTACTTTTATATTTTATTTAAAGGGGTATATGTTGGGGCTCTGAAAATGTTTCTATTGTTGTTTTTTGGGTGTTAGTACTATTTGTTGTACTATTGTATTTTATGTGTGTGGTTAGGTTTAATGCTTAATATTGTACATTAGGACTGGTAATTTAGAATGACAAATTTTATTTAGTCTGTGTTTTGAGACTTTTGTGGACTATGCTGTTTTCTTTTTTTTTGGCTAGAAGTTTGGATTTACTGTTAAACATTATTGTCCATAAAAGACAAATAAGTGGTAAATGAGAAATGTGTCAGTTATAATTTGGTAAAAGTTATAGTTAGTGGTGGTTATTCTTTTTTTTTTCTGTTGACATGGATGCAGAGCAAACATGTTTATTTAGTTTTCTCTTTTTTTACTTGTTATACTGTACCTTGGTTGAAGTGTGATTTCAAGCAGAATCTTTGTTGGTCCGCTGTTGAAAGTCTTCGTCTGATGCTCTTCACGCAGTGTCTGTTGTAAAAGAAAAAGTAAAATGTTATTTTATTTTAATGTATTTGTACTGAATAGCAAATGTTATTGTTTTGTTCTATTGTATGTGTTATGGTGAATTTTACTGCTTTGCTGTTTTTTGTGCAACCTTTTAAAATACTTTAATTCTATTTATATATTACAGTTATCCTTTTTTCCCCCGGTAATTATTAATGTTTTTACTATTTTGGATCTGATCACAATATTTTTAGCATTATCCCCTTTTGTGTCCACCACTTTTAGTCTACTTATTTAGTCTTCATTGTAAGGCTTCTAGGTTCTTAAACCGTAACGAAGAATATTAATTAACTTTTTTATCTGTCTCTGTGTTTTTTGCTACAATGCAGTTTTGTGTCCACCATATTTTGCATACCTTAATTAGTCTTGTATTTTGGATATACTCACAATGTTTTTAGCATTATCCTGTTTTGTGTCCACCACTTTTAGTCTACTTATTTGGGCTTCTTTGTAAGGCTTATAGGTTCTAAAACAATAAAGAAGAATATTATTTAACTTTTCTATCTGTTTGTGTGATTTTTGGTACAATCCTGTTTTGTGTCCACCATATTTTGCATACTTTATTTGCTTAATTAGTTTTCTATTTTGGATATGAGCACAATGTTTTTAGCATTATCCCCTTTTGTGTCCACCACTTTTAGTCTACTTATTAAGTCTTCAGTGTAAGGCTTCTAGGTTCTTAAACCGTAACGAAGAATATTAATTAACTTTTTTATCTGTCTCTGTGTTTTTTGCTACAATGCAGTTTTGTGTCCACCATATTTTGCATACTTTATTTCCTTAATTAGTCTTGTATTTTGGATATACTCACAATGTTTTTAGCATTATCCTGTTTTGTTTCCACCACTTTTAGTCTACTTATTTAGGCTTCTTTGTAAGGCTTATAGGTTCTAAAACAATAAAGAAGAATATTATTTAACTTTTCTATCTGTTTGTGTGATTTTTGGTACAATCCTGTTTTGTGTCCACCATATTTTGCATACTTTATTTGCTTAATTAGTCTTCTATTTTGGATATGAGCACAATGTTTTTAGCATTATCCTCTTTTGTGTCCACAACTTTTAGTCTACTTATTTAGGCTTCTTTGTAAAGCTTCTAGGTACTTAAACTGTAAAGAAGAATATTATTTAACTTTTTTTATCTGTCTCTGTGTTTTTTGCTACAATGCAGTTTTGTGTCCACTATATTTTGCATACTTTATTTCCTTAATTAGTCTTGTATTTTGGATATGCTCACAATGTTTTTAGCATTATCCTGTTTTGTGTCCACTACTTTTGGTATGCTTATTTAGGCTTCTTTGTAAGGCTTATAGGTTCTTAAACAATAAAGAAGAATATTATTTAACTTTTCTATCTGTTTGTGTGATTTTTGGTACAATCCTGTCTTGTGTCCACCATATTTTGCATACTTTATTTGCTTAATTAGTCTTCTTTATGAGTATTAAATGATGTTGGGCAGTAAAAATGAATGTTAATTGCCTTTACTATATCATGGTAGGCTTTTTTGTTTTATCCTGTTTTGTGTTCACCACTTTTTGGTTGCTGCATGTGGCTTGTGGGTGATGGTTGGAGTTTATTTTACAGTAAAGAAGAAGAATACTTTTGTTTTATGTATGTTGCTAATGTTTCGTTTGCTATCATGTTTTGTGACCACCTTTTTTTTTTTCTCTGAAACTGTGTTTCTTTGTAAATTGTATAGGTGCTTGTGAAGTTTGTTGAACTGTGTTGTTTTAGTCTTCTTAAAAAAAAATATTTTTTATTTTTGGTACTTTTAATTTTTATATTGGCGGCCATTAAACATATATATGTCCTTTTTTTTCCTACTTGTTATACTATACCTTGATTGAAGTGTTTTTCTTGTCCGAAAGACAGAGGGTCCCCTCCTGACAAACGTAATCCGCCAGTCTTCTTGTAGTGTCTGTTTCAAAAAGAAAGTTAAATAGTTAATTGTATATTTCTTCTTTTTGATTTAGCAAAGCATGGTCTTTTTCAACATGTAATATATTTTTCTGTCTTACCTCTTCTTCTTTGGTTGTGTTCTTTAAAAGTAATTCTCTTTCACATTCCACGGTGCAAATTCTTGAGTGACGCTGTTGATGCAGAGTCTGTTTGAATAGTAAAAAAAAGGGCAAAGATTCAGCTTTAGGTTACATATGTATTAGTGTCATATAATTTTTTGCTATGAGTTGCAGTAAATAAATGTCATTTAAATATACTTGTTTAATTAGTTTCAGTTACCATTAGTTTGTTGTAGGGCCTATACACATAAATGTGTGTGTCACATGTCACTATACATGAATCACATTTTCATAGTTAAAGTTTTTTTTTTTTGTCCTGTCTTGATAATAAAATGTAATATATTATAGCTTACCTCTCAGTTGTAATTTGCACAATGTAAAGTAGAAAATTAGGAAATAATTATCTTCTCAAGTAACAGCAGCAGTTAACTATCCAGACACTCCGTTCATCACCTGAGTAGAAATGTAGAATTTTCTGGAAAGTAGGCAGTATTTATAAACTTTGAGGTGCCTCAGACCGTTAGAACGCAATACGCATGCGCTATTTGCGTTCCAGCTTACAATTTGCGTTCCATCCGCCATTTTATGCGTAGTCGTTTTCAAAATGGTGGTTATTATCAGTGTGGTACGTGCCGTATAGGATGTGTTACGTACCTCGTAAAGTTGACTGTAGCGTTGTTTCAGTTTTGCGAGTCACTGTAGTATTGTTGCGTCTGTAGCCTCGTTTTCGTTTTGTTCGGCGGCCATTTTTTCTCTCGCTTAGGTGATTTTCGTCAGTTTAAACTCATTTTTTTAGACTTAAATAGACGTGTAAATTCACTTTTCGAGGTGCTGGATGTCCCCCATTGCTGTAAGTAAGCTTTTTATGTGTTCGTTGTTTTTATTTATTGTGTTTCTGATGTTTTCATGCTCGCTGCGCAAGCCCGCAAGCATGAGCAACGGCTCGTTTGCTCACAACTATATATGTGATAGGTAAGCCAATTAAAGAAGTACTAGTAGTATATACAGGTTACAACTCATTTACTAGTGGGGATACACAGGCTGCCAATTTTTTTTTTTAGAACTACCTTAACCCATTTTGAGTGATATTTATAAAAATGGAAACCTGGATCTTTATATTCAGAGGGGGATTCTTCTTTAAGGTGTTAAAATGGCAATTTAACTTTATGTGATATGTTCCCTCTCTTTTTTATGGAGTAGGGATCATTGTGTGTTATATAACCCAGTGAGTACCCAAGCCTATAGTTTATTTGGGAAAATCCTTAAACCGTTTACTTGCCAGACAGTATCGCATTACCTCTCAGGCACTATTTAACTACATACAATTTAACCCCTAGCTACATACAATTTATCCCCTAACTACATACATTTAACCCCTAACTACATACATTAATACCGCTAACTACATATATTTAACCCCTAAATACATACAATTGAAATCTCTAAATCTGACCTAAAATCACCCCACTCACTAAACTTAGAATAGGTTAAATAAGGCCACTTACCTTGCCCAAATGCAACAACGGATTTCTGGCCTTTACCCCCAGCATAAGGGCCCATCCTTGATTGCTGCTGGTCCTGCACTCCTAGTATAAAAAGAAACAAATAACAAAGACATAAACATAACATATAAAACAATACATTATAAATATTACACTTACCTTTCTGCCCCCGTCCTCCTGGTAGTTTTCTCCGGCACTGTAAGTACCCCAGCGGCAACTTACATTTACCTTTCCAATGCTGGGGGTCCCCATCGGGCCCCCGGAGGGTCCCTTCTGAGGCATGAGGGTAACTATTTGTGTGCCGTGGGCCCTTTAAGGACCCACAGCAGGGACTTTCAATTTTTAAATGCAGCGGGGGTCACTTGCATCATTGGGGGTTAATGTATGGACCCTGCAGGGGTCCCGATCGGGACCCCTACATCATTGAGGGTCAATGTGGGGAGCCTGTGGTAGCGCACTCAGAGGTTTAATTAATTCATGATGATGGCCTCTGCTCCTATTGGCAGTGAGAAGCAGCTACAAGCTTGCATTCGCAAGCCCAGCTCTGCTTACATATGAAACCTGGGTTTCTGATTTCGGATGTCGGGCAGCGAGTTTCGGCCAGGGCTTTTTGAATAGCCTTGGAAACAGAAGGGTACCACAGCTCGCAACTCACTCGTTGACATGCGGCCGTCTGTGAGTGAGTTGCGAGCTGGCAATTGAATGAGGCTAAATGTATTTATACACATACAAACAGAGATCTGTCACACTAGCTTACTTACAATCTACACCAGCCTTATGATTGCTTTGATTGATTCCAAGCAATTGTGGGTTTTTGCCAAGGAAAAGTATTATAGTTGAAAAGATACTAACTTTACAGACCTAATTCTCTTTTCTTTCTGTTAATATGGCTAGAAGTTTGGAGCTTAATCTCTCAGCACCCATTACCAGTACAACCCCATAGGCTTGTTTAATCACTATGAGCCTGATTCAATTGAGCAATCGTAAGTAAGGCCGTAAGTTAATTTTCTATTTAATTGGCATCTTTTTGTGGGCTCCAAACCGTTTACCAGGTACGGGCTTGAAAACTCTGCGATGGTTAAGCTCGGAACTTACAGCCTCCGATGCCTTTGATCTTTCACAAGAGTTGGCTAAATCGCAAATCGCTATTCAATTGCTCCAATTCCCCAAGCCTGCAAATGGTTTCAAAACCGTAAATGGCAAGGAGAAAAT
Source organism: Discoglossus pictus (assembly GCA_027410445.1). Classification (NCBI taxonomy): domain Eukaryota; kingdom Metazoa; phylum Chordata; class Amphibia; order Anura; family Alytidae; genus Discoglossus; species Discoglossus pictus. The sequence continues at coordinate 189,671,414 of CM050166.1, read as the reverse complement.
CCTACCAGTACTAGAGAGGACCAAGGGGATTAAACTCCTGTTCGTAGCACTGTAAATGCAAATAAAAAATCAATACTGCACTGTAAATAACAGGGACAGCGAGGAAAGACCATCAAATTAATTGCACAACAGTCTCAAGCTCACAAATTGGCAATAACATTCTTTTTTTCATGTGTAATCTCGGGGTTATATCGATCTTGGAAATCAATGAGTTAATACATATCAGGCATCCCCATATGAACCAGAACAGTATTGGCATTCATTTTTATTATTTAGTATTTTGAGGATTAGCGAGTCCCATCGCATATCGGACCCCCGAACCTAATTGATTGACATATAACCTCCATGTTTCATCTAAATGCAAAATGCCTTCTACATCAGCAAAGATTTTTTTTCAAAAAAATCCTATTCTTCATCTTTCAAATAAACTGATTCCAAAGTTCAATACCATTTAATTCTAGACGAAGATAATATCTTATTGAAAGTAGTGATGTCGCGAACATAACATTTTCGGTTTGCAAACCGTGGACGCAAATTTCATCAAATGTTTGCGAACGGGCGAACCGGGCGAACCGCCATAGACTTCAATGGGCAGGCAAATTTCAAAACCCACAGGGATTTTTTCTGGCCACAATAGTGATGGGAAAGTTGTTTCAAGGGGACAAACACCTGGACTGTGGCATGCCGGAGGGGGATCCATGGCAAAACTCCCACGGAAAATTACATAGTTGATGCAGAGTCTGGTTTTAAGCCATAAAGGGCATAAATTACCTAACATTCCTAAAGTGTTTGGAATATCATGCTTTAAAACATCAGGTATGATGTTGTATCGATCAGGTAGTGTAAGGGTTAGACCCGCTTCACAGTAACAGACCAATCTCCCCGTTTAATGCACCGCAAACAACCGCAAACAGTCCCTTTGCACAACCGCAAACTCCCCATTTGCACAAGGTTGGATACCAAGCTAGCCATGTCCCGTTCCTTGTCCTCACTGATGTCATTGAAGGTCTCTTGCTCCACCCAGCCACCAAGGGTCCCCGAAAGGTGACAACAAGCCCCCTGGGATGCTTGCTGTGTTTGGTCTTCCACCTCCTCAAAGCCACCTTCCTCCTCTGACTCCTCTTCTTCAGACTCCTCTCTCTGCGTTGCCTCTGTCTGCATTATTATAAGGTGTGTACTGTTAAGTAGTACTATTCCTATTGGTTTAATCCCTGTTATGTCCACTATTAGGGGACGTGTATATGGCAACAAACCCAAATAAGATCCAGAAGATTTTTACAAAATTTTACAATACCCTTTATACGGCAACAAAACACATAGATCTACAGAAAATGAGGGGATTTCTTAATTCCTGTGATCTCCCCTTAATAGAAGAAAATGACTTAGAGACTTTAAATGCCAAAGTGACCCTAGAGGAAGTGAGAAAAGCAGTCCAGAACCGCAAACCTGGTAAGTCACCAGGCCCAGACGGGTACACCAATTTATATTATAAAAAATGTATAGACATATTAGGCCCACACTTGGTCACTCTAACAGAGTTCTAGAAGGCAAGCAAACACCAGCAGAGCTGAACAGGGCAGATATCGCTCTATTCCCTAAGGAGGGTCAAGATGCCCTAGAACCAAAAAACTACAGGCCGAAATCATTACTAAACTGTGATACAAAGATCCTGTCAAAAATAATAGCGGATAGAATGTCATCCTTCTTGCCTAAGTTAATACATAATGACCAAGTAGGCTTTGTCTCCCACATTAGAAAAGTCATGAACCTACTGTACCACACCAAAGCCTCTAAAATTCAAGCCTGTCTTATGGCCTTTGACATTGAAAAGGCGTTTGATTCCCTGGAGTGGACTTACCTGTACGCCACGCTTGAAAAATTTGGTATTAAAGGCCATTTCATAAATCTCATACACTCATTATACAAATCATCCAGGGCAAGGTTACAGATTCCGGGAGATGAGAGATCCTTAATTAAAATAGAAAGAGGAACAAGACAGGGGTGCCCCCTTTCTCCCCTTCTATTCGCAATAGCAATAGAACCCCTGGCTCAGACAATTAGGGCCAACGCTGGGATCACAGGCATAAAAACAGGCCATCACCATTTCAAAACTTGTCTATTTGCAGACGACCAGCTGTGTATGCTCTTAAACCCTACCCAATCGGTCCCAGAGTTGATTCGAACTATGGAGGAGTTTGGTCAGTTTTCTGGCCTTAAACTGGACATAGAGAAGACAGAAGCACTAGCGATTGACTTAACAGCAGTAGAGAAGCAGGGTCTCCAAGAGAAGTTTAATATTAAGTGGGATAAGAACCACATAAACTACCTGGGAATCCGACTAACCCCTAAGCTAGAGGACTTGTACAAAGCCAACCACTCCAAACTTTATAAAACAATAATTAATGACCTGAGTAAATGGACAAAGTATAGGTTATCATGGCTAGGGAGAATAAATACGATAAAAATGATTGTCCTTTCTAGGTTGCTCTACATATTTCAAACACTCCTGATCCCAATTAAATAAAAAGAATTAGAAAATATTGAAAGGAAAATATTTTAGTTTATCTGGAACCACTCTCCCTCACGCATCACAAAGAAAATTATGTACCTTCATAAGTCAGAGGGGAGACTATCGTGTCCAAACTTAAAATATTACCACAAAGCAGCTCAGTTATCTTTCCTCCCAATAGCACATTCTATAGGGCATCAACCGGCCTGGGTGTATTTAGAGAACCACACTTTAAGGCCCTTAACCTGGGACAAGGTGGCTTGGCTATCAGAATTGCCTCAGAGCCTTAAAAACTCACCAAACCCCCTAATCAGACACTCACTATCATACTGGAAATGGGCCAAGAAACACACGGGTTTGTTCCCTGGATCCACCCAAATGACCCCAATTCTTGACCACCGTCAGGCCCCCGAAACACATGAGCACAACATCACAACACTGGTGGAGGTCAAGGAAACTAGATAGACTGGGAGACTGGTTAGTAAAGGGCCAGATGCTCACCTATGAGGAACTGAGGGACAAGCATGAGCTACCACTGTCAGAACATTACAATTACTGTAGGCTGAGGCATTTCACACACTCCCTGACCCGGAAACAGGGGACACCGGTCTTAAATTGGTTTTCCAAAATTTGTAAAGATAAACCTCTATCAAGGGGGATCATTGGGTCGCTTTACAAATATAAAACATTTGTTACTGGTTGAAGCGACACTGGGGGAAGGAACGGAGTGGGGGAGCCCTGGAGGCCCTTCAGAAGCAACCGGTGGCAAAATCATCCCAGGAAAGGAGAGGTCGCTTACTAAAGCCTGCCCTAGGGTAACCCAAGGGTGATTGCCCAGGTTAGATATTGTAAATAATAAGCTAATACTGCTGGAGGGATGATAGCTAATAGGACTTCGGTGTTTCCTGCAGATATACTTTACTATTGTCTGTTTTACCATGTTTTAGGTATCTCTTAAATAGCAATCACAGTAAAAAATAAGAAAAATTATTAACCTTCTTAAAAATAAGAAGGACTAGCCAGCTAACTTTCACAAAATGTCTTTATTGTAAATATGTATTTTGGCAAAACTGTTATGCAACTGTTGTTCAAAAATGCTTTATTTTTCATTACATGCTGTACGCCTTCTGACAATAAAAGAATTTAAATGCAAAAATTAGGTATTGTTGCAGCGACCAGAAAAATTGATGTTAGTTTGCCAGGCAGAAAGTGCCCTAAAACATTGCGTCTTGAACCCTAGTTGGTGGCGGATAAGTCACTCAAGTCATCCGGCATTCAGGGATAAAATACAGCAGCGTGTGGACCATTATTAGCCCAAGACAGCTCATCTATCAGGCCTTTTTTAATCGAATGTATCGCCCACTGTCAGTCCCTTCGTGATCCATCCCTCATTCATCTTAATAAAGGTGAGGTAATCTAGACTTTTTTGACCTAGGCGACTTCTCCTCTCAGTGACAAAACCTCCTGCTGCACTGAAGGTCCTTTCTGACAGGACACTTGAAGCGGGGCAGGACAGAAGTTCTATGGCAAATTGGGATAGCTCAGGCCACAGGGCAAGCGTGCACACCCAGTAGTCAAGAGGTTCATCGCTCCTCATAGTGTCGATATCTGCAGTTAAGGCGAGGTAGTCTGTTACCTGACGGTCTAGTCGTTCTCTGAGGGTGGACCCCGAAGGGCTGTGGATAGGACTTAAAAAGCTCTGCATGTCTTCCATCAACAACACGTCTTTAAAGCGTCCTCTCCTTGCCGGCGTGGTCGTGGTAGGAGGAGGATTATGTTCACCTCTTCCGCTGTTAGATTGCCTTTGTGCTGTGACATCACTCTTAAACGCTGTGTAAAGCATACTTTTTAATTTATTTTGTAAGTGCTGCATTCTTTCCGACTTGTGGTAATTCTGTAACATTTCAGGCACTTTCTGCTTATATTGGGGGTCTAGTAGAGTGCACACCAAGTACAGGTCGTTCTCCTTCATCCTTTTTATACGAGGGTCCCTCAACAGGCTCGACAGCATGAAAGACCCCATTTGCACAAGGTTGGATGCCGAGCTAGTCATGTCCCGTTCCTCGCCCTCAGTGATCTCACTAAAGGTATGTTCTTCCCACCAGCCATGTCCAACAACACAGGTACCAGATAGGTGACAACGAGCACCCTGGGATGCCAGTTGTTGTTGGTCTTCCTCCTCCTCCTCAAAGCCACATTCCTCCTCTGACTCCTCTTCCACACAATCCTCTTCCAGCGTTGCCGCAGGTCCAGCAAGCGATGCTGATAACGCTGTTTCTGGTGGTGATGGTGACTACAACAGTTCCTCTTCACGCTCATCTACGGCCTGATCTAGCACTCTTCGCAGGGCACGCTCCAGGAAGAAAACAAATGGTATGATGTCGCTGATGGTGCCCTCGGAACCACTGACCAGGTTTGTCACCTCCTCAAAAGGACGCATAAGCCTACAGGCATTGTGCATGAGCGTCCAGTAACGTGGTAAAAAAAAACCAGCTCTGCAGAGGCTGTCCTAGCACCCCGGTCATACAAATACTCGTTAACGGCCTTTTCTTGTTGGAGCAGGCGGTCCAACATTAGGAGTGTTGAATTCCAATGTGTTGGGCTGTCTAAAATCAAGCGCCTTGCTGGCATGTTGTTTCGCCGCTGTATACCTGTAAAGTGCGCCATGGCCGTGTAGGAACGCCTGAAATGGCCACACACCTTCCTGGCCTGCTTCAGGATGTCCTGTAAGCCTGGGTGCTTATGCACAAAGCATTGTACAATCAGATTACACACATGTGCCATTCACAGCACATGTGTCAACTTGCCCAAATTCAATGCCGCCAACAAATTTCTTCCGTTGTCACAAACCACTTTGCCGATCTCCAGTTGGTGCGGAGTCAGCCACTGATCCACCTGTGCGTTCAGGGCAGACAGGAGAGCTGGTCCGGTGTGACTCTCTGCTTTCAGGGAAGTCAACCCCAAGACGGCGTGACACTGCCGTATCCGGGATGTGGAATAGTACCTGTGGAGCTGGGGGGGGGGGGGGGGTGCCGTTGATGTGGAGCAAGACATAGCAGCAGCAGAAGAGGTCTCAGCCGAGGAGGTTATGGAAGAGGATGGAGTAGGAGGAGTAGAGGAGGTGGCAGCAGGCCTGCCTGCAAGTCATGGCGGTGTCACCAACTCCTCTGCACTCTGCAGAGCCACGTATTCCATGCTTGGCAGCCATCACCAGGTTTACCCAATGCGCAATGTAGGTGATATACCTGCCCTGACCATGCTTTGCAGACCAGGTATCAGTGGTCAGATGGACCCTTGCCCCAACACTGTGTGTCAGAGATGCCATTACTTCCTTTTGCACAATCGAGTACAGGTTGGGGATTGCCTTTTGTGCAACGAAATTTCGGCCGTGTACCTTCCACTGCGGTGTCCCAATAGCTACAAATTTTTTGAACGCCTCAGACTCCACCAGCTTGTATGGTAAAAGCTGGCAGGCTAAGAGTTCAGACAAGCCAGCTGTCAGTTGCCGGGAGAGGGGGTGACTTTGTGACATTGGCTTCTTACGCTCAAACATGTCCTTGACAGACACCTGACTGTGGGCAGATGAGCAGGGACTGCTCAGGGCGAGACACGTAGTGGTGGATGGTTGAGAGGGGGCAAGCAGGGCAGCAGTGGTTGACTTGGCTGAAGATGCTGGACCAGGAGGAGGATGACGGCTTTGACTTTGTGTGCTGCTTGTACTCATGTGTTGATCCCATAGGCGTTTGTGATGTGACATCATGTGCCTTCACAAAGAAGTTGTACCTAGGTGGGTGTTCTTTTTGCACAGGTTGCAAATGGCATCGCTGTTGTCACAGGCAGACACAAAATTGCCACACTGCTGAGCTCTGCAATGATGGCATTCTGGTGGTGGCAACAGCATGCGTTGACTGGCGTGCTGTCTGGCTGACCCTGGGTGCCGATGCATGCTGTCTGACTGTGCCACTAGCTACTTGCGACGACCTCCCCCTGCTTCCAACTCGTCTCCTCCTCCTCTCTGTCTCCCCATCTGAACTTTCCTCCTGTTCTTCTTCTCTTATAGCGGGCACCCACGTGACATCCACGGACGCATCGTCATCATCAACCGCTTCACTTGTACCTGACAAATCAACAAAGGAAGCAGCACCGGGTACAACATCATCATCATCAGACCGTACATCCATGTGTGTAATGCTGCCTGACTGGGACATATCGCTGTTATCTACAGTACATCCTCTGGCACTAATGTTTGCGCATCACTCTTTTCTTCCAACGGATGTGTAAATAACTCTACTGACGGATCAAGTAAATCGGCTGTGGTTCTAGTGTTGGTGGTGGCGGCAGGCGGGCCCTGGAGAGGTGCCCGAAGCTAAGCTGGAGGAGGATGGTGCGTCTAGGTTCCGAGCGGAAGCTGTAGAAGATTGGGTGTCCTGTGTTAGCCAGTCAACCATGTCCTCAGAACTTTTCAAGTTCAGGGTACATTGCCTCTGAAAACTGGGCATTATTCTAGGGCCAAAGGGAATCAAAGCACCACGACCACGACGGCCCCTGCGGGGTGGCCTGTCTCTGCCTGTCATTTTTTTTTTGATTAGTGGTACTATGCGTGCAAGCTACTGTGACACCAGAAATGAGTGTCACTGTGCACTGGCAATAGTTGGCAGAGTAGATGCAATAGGCCTCACACACACGCCTGTAGGCAGGCAACTGATATTCAATCGATTACAGTAAAAAAAGGGTTCTTTTATTTCACTGTACACTAGGTTGCACCAGATATGAGTGTCACTGTGCACTGGCAAAAGTTGGCAGAGTAGGCGCTGTAGGCCTCACACACACGCCTGTAGGCAGGCAATTGCTATTCAATCTATTACAGTCAAAAAAGTGTTGTTTTATTTCCCTGAGCACAATATAAGCTGTGAGCCTGACACAGGCAGGCAACTGAAATTAGATTAAAGGAAAAAAGGGTTGGTTTTTTTTCAATGTATGGTACACCAACTATTACTGGTGAAACAGAGCAGAATATTAGCTGTGAGCCTGACACAGGCAGGCAACTGAAATTAGATTACAGGAAAGAAATGGTTGTTTTCAATGTATGGTACACCACCAGGTATGAGTAGTGAAAATAAGCACAATATAAGCTGTTAGGTGTTAGACTGTCACACACACTCTGGCAGGCAGGCATATGCAATTAGATTACACAGAAAAAATATATAAAAATAAATAAATGATGTTCTAGCCCAAAAAAGGGCTTTTTGGGTTGCTGTCCTTGCAGCAGATATCAGATGAGTCCTTCAGGTCTGTAGTGGAAGCTAAATACACAGCCTGGCTATCTATTTCCCTATTAAATCTCCAGCAGCTACACTATCTGTCCTCTCACAATGAATGCAGCTTCAGAATGATTCTAAAATGTATGCTGTCCTTCAGATGGAAGGCTCTGGAAGGGAGTGTATGCTGCTGATTGGCTGGAATGTGTCTGCTGACTGTGAGGTGCAGGGTCAAAGTTTCCTCAATGATAAAGAATAGGGGGCGGACCGAAAAGCGCATGTGTCCGCCGTCCGATGCGAGCGCGAAAGAGCCAAAATCGCAGCGGATAGTCCGCGGGTGAACTGTCCGCGACATCTCTAATTGAAAGAGATACATTTTTCCATTGGCTGTTTCTAATCTGGAGTTATCGCCTTCTAACTGATCATGTTCAAGCTCGCAAATGCTACATATGATGGCATGGTTTCCGAAATTCGCTATTGGCCCCTAACTCGCGGCCTAGCAGAATTGAATAGCACTGTAATTTGTCAAACTGCGATTCATCATCACGCTTGCGACAAATTGCAGTTTGACAACAGCGCATTGCGCAAACGAAAGGAGAGGAAGTCAGTAAAGTAGAGGGGGAGAGGCTCCCATTGTGTGGCAAACAGCATTGCCAGGATTCACATTTCTTGCCGTCATTTTTGATGGGCAAGTTGCTAGTAAATTCATATTGGCCAAAAGAAAATTATTTTATTGATCACCTTAATTTTCAGATAAAACAAATATTTAAAAATATGAAAGGAAGAATAATATTTGTTTTCAGTTTGAAAATGTTACAAATTGTTATTTATTTATTTTGCTATATAGTTTAGTTCAATATATTTTATTTATCATGTTGTTTGTTAATTTAGAAATAATTCTAATAAATTAAGAAACAATAGTTCTTAATTTAAAATACATTTTTCATTCAGAAAAATGTAATTGTATTTATTACACTTTCTCTTTTGGACAAAAGATTTAAGTTCTAATTTCCTAATTTCTCTTTTCAATTCTAAATGGCAAATTCAAAATTAATTTCTCATAAATTGATTTAATGCCCCAAATAAAAGATGTGTAGTATTTAAATATCATAGTTCCTTTAACCCATATATGATATTATTACAAGAGACTCATTTTACATTTAAACAATCACCATTTTTTCTTCTATAAAAATTATCCAATTATCCGCAAATGCGAAGCGAGGGTTCGCATTTGCGGAGGTGGAGGCTCCAACATCGGCTGTGTTAACACGAGTTTTTAACAAAAAAAATCTCAAAGGCGCCTCACACCCGGTTAAACACACACACAGCGCCGAAGGCGCTCCATGCCAGCAACTGAGGTCCTCGCTTCCGCAAATGCGGGTCCTCGCGAAGCTAGGCGAGCCGTTAAACCCACCTCGGGAACCAACCTTAACGTAACAAACACCCACACGCACAAAAAATGGCGGAACTGCGCGCACCTAAAAACAGTCAAAACACACCAAATACTCACAAAAACGACATAAAAAGCTTACCCATAGTGTCATGGCTCACTTGGCAGTCATCTGGGACTTGGACAGATGTCTGTCACAGGCTGTTGACACAAGAGACGATACCTGGGGGTTTGGGGCTCCCAGACCCCCTGTTATACTGTTATACGGTTATACTGTTATATTATTATGATTATTGTCTAAGGAAATGAGCAGGGTTCCCATCACCATCAATAAAAGTCATCATAATGCATGAGATGGATTGATGTGGAAACCCTGCCCCAATCCCATATACTATGAGGACATTAGGTGGTTTTATGTGGGGTGTGCTGTTACGCTTGTACTTAAATAGACTGACAGTGTGTGGAATATGTACACATATGTATAGGATAGTATGGGGTAGTCATGCTGGATACATTGCCACATACATCTTGCAACAGGAGAAGGACCCCAGCTGGCCACCAAGGTTAATCCTTTAAGTACACATACTTAAGTCAGGAACAATAGGCTCCCACCAGACATAGGGGCACCATCTATCCAGGGGGCCTCTGGGGTCTCCCTAGCCCAGATCCAGGGGCCTGGGCCATAGCAAAGAGATGTGTCTCTCTTAACTGCCAGCGTCCAAATGACTCTGTTAGCCACACCTAGTGGGCGGCCCAGGGGAGGGGTCTGGAAGTTCCCAGAGCTTACCTCTAGTCCATTGGCTAGAGGTAATCAAGTTACTGTGGAGATTACCCCATTGGCCAAGAGGAAGATAAGGGTTGGACAAAGGGGTAGCCACTCCCTGTACTGTTGTTGTGAGTTGTTTAAATACTTGTGTAAAAATAAAGAAGTTGTTCATAATTTTCATCAAGACTTTGTGTGCAGGTGTATTATTGACCCAAGGGCATATGCTGGCAGAGGAGATCGTTTCTGACTCCATGCCAGGTTTTTCCCAGGCACACTACCACAAGCTGGGACTTATGCTCTTGCATCCGCAAGGAAGGTCCATTGGTCTGAGTCACCCAAATCTTAGGTCTAAAACCTACAGGAGATAAGAGAACTAGGATTCTCTATACTCCATCATCATTGTAGGTTGTGACACATAGCACGGGGGTGGGGCACCCAGGACCTCTGAAAGTGAAGTTACACCTCCATTTAAGTCCAAATTCCCGAGTTCAGACACACGAAAATCCCCTAAGCGAGAGAAAAAATGGCCGCCGAAAAAAACGAAAACGAGGCTCACCTTCGAAAACCTGCATTAACCTCAGAACCAATCTTAACGAAACAAACACCCACATTCATGAAAGATGGCGGAACTGCGCGCACCTAATAGTTCAGACACACGAAAATCCCTGAAGCGAGAGAAAAAATGGCCGCCGAAAAAAATGAAAACGAGGCTCAAAGATCAACGACCGCCCTGCCACCTACAACTCACCCAAGATGGGATCCGAGACAAGTTTGGAAACCCGGATTAACCGCAAGGCATCCGAGATAAGCTCAGAGCCCTGCATTACCCCACATTAACCATCGCAGTGGAGGTCCCGATTGCACGCGATCGGGGACCCCCGCTGCAATCAAAATTCAAAATTCCCACTTTACAGGTCCTTAAAGGACCGTAAAGGTCCTTAAAGGACCCGTTGTAAAAGAAAAAAAAATCTACACTGTCACCCTGTCAATCATGGGGGTCAATACAGACCCCCATAAAACCCTCATTAACCCTGTCACTCATGGGGGTCAATAGAGACCCCCATAAGCCCTTCATTGAGACTGTCACTCCTGGGGGGCAATACAGACCCCCATAAGCCCTTCATTAACCCTGTCACTCATGGGGGTCAATACAGACCCCCATAAGCCTCTATTTAACCCCATCAGTCCCATAAGGTTATAGTAACACCATTATGGGCCTGTTACAACACTACATTAACCACATAAGTGCCATGATGGTCCTCAAGGACCATCATGACACTAAGTATGAACACTATACTGCACTATACCACCCCCAATAAAACATTAAAGATCAACTAAACACCCTCTACACCACTCTAATTACAGAAAATAAAAAAGCCTAAAGTCACACACAAAAAATCTACATTACATGAAATAATAAACCTAACACACAAAAAAAAAAAACTGCATTACAGAAAATAAAAAAACCTAAGTCACAAAAAATTAAAAAAGGAACATTACAGAAAAAAAAACATTACAACCCCCCCCTCACTACAGAAAAAAAAATACACACCTGAAAAGGAAATACATATAATGCAAATACATATAATACAAATACATGCAATTACAATACAATACACCCCTATCTAATATACATCACCCAATCTATCTAAATAAATAACACAATTTAATGTACAATACATCCTATGTTATCTATATAAAACGCATACCCCTAGCTAACATACAATAAAGGCTATCTATATATTAACTAATCTAAGTCTAAGCTAAAATAAAATAATTAAGACCACTTACCTTTGCAGATGTCCATTGGGATCAGCAACCTACGGAAAAAAAAATAAAAAAAATGAGTGCAAAACGTTTACAGTTCCAAAATAAACATTCTATACATTCTATACATTCTAAATATTATACTCACCTTTCCAGCATGGCCCGTCCGGCATTCTTTAAATCCTTCTCCGGCGCGGCACCTGTTAAAAAAAACACAACATTAATAGACCTACATCAAAATAAAATAAACATAATCTACATTCTACTTACCTCCCCGCGATGTCTCCGGCCTCCTCTGGACCCTCTTCTGCCACGACCTGTAAAAAAAAAATATATATATATACTTACATCCGCACTCCCGGACATCCCTGACGCTAATGAGGCTCCAGGAGACTTTTCCGGAAGAAAACAAGCAATGGGGCCTTCTGATTGGTTGAAAACGATGTCTATCAAATTCACCCAATGAGGAGGCGCCAATGTATGAACCAATCACAAATGGATACACCTTAAAATACCACTCTCATTGGATAATGCACCTTTCAATCTTTATTTAAACCAATCACAAGGCGCAGATGCCTTCAGCCAATCACAATGGAATACATCCCCACAGGGTGATTGGTTGGAGCCTCTGCGCATTCTGATTGGTTGCACTGACAATAGCCAATCACAATGGAATACACCCTCACGTACTGATTGGTAAAGGATTTGCGCATTCTCATTGGCTATTGTTAATATCAATCAATATTACAGCCAATGGGAAGGCGCAGATGTCTTCACTAATCAGTACGTGGGGGTATATTCCATTGTGATTGGCTGATGGCAATAAAGCCTTAGTACTGGTTCAAGTAAAGATGGACAGGTGTGTTATCCAATCACCGTTGTATTTTGGGGTGTATACTTTTTTAATTGGTTCACAAATGGGGTCTTCTCATTGGCTGAATTTGATAGACAGCCTTTTCAGCCAATCAGAAGCCACCATTGCCAATTTTATTCTGGAACACTCCATAGGAAGGTCATTAGCGTAACTTTTTTTATTTTTTTATTTTTTTCTTCATGCGCGAAGACCGGAGACATCGCGGAAAGGTAAGTATAATGTAGATTGTGTTTATTTAAATTTGGTTTATGTTTAGTAATGTAATGGTTTTTTTTTACAGGAGTATCGCCGGACAAGACGCAAAGATGGCCGACGGAACATGGAGGACGTGACATGCTGGGACGTGACATGCTGGAACGGGACATGCTGGAAAGGTGAAAATAATATTTAAAATATTTAGAATGTTTAGAATGTTTAGGTATTTCATGTAAACGTGTTGTATTCATTTTTTTAATCTTTTTTACCGTAGGTTGCTGATCTGAAGAAACATCTCAAAGGTAAGTGGTCTTAATTATTTTATTGTAGCTTACAATTAGGGTAGCTATATATATATATAGATAGCATGTATTGTATATTAGATAGATAGGGGGATGTATTATTAGATAGTATTGTATATTACATAGTGGGATGTACTGTATATTCCTTTATATAGTGGCATGTATATTAGATAGTGGCATGTATATTACATAGTGGCATGTATATTAGATAGTGGCATGTATATTACATAGTGGCATGTATATTACATAGGGGTGCATTGTATTTTATTTAATTGTATTGTATTTTATTTAATTGTATTGTATTGTATTACATGTATGTATTATATGTATTTCATTTTCAGGTGTGTAATTTTTTTTTAAATTTTGTAGTGAGGGGGGGTTGTAATGTATTTTTTTATTTTCTGTAATGTGCCTTTTTTATTTTTTGTGACAGGTTTTTTTTTTGGCTCTGTAATGTACATTTTTTATTTTTGGTGATTTTAGTTTTTCTTATTTTATGTAATGTAGATTTCTGATTTTTGATGAATTTAGTTACTTGAGGCACACAGTACACTCACATTGTGTGGCATTTCAACACTTTATTTTATTGACGCTAGCATAGTACTAATTTTAACAATTAACTGTTCTGATTAAACTTTTGTTTCAATATCGTCCCCTAATTTTAACCATATTAAATTTATCATAAAATGTATATACCCATTACAATTAAAGCATGAAGTTAAAGCATAATTATAGGTGGTGATGATAATTTTACTATTAATAATAATTTAGATAAATCTAATATTAACAAAAATAAAGACGTGATTTTCAAAAAGCTTTAGATATATTACTTATTGATATTTGGAGAGAATTACATCCTACTGTACTGTACATTCATATACTCAACATATTAAAAAATTGATTATATGTTATCTAATCACATATGTAGTTGTCAGCAATACAGGTTGTTGCTAACGCTTGTGGGCTCCCATAGCGACCCTGCGGCAACTTCGGTCCTCGCTTCACGAGGGCCTCAGTTGCTGGCAAGGAGCGCCCCCTCATCGGCTGCAATGAGCCGCAGGTTCGCGAGGGGCCGCATTTGCGGAGGTGGAGGCTCTACGGCGCCTCACAACCACTTACAAACGACCACACAAGCGGGACAAAAAAACAAACACGCAATGACTAACTACAGACTTACACAAAAAAATACGAGTTGAGCAACTTAGAAAATAATAAATTGCGGACTTACACAAAACAAATTACGACTTGTGGGATTTAGAAAAAATCCATTACGGACACGCAAAAATACGACCTTAGCGGACAACCCGCTCACAGCAGCGAACATTAATAAACACAAAAATACAGACTAAAATAAAATAAAAACCTTACCCACAGCAAGGGGGGACACCCAGGACCTCTGCAACAAAAGTTAAACCTCGATTTCACTAAAATTTAGACATTTTAGACACTCGAAAATCCTCTAAGCAAGAGAAAAAAAAGCAGACGAAAAAAACGAAAACAAGGCTACATGACCCCCAAAGCCGCAAAATACCACTAAGATAATACGGCTTTTAGAAAAACCCGTACAACCTACAACACACACCATTAGCAAGGACGCTAAATCATACAAACCCGCCTACCACATACACGTTCGCCGCCATTGTACAACACTAACTTACAGAATGCGGAAGTACACAGCTACACAAACGGCTTCCCCTCGCGCATGCAGTCTATTTACACCACACACTGCACACATTGCTCACACTTACACCTCAACAACACTGCAAATCTACATTATATGCTGCAGGAACATCAAAACAGATTGTTAGATCCTTAGCACATTCCTTCCTGCATATATTAATTACAAAAGGTAAAGTATATTAATTTATGATTTCATTAATTGATTAATTATCATTAAAAAAATACACACAAAACTAAAAAAACACCACACTAGGGCAAATAACCACAAACACCTTCACCGCGCCACCCACAAGGAGCGGCAACGCTGCTCACAGGACACAAAGTACCTGCTACCTTACAATACATGCAAAAGCGCCCATGATAACAACAAATACACCAACCCAGAGGCTCAGCTCCAGCATCGCAATGAGCGCAAAAGGATCTCAGACCACCAAAACACTTAGGGCCTCATTCTATTATCGGCCGCAGCCGCTGCGGGGCCGCAGAGGACCGGCCGCAAGCTATTCTGCTATTCTATTCCCTTACGGCCGTAGGCTCCGGCAGGCTTGCGGCCGGTGCCTTGCTATCTCTTGCGGCCGATCGCGCCGGAGGAAAGCCTTTGATCTAAAACGGCCGCAAGAGATTTGCAATTCAATTGCTCCGGGAAACCTCTCTGCAAGGCTAAAAACGAGCCGCAGTTACTTGCAGGAAAAAGGTCTCGCTAGCACCAATTAAGCACATAAAATAGCTCAAATAAAGCCATCCTGCACTTTGAGAAGACTATAAAGGGATTTTAGGTGTTAGAAAAAATAGCACATAATTATACTGTACTCAAATCCGTAAAATATTTCATTTTTAATATCCGTAAAATATACATGTAAAAAGTCCAGAGTGCTTGGAGCACCTCAGACACACCCCCGCCGCAGCCGGCAAATAAACAGTTAATTTGAACTCGGGTTTGGGCAGATGTGCAAGCTTGAGAGTGGGTTCCTTTTATTCCTCATGTCCCCCAATATGATCCCTAGCATTTACAGAGCTGTACAGTGCAGGCTTGAATTTATTTTTGAGTTTTTATATTTCACAGTTTACGGCCGGTTCCAAGATATGCGGCCGGCCGTAAGAGGAGATCCTTGCGGGGCCGTATAATAGAATCGCGAGTTAACTGAACCCTCGCAAGGAATCGCAGCCTTACGGCCGATTTACGGCCGATAATAGAATGAGGCCCTTACTCTCTGTGGCAAACAGCATTACCTGCCTTACAATTTTTGACGGGCAAGTGCTAGTAATCTAATAAATCAATTAGATGTTATATAGAACATTCTTCATAGTATAATAAAGGAATCATCAACTTTTTAATAATTACCACTCACTTTAACTTAACTCAATTTACCCTTATTTCTGGTTACATAAATCATATGACCCTAGCTATGTATCCCCCTGTACTTACTAGATAGTGATCCAGTCCTGACTGCTGTCCCCAGCTTTCCAATTAGCCAAGCGTAGTAATGTGGACCCTTAGTGTGTAACGTCACTCGTTAGTGATACCACCTAACGATTACCCCGCCCCATCATAAAAAAATCTTGAATCGCCCACTAGTGGGTGGTATGGACCAGTTTGACTACCACTGGTATAATATATCCATTTTTTTCTTCAATACCAAATATCCAACTTTGATTTTTATATGAAAAATCGTTACCTAAAAAATATTTAGTAATCACATAATAAAAGAAATGGACTACTTAAATTCAAACAAATCACTTGGAAAAATTGACATTAGATCCCATTAAAATTGTATCTACATTCAAACAACACTATAGTAAGTTATATGATCAAACTATCCCTATTGATCAATAATTAATTGTAGTTTTTTTTTTAAAGACAGCTCTATCAAATGTAACAGACTATGTTACTAGCCCTTTAAAATAACCTATTACATCTGAAGAAATTAAAGAACTATTAAAACAATTTAAAAAAAAGGAAAATCTCCAGGTCCATATTGATTCTCAGCTTTATTTTATGAAAAATTTAGTTTTCAGCTTTTTATCTCATTGACCTAATTTATTTAATTCTGTTTTAGAAGGCAACCACATTCTTGAAGAATTCAAATTTTCCTATATCATTACTTAATATTGATTCATAACGATTTACTAAGATACAGGATGTATCCAATCAAGACAAGCTCCTAATAATATCAGAATAATATTAAATGTAATTACATATGCTGAATATGCTATAATTCCAACTTGTAGTTTAGTTCTTGACATAGGAAAAGCATTTTATATTATTAATCAGTCATTTCTATTTTTAACCTAAATAGCATTTGGGTTTGCATATTTATTGTTAAAAAACAATTAAGGTTTACAAGTTCTGTTCAGCACAAAATAAAACAATTGGGAAAATGATCTACACCTTCACTATTCGCAATGAATCTGAGCTACCGTATATACTCGATTATAAGCCGACCCGTGTATAAGCCGAGGCACCTATTTTACCACAAAATACTGGGTAAAATTAGTCACTCGAGTATAAGCCGAGGGTGGGAAATGTGCTGCCTCCTGTGTCCCTCTTGTGCCTTCTGTGTCCCCCTCTCTCTTCCGTGTCTCTTCTCCCCTCTTCCTTCCCTGTGTCTCTTCCCCCTCTCCCTTCCCTGTGTCTCTTCCCCCCCTCTCCCTTCCCTGTGTCTCTTCCCCCTCCTCATTCTCATCCTCCCTCCTCAACCCCACTCCTCATCCTCAACCTCCCTCCTCATCATCCCTCCTCATCCTCAACCTCCCTCCTTAACCCCCTCATCCTCAACCCCCTCCTCCTCAACCCCCCATCCTCATCCTCAACCCCCCCATCCTCAACCCCCTCCTCAAACCCCTCCTCAACCTCAACCACCCTCCTCAACCTCCCTCTTCAACCCCCCTCCTCAACCTCAACCCCCCTCCTCATCCTCAACCCCCCCCATCCTCAACCCCCCATCCTCAACCTCAACCCCCCTCCTCATCCTCAACCCCCTCCTCATCCTCAACCCCCTCCTCAACCTCCCTCCTCATCCTCAACCCCCTCCTCAACCTCAACCCCCCCATCCTCAACCTCCCTCATCCTCAACCCCCCCATCTTCAACCTCCCTCAACATTCCCCCCCCCCCCTCCTCAACCCCTCTCCTCATCCTCAACCCGCCTCCTCATCCTCAGCCCCCCTCCTCATCCTCAACCCCCTCCTCATCCTCAACCCCCTCCTCAACCTCCCTCCTCATCCTCAACCCCCTCCTCAACCCCCCTCCTCAACCTCAACCCCCCCATCCTCAACCTCCCTCATCCTCAACCCCCCATCCTCAACCTCCCTCAACATCACCCCCCGTCCTCAACCCCTCTCCTCATCCTCAACCCGCCCCCTCAACCTCAGCCCCCCTCCTCATCCTCAGCCCCCCTTCTCATCCTCAGGCCCCCTCCTCATCCTCAGGCCCCCTCCTCATCCTCAGGCCCCTCCTCATCCTCAGCCCCCCTCCTCATCCTCAGCCCCCCTCCTCATCCTCAACCCCCCCATCCTCATCCTCAGCCCCCCTCCTCATCCTCTGGCCCCCTCCTCATTCTCAGGCCCTTCCTCATCCTCAACCCCCCTCCTCATCCTCAGCCCCCCTCCTTATCCTCAACCCCCTCCTCAACCTCAACCCCCCATCCTCAACCCCCTTCTCAACATCCCTCCTCAACCTCAACCCCCCATCCTCAACCCCCTCCTCAACCTCAACCCCCCCATCCTCAACCTCCTCCTCAACCCTCTTCCTCATCCTCAACCCCCTCCTCAACCTCCCTCTTCAACCTCCCTCCTCATCCTCAACCCCCCCTCATTTTAACCCCCCTCCTCATTCTAACCCCCCCTCCCCTCACTTACCTCCTTCCGGGTCTTGATGTGGCGCGCATGTGACGGCACATGCGCGCCACGTCATTAGCATATACCGGGTGCCATCACATGCGCGCCACATCAAGACCCGGAGAGGGGGGGGGGTTATTTAGAGGGGTAATATGAGGGGGGGGATTAGAATGAGGGGGGGTTGAGGATGAGGAGGGGGGAGGGAAAGAGACACAGGGGGTTAGAGAGATACGGGGGATAGAGAGACACAAGGGGGGGTTAGAGAGACACGGGGGGAGGGACAAGGGGGTTAGAGAGACACGGGGGGAAGGAGAAGGGGGGGTTAGAGAGACACGGGGGGAGAGTGACTCGAGTATAAGCTGAGGGGGCCATTTTAGCCTTAAAAAAAGGGCTGTAAAACTCGGCTTATACTCGAGCATATACGGTAAGTTGTCCTTTGTTATCTCTTTTATTTCATCTAGCCATGGAAACCTTAGCTGATTCAAGATAATAAGGATATTTTGGGAATCACAATTGGAAAATAGATTATAAATAGTGTTTATATGCAGATGATATTACATTTATCTATAAAAATACCACACATATCACTTTCAAATGTATATAATACATTATTTATTGAATGCTTAGTTTATTAAGTAATAATGATAAATCTGAAGCATTAAACATTTTCTTTCCTTCATCTGAACAAAAATATTAGAAACACAATTTTTCAATGGGAATAAGATAAATTAAAACATTTAGGTATAGATATTCCTGCAAAGCCTATAAATATTTCTGAAGTTAATTATACAATGGTTATTAAAACCATTTTTACCATATTTATTGGTTGGGTCATATTCATTCTATTAAAATGACAGCTTTACCTGAAATATTATAATATTTTAGATATCTTCCAATTTAAATAAATCAATCAGATATTAATTCTTTACAAATAGTATTTCTTAGATTTATATAGAACAATAAACATTCCAGAATTAGAAATATAATGTCTAAACATAAAACTTTGGGAGACCTTTCTGTTCTTCATTTGTTAGCCATGCTGTAACCACATAGAAAATTATCTTGCATTATGTATAAAATATCTAATGTGGCAGAAAAATAAAAGAGACTTGTTAAATCTATTCATAATCCATACACTAAGCATTCTTTGGGGGGAATTTATTAATGGAATGCAGGTGCTAATGTGCTCATGATAACCCATGTTAACATATTAACTTATCGGCCCACTGTGTAATTTATTAAAGGCTCTTCTCCCCTGTTATTCCTAGCTCATCATAAGTTATAGTGAATGGGCTGTGGTATGGATGTCATGCACATCGCTCCACAGAATTATTAGGACAAGAGCTAAATCTTACTGTACCAGGGTCCTGCTATTTAAACAGAAAACTACAAAGTGCTGTAAATAATTCTGTGAGCGCTTAATCTAGACTGCTGTGGTGAATGAGAATGACTGCAGCCAGTATTGTTTGTCTGTGGGTGTGTATGGTGTATCAGCTGACCTGAACATGGCGTTTGAATTCTAACAGTGAGCAAACATAATTTACTGAGTTGTTTGGATTGTCTACTATTAAGCATTCCTGTGTTTGATTCCTGTTTTTGAGTTCATGATTTTGACTTGTTTCCTTTTTCTGAACCTGTTTTCCAATACCCTTGGATACTTCTCCAGTGAGAATCCAAACACCTGGATTTGGTAGGGACATGTAACCTGCATTTTTTGTGTGTAAATCCTCCAAATTTAGTTAATGGATTCCTTGCTTTTTACTACCTGTGATGCTGAACGTCTGGTTTTAAAAATATGTTAGCAGTATTCTATTTAATTAAAGTAATATAACCAATATTCATCTATTAACATTTAAATGTAGCATATACTGATATACAGGAGTTAAAACCCTCAATGCACCCATTACCATGGGGACTCTATGGACCCACACTGTAATTTAGTCTATAACCATGGGGGTCCTTATGAACCACCATGACACTTAATATTAACTCGTTACATTGGGGGTCCGTATTGACCCCCATGATATACTATACTATGTTACACGAGGGCGCTGTCAGATAGCGCAGGAGCTCCTTGGAGAAGAAGCTCAGTTTGTTAAGTTGATTTTTTTTAGAGCTACACATTTTATTTAGGTGGCAACACTTTCCATGAGCCAAAATATGAAGATCAATGGTCTTCAAGCAACAAAGGAGAGGGCCAATGTCTTCTAGCAACATGGATGTGCCCGCTTTATTGAAAGCTGAAAAGTGAGGACCAGGGTGTTGATGATCATTGCAGGAAGGTTGTCAAATCATGGATAAGTAAAATTTTCCACCTTACAGGCTACATTTTGTAAAAAAAATTATATATGTTTTATTTCATTCTCAGTTTCTTTTTTTTTTCTTTTTCTGTAAATCTTTTCTTTTTTGGAACTTTTTTTTATTTTATAATTTAATGTCTTAAATGGAGAGGGTTTGTGTTAGGACTATGGTGTTCCTGGATAGCATCCATAGGGGTCTATAAGTACCTCTATGGTAGCAGTTATAGAGCCATGGGTGTATGTAGGGACCCTCATGCTAGTGGGCCAGATTTATGTACCATGGTGGGTCATATGGATCCCCATGATAATAGTGTACTATGGCAATCCATAGGAACCCCTTGGTATAGGGCTTAATGTAAGGAAAATCATATGGAGGCACTCTACTTCCATGCTATAGATCATGTGAAATTGGGACCAAGAGGTGGCAATCTGGATCATTTGCTCTGACATAAATAATCCAAGTGAATTTCCCTGTTAAAAGCTCAAACGCTCCTTGGATTGAATAAGAGCTTCTCATTCTTCATATGATTCTCCACTAAGTTTCTGGATTCAGAAAATTAAGAAATATTCTATTTTTTTTAATAGTTGATCAGTGAACAATATATATTATACAATGTAGTTATGATGGATATTTGGGTTGTTAACATTGTCAAATGGGAAACCAATAATTAACACAAATGATTCTGTGTATATATACAGTATCTCACAAAAGTGAGTACACCTCTTAAACTTTTGTAAATATTTTATTATATCTTTTCACGAAACAACACTGAAGAAATGGCACTGAGCCACAATGTAAAGTAGTAAGTGTAAAGCCTGTAAAATAACTCAACACAGCCATTAATGTCTAAATCATTGGCAACAAAAATGAGTACACCCTAAATGGAAATGTCCAAATTGGGCCCAAAGTGTCAATATTTTGTGTGGCCACCATTATTTTCCAGCACTGCCTTAACCCTCATGGGCATGGAGTTCACCAGAGCTTCACAGGTTGCCACTGGAGTCCTCTTCCACTCCTCCATGATGACAACACAGAGCTGGTGGATGTTAGAGACCTTGCACTCCCGCCTCTTCTGTTTGAGGATGCCCCACAGATGCTCAATAGGGTTTAGGGCTGGTGACATGCTTGGCCAGTCCATCACATTTACCTTCAGCTTCTTTAGCAAAGCAGTGGTCGTCTTGGAGGTGTGTTTGGGGTCGTTACCATGTTGGAATACTGCCCTGCAGCCCAGTCTCTGAAGGGAGGGGATCATGTTCTGATTCAGTATGTCACAGTATATGTTGGCATTCATGGTTCCCTCAATGAACTGTAGCTCCCCAGTGCCCAGAGCTCTCACGCAGGTCCAATGGATAATATATATTAACCCCTTGAATACTGTGTTTTTTGTTATCCTGAATGATGTACAGGGAGTGCAGAATTATTAGGCAAATGAGTATTTTGACCACATCATCCTCTTTATGCATGTTGTCTTACTCCAAGCTGTATAGGCTCGAAAGCCTACTACCAATTAAGCATATTAGGTGATGTGCATCTCTGTAATGAGAAGGGGTGTGGTCTAATGACATCAACAACCTATATCAGGTGTGCATAATTATTAGGCAACTTCCTTTCCTTTGGCAAAATGGGTCAAAAGAAGGACTTGACAGGCTCAGAAAAGTCAAAAATAGTGAGATATCTTGCAGAGGGATGCAGCACTCTTAAAATTGCAAAGCTTCTGAAGCGTGATCATCGAACAATCAAGCGTTTCATTCAAAATAGTTAACAGGGTCGCAAGAAGCGTGTGGAAAAACCAAGGCGCAAAATAACTGCCCATGAACTGAGAAAAGTCAAGTGTGCAGCTGCCACAATGCCACTTGCCACCAGTTTGGCCATATTTCAGAGCTGCAACATCACTGGAGTGCCCAAAAGCACAAGGTGTGCAATACTCAGAGACATGGCCAAGGTAAGAAAGGCTGAAAGACGACCACCACTGAACAAGACACAAGCTGAAACGTCAAGACTGGGCCAAGAAATATCTCAAGACTGATTTTTCTAAGGTTTTATGGACTGATGAAATGAGAGTGAGTCTTGATGGGCCAGATGGATGGGCCCGTGGCTGGATTGGTAAAGGGCAGAGAGCTCCAGTCCAACTCAGACGCCAGCAAGGTGGAGGTGGAGTACTTGTTTGGGCTGGTATCATCAAAGATGAGCTTGTGGGGCCTTTTCGGGTTGAGGATGGAGTCAAGCTCAACTCCCAGTCCTACTGCCAGTTCCTGGAAGACACCTTCTTCAAGCAGTGGTACAGGAAGAAGTCTGCATCCTTCAAGAAAAACATGAT
Organism: Discoglossus pictus; assembly: GCA_027410445.1. Lineage (NCBI taxonomy): Eukaryota > Metazoa > Chordata > Amphibia > Anura > Alytidae > Discoglossus > Discoglossus pictus. The sequence continues at coordinate 189,648,220 of CM050166.1, read as the reverse complement.
TTTCATGCAGGACAATGCTCCATCACACGCGTCCAAGTACTCCACAGCGTGGCTGGCAAGAAAGGTTATAAAAGAAGAAAATCTAATGACATGGCCTCCTTGTTCACCTGATCTGAACCCCATTGAGAACCTGTGGTCCATCATCAAATGTGAGATTTACAAGGAGGGAAAACAGTACACCTCTCTGAACAGTGTCTGGGAGGCTGTGGTTGCTGCTGCACGCAATGTTGATGGTGAACAGATCAAAACACTGACAGAATCCATGGATGGCAGGCTTTTGAGTGTCCTTGCAAAGAAAGGTGGCTATATTGTTAACTGATTTGTTTTTGTTTTGTTTTTGAATGTCAGAAATGTATATTTGTGAATGTTGAGATGTTATATTGGTTTCACTGGTAAAAATAAATAATTGAAATGGGTATATATTTGTTTTTTGTTAAGTTGCCTAATAATTATGCACAGTAATAGTCACCTGCACACACAGATATCCCCCTAAAATAGCTAAAACTAAAAACAAACTAAAAACTACTTCCAAAAATATTCAGCTTTGATATTAATGAGTTTTTTGGGTTCATTGAGAACATGGTTGTTGTTCAATAATAAAATTAATCCTCAAAAATACAACTTGCCTAATAATTCTGCACACCCTGTATATTGACACAGACATAATAAAAATATAATATGTTTTAATTTCCCATATGAGTATGTTTGAATGTTCAGTGTCAAATTATGATGAACGTACATGCTTTTTTAGTGTTTTTAGTGCTGTGCTGTCTCCTTAACTGCTGCTCCAGCTGTCAGTTGTTTTAAAACCATTTGCTAGTGCTATTTAGTAGCTGTACATTTTTCTAATTTTTTTTCTGTTTATTTGCCATAATTTGCTAGTGCTCAGTAAAATCTGATTTGAATAGGTTTTGAAGAAGGAATCAATGCGAAAGTTTGCAGGTATTTGTGGCTTTGTTTTGCTGCAGTTACTCATAGTATTTCTCTCACAATATTTCTGGGATGGTTGAATAGAATAGGTAGGAAGAATTATTTTGCCCTTAAACACAGCATAATTTGCAATTAGACTGTTAATGTATGACTTTCCTGCTTCATTATGCTATGAGTAAGATAACATTTCGAACAAATATTTTTTGTCATGGTGAGGCGGTCTTTTTAAGAATTCACTGGTGCCATGGCTAGTGGTGTGTTTTTATAGTAATTTAGATTTTTATGTTTTTACAAATGATGGATGGGACCAGTCTGGTGTACTACAGGATACGTCTCCTATGTTTTTCTCCTTTTCTGGGTTTATTCTCTGAGTGGACCAAGAACCAAGTCACTGTGGCATTGTTTGTTAACAGATTTGAGCATTTAGAATTTCTTATGGTGTATTTAAGAAACTGCTGTAAATGTTACACGTTTTATATTGATTTGTATACTAAATAAAGAGTATAAGAACTATAAAACTTTATTTTTCTTTTGTGCAGGAGTGCGCTGAAAAATAACAGTTAAGTGTACCATCTTACTTTGGAATTTGCTTAACTCCTTGTCTGCCAAAGTGACATCATAATTAGTAGATCGAACATTTAGTGTCTTCACTGGCACCTCCTCTTTGCCTCACCCTCTGACTAGTGGCAAGGTTAAATCCTTGGCTCCCTCCTCCTCTTCTTCTATACATCCTCCCTTGATACCCTAATAAAATATTTTAGATTTTAGTATCATCTCTATGCAGATGAATATATTTCTCAGCACTAGATATATCCACCTCTATTCTAGCATGAGTTGCCAATGGCCTCTAAAACTCAACATGTTAAAGACTGAGCTCCTAATCTCCCCACCCTTTATTTCAGCTTCCACTCCTGAAATATCTCTAACTGTTGGCAATGCCATCATCACTCTTATCTCCCACACTGTCCTGGCTTTCATTCCTCACATACAATCAATCACAAAATCTTGCCATTTCACCTAAAAAAAACTTTTACACAAAATATTGTCACTTTACAAAAAAGGATAATAATAATAAAAGGAGAGAATGAATAAATAAAAATAGCCTAGAGAGAAAATATTATTTAGACCATTATTTATTTTTTTCTGTTGGGTTGTCATTCCTAACTGATGCAAAATATTAACCACACAGCCCTGATTAGACAGACAGTAATTAATGTATTTTAATTTACATCTGGTTACATGATAAATATGAATGTGAGTGGAAAATGTAGCAAAATTGCATTTATCTGCACATACCACTATAGGCATTTTATCAAGACTTAAAACGTAATGCAACTGTATAAAATTTAGAACTGATCATTATTAATCTTAAAACTTTTTCAGATTTATGGTACAATGCTAAATAGAATCTGTATACTAAGTGTTAATAAATAAAATATTTTAAATAGCAAACCAATATCATGTGTTGTATATTCTATCTACTTTAGATTTTAGTCTCACCAGTGTTTTGAAAGGCAGCTGATCATTTCTTGGACTTGAGGGCTTGATCTTTATGGAAAAGAAGTTATATATTTAATTTTTCAGCACCCAGTTTTGGTTAACTCATTTACTTACCTCCACATCAAGTAAGCTTTGCTATATTCCCAAATGAGCACAATTCATTAACTGTGTCAGCAAACATTAGTGTTTCCTTGTTTCCTTGTAATTATAACATTGGGAATGGAGGTATAATATGTAATTATATTTTAAAATATTGGTTAGTATCAATTTTTTTTTATTATCAATAAAAAAAAATTGGTTTTATCATACAGTACAATTATCCATAATACTGAGTGTTTTATGCAACTTCCTCAATCATCTCTGAGCAGGATCAGATGGAAATCATGCAAAAAGTAAAAAAAATAAAAAAACATATTACCATGCATGCTTTATATACCCCTTATATTATGTGAGTTTATTCAAACACTTATTTTATAATATTTGGTGAAAAAAACAGACTACTTTTTATCACAAATTCTAATGCTATGGGTCTTATAAAAATATATTTTTTTATTAACTATGATTTCAGGTGACATCAGGGAATGTTAATATTATATATTATTTCTTGTTTCATAATTATACTATTATGTTCTCTGATTATACAATTATTTTATGCGCTTATGAATTTAAATATTCATATTTATTTTTTCTTCAAAGTAGTAAGTACAATATTAAACAAACAGTGCTGATTTCTATACATAATGTTACAATGCCTAGCAGACAGGGGTGTAGGAGCCAGAATAATTCTGGGGGGCAGAATTACAATGAGCACTATGAAAGAGAGAGGCTTGCAATGAGCGCCGAAGGCACTCATTGAGAGCCCCACGATGAGCGCCGAAGGTGTTCACCGTGGGGCTCGCGAAGAGTGGCAAAGGTGATCAGTGCGAGTGGGAGAGGCTTGCAATGAGCGCCGAATGAGGTGCTCAGAGGAGCAAAAGCCTCACATTGTGTGGCAAACAGCATTGCCAGACTTACAATTTGAAAGCAATTTCCTAGTTATTATATAATACGTCATCCATAATGCTGGGAATGTTTTATGCATCTTGCTCAGTCACCTCTGAGTAGGTTAAGATGGGAATCATGCAAAAAGTTAAAAAGGGCATAGTACCATACATGACAGATTATGTAATTATTTTTGTGCACTTATGAAATTGTATATATATATGTCTTTCTTTCTTCAAAGTAACAAATTGCAATATATTGAAAGAGCAGCGCTGATTTATATACATAACGCAACAATGCATAACAGATGAACATATTGCCAGAAGTTCATCTAATTATAACTTGACATGCTTACAATACAACCACATCAGAAAGTATAATTATTGTCAGAGGTGCACACTGAAATAGAAATGTGTTTCTTAAGCCATGCACTTCACAACTGCACACTGGAGGGGTTCAAGAATGAAGCTACAGTGGATTATTCTAAATGATTTATTTAACATTAATTTAAAAAATAATCTGGTTGTTTTCACATGATTTCCCCAATGACTATATTTTTTTATTGTAAATGCTGAGCTACCATATTCAGTTGTCTTACTATGACTTCTGTGCATAATCTTCATAAATTATATAGGAGCAGATAAAATACCTACTCTGCTCCCTGCAATCCTCGTCCCCATCCCATTATTTTTTTCTTTAATTAACATCATCATGAGATTCTCATGAAGTGATATTTTTCTGTTTCTCTCTCATTGCAATGACATACTCTTATATTTATTTATTACAGACTCTTCAAGTTCATTTATACACATATGTTCATCTATTATTTATAATAAGTAGTCATTTAGTGATTTATATTTATAGATGTTAATGCTAGGTTAGCATTGGAGCTTGTTCCCCCAAGACTATTTGAATAAAACCTCTATAATACTGGTATAAATCAGCCATACTCAGTAACCACGTAAAAAAAAGCTATCCTACAAGAATTTCAATGTGTTACATAGAACATAATTACTTTATATAACTTCAGAAAAGCCCATTATACAACCACCAAAATTAAACAAAAATCATAATCACATGTAATTTTCCTTACATCTGCCTAGTTCCACAACCCCCGACCTCACACCCCAGTGCAAATGAACCTTGGCAGTGGGTAAGGCACTGTTGTGTCATTTTGCCTCCTTTAGTCCACACAGAATCGGGTCGTTTGGTACTAGCACTACCGGGGATGCCCAGGCACTATCAGAATGTTCAACTAACCCTAGCTGAAGCATCTCCTGAATCTCTTTACGCATATTCTCCTTTACAGATTCAGGGATGCGGTAGAGAGTTTGGCGTAGTGGTAACTGACCGGGGGTGTCTACGTGGTGAGTGACCAGAGGCGTGTACCCAGGCAGATTGGAGAAGGTGGCCCCCTTGGCCCTGATAAACTCCTGCACCTGGTTACGCTCCTGTACGCTCAGTCACTCTCCTAGCTGTACCCCTACAAGGCCCTCTGTCTGCTATCCTTTTTTTAAGAGGTCTGGTAGAGAGAGGTTCTCAAAATCTTCAGAGGCTTGGGCGCACATAGCCGCCACATCTGCCGTGAGCTCAAGATAGGGTTTTAGCATATTCACATGGTGCATGCATCTTCCCTGAGCATGGGCCTATCACATAGGTGGTACCGCATTTTTGTTCTACCACCTGGAATAGGCTCTGCCAGGAGGCCTGCGTCTTGTCATTGTGGATGGGTTTTAAAATCTGACGTTGTTGGGCCACCTGGAGGTTGGATCGTACCGTCTGGGTCAACTCCTTCAGGCGGTCTCAAATCTCCAACACATATGGGACTATAGGGGTACCATCTGCGCTAACCTCTTCATCCCAATGCTCTCTTATTAAGTCTAATGGACCTCTCACCCTTCTACCGGGCTCGGTCTAGTTACGGGCCCTACCACGGCTACCCTGCTAAAAGGTTGTTTGATAATGGGAAGAGGGTGAATTTCAATGTATGGCGGTGCCCTCTCTTACCCACCCTCTGACAGGAGTCACAAGTCTGACAGAACTGAAGAATTTCTTTCAAAAATCCCCGCCAGAAAAAGTTCTGAGTTAGCCTGTATTTAGTTCGGCTAACTCCCAGATGTCCGGATAATGGAATATCATGTGCTATCCGGAGTAATTCCTGCTTATATTTCTGGGGTACTACCATCTATTTCATGGGGATCAGTATGGACCCAGCCCCTATCCTCTCTGAGTTCCTGTATAGTAATCCATTGTCCCACAAGTACCTCTCCCCCTCTAATTCAGCTTTACTGGAGGTGACTTGATCTTTGTATACTTGCAACATGGGGTCTACGGCTACCTCTTTCCCAAACTCTACGGGGGCATTCCAGGGTAATTTCTCTAGGGGTGGAGACTGGTTGTTTACCTGAGACGCAGAGTGTGCTGGTGGGTCCGTGGTGCAAGGCTGCTACCGTGTGGTCACCGGGTAAATGGCTTTGCGAGGGATGCAGTTCTTGCGAGCTCGCAAATCGGGCTCACAAAGCATGACGATGATTCGTAGTTGGACAATTATAATATGTGATAGCACATAAATCCTGTAGTTTGTCCTCTGGCAAGGATGAATCAAATTGAACCGAATTTAGTAAAATATTTAGGAATTGAATAATTGTTTCATGTGCCAATGGAATGCCAAATTCTCTCGCCATTTTTACAAAAAAAATGAAATACTCACCACTTGCATTGGTGAACAAAAAGAAAATCCTATAAGTAAGGAATACAAGACTTGGCACCCGCTACCCTTTGCACTACCCATTGCAAGAATGTACTAAATTCCTCAAAATAAGCACAAGAGATTGAATATCCCATTGGCAGACATACATCCACATAATACTCCCCTTTGAATTTACACCCCAGAGGGTGATGAAAGACAGGATGAACAGGAAGGAGCCTATAAGATGACTCTATATCAAATTTAGCTAAAAAGGCTCCCCTCCTGACTTTTCTAACCAGTTCCATTGCCTGATCAATAGATGCATAGTGTAGGGATGATAGATATTTTTTTTGTATGCTGTCACTAACCAAATGACCCTTGGGATATGACAAATGAGGAATTATTCTATACTTGCTGACCTCCTTCTTTGGAACTACCACAAGGGGTGAGATATGTAGATCCTCTAATAGTATAACCTGAAATGGCCCTGCCATCCTTCCCATTGCGACCTCTTTCAGTAGCTTATCCCTGCACCATCCCTCATGTTCTCTAGCGGAAATCAAGTTACCTGTGTCTTTCGTGCAGAGTAGAAGGTATAACAAAACCATAAGTGAAACCCTTGAATAACAATTTAGCTTTCTTAGCTCCCCCTGGCCTCCTACCGTACTGTTTTAACCAAGGCCCCACCTTTTTTCCAGTATCGGTGTCACCCCCTTTTTGAGCAGCGTCTGTCCCTCCTAACCCTGACCTGAGTTTTTTGTAACATCTGAATGCTAGATGAGGGTTTTCACATTCCCCACATTCATGTTTAAACCTGCAAGCTGTTCCCCATCTACACAAACCTTCATTATATTGGAAACAATAATATAACTTTATCCAGCTCCTGCCTGTGAGTTGTAATTTGGTCTTCCCCGAAGGGTCCGAAAGGACCCCGTCATTCTAAATGAAATAACAATCCTGTTCCAGGATCATCCCACCTCATATCTTTCATGACAGCCACACCGTGATGAAAATGCTCATCATATAACCACCAATCCACCCCCCCATAGGTCCTATGGATATTTTCTATTTCATCCATATAGCAAAATAATGCCGAGCAGTACTCAGGGGATTTTTCCCCAATGATACAGGCCATGATCACAAAACCTTGTAACCAGTTATTAAATGTTTTTGGGATTCTCCTAAACCATTTTTTCATTTATTTTTCTTCTTTTTTAGTTTCGTCCTTCCTGTCCTTGACTTCAAAATAATTGTCAAGAGGAAGGAACAAAAACATTTCAATAAACTCCCTTCTCCATATCTTTTTCCTTAATTTTATAGGGACATGCATGGCAATTGGAACTACTTCACATAAGGAGGCTTACCTTTTGTCAGCCAAAATCATAACATCCTCCTTCCTTTTTTTCTTTTCCCCTCCAGCAAGTGATGGAAATTTAGTTTGTGCTCCTTATATTATTATATTAATTATATAATTATATATTAATATTATAAACCACTAGTCTGTTATATTTTTTCCCTTTCTCCATAAACAAAACTGTTTAAATACAATCTTATTCCACGTTTTGGGACTAAGTAAACATAGGGGAATCTAATCCACTGGCCTTTTGCAATGATAATAAAAAAAATTGTCTACTATGTCCAAACTGCAGCAGTCTCACAATGCTAGCACCCTGCCTCATGAGCTTAGCGTCTAGCTTGTTTGTTTCATTAGTGAAACAAATATTTCAGATGCGGGTTATTAAGCTTTCAAGCATAGCTATAAACCACTTGATACTTGGAGTAGAGAGAGCTCATTCATCTCTAACATTGCAAATAAGTGAGACATTCATATATAAGCACAGAGCATATTTTTTTTACAGAAGTTTTTAGTTAGTGAACTTCTATCCAAAAGCAAGGTCTTCACTAACTAAAAACTTCTGTAAAAAGATATGCTCTTATTGGCCTAATCGCAATTTAATAAGGCGGTATATAATATTTTACTTAGTAGTGTTTGATTTAAAGTTAACAATGATTATTGTGCAATAAAACAGCATTAAAAAAGACTGATACCAGGAGTATGAAAGCATTGCTTAGTTTTCAATCCACTTAACTCTTGCAATATTATAATTTTGTTTCTCTGCTTTATTCTGCTTTGTGTATTGAATGTAGAAGGAAGTCCTTGAGCAGAATTATGAGAGGAATGAAACTTTATGTGTAATGTCCTTTTTATTCCAATAATCTTAACATGTTACATTAAACCCTCCAGAATGTATAATAACATGTAATATAATTAATTTAATAATGCAGTTTAAGGAATTTTTGACTCCTCTGGCAATAAGGAGGTTGAATCACCTAACAGCAAGTTGCCAAGGCAACAGTTCAAGGACTTGACTTGTGTGTGTTGGGAGCTGGAAAAAAAAATCATGTACTCTGTGTTGGGGTATCTTAATTGCATAGAAATAAAAAAAAAAATATAAAAAATGAAAAAGTATCACTAAGAAGCAGTACTGGAAAGTCACTGCTCTATATTTTTTGTCCTTTGTTGGAATCCAATTAACAAAACATTGGGATTTTTTTTAAAGCAAACAATAAAGAGAAACAAGGGTATATACACACATGAAGCATCATGGTTTTGTGTGAAAATTTCAGTTTATTCATAAAGTTAATAATTTATTCATTTTGGTTATTATTATTATTACTATCGAATTGCCTGTCAAAAAATGACGGGCATGAAATTGTAAGCCAGGGAATGCTGTTTTAGACAATGTAAAACGTTTTTTACCATGAGGAGCTTTGGCGCTCATTGCGCGGCTGTTGTTTTTTTGTTGTTATTACAGGGGCTTTTGCTGTCATTGTAAGGTCGGGGCTGATGTGTTTTTTGCGCTTATTGTCGTATGAGCAGCGTTTGCATTGGTTGTGAGGCGCACGGTGAAAGCCGTATGTGCTTGGTGGTGTTTTGCTTCTTTAGGGTCCTGTAGCCTTGTTTTCTCTTCAGCCATTTTTTCTCCTGCTTAGGGGATTTTCGTGTGTCTAAACTCGGGAATTTGGACTTAAATTGAGGTGTAACTTCACTTGCAGAGGTCCTGGGTAAGCTTTTTATGTATTGTTTGTGTGTATTTATTGTGTGTTAATGTTTTCAGGTGCGCGCGGTTTGGTTTCCTGCGTCTCGTATTTTTTTATGTTAAGTCCATAAATTTTCCGTTCTAAGTCCCGCGTCTCGTATTTTTGTCTGCTAAGTCCGTCAATTTTCCATTCTAAGTCCTGCGGTTCGTATTTTTGTGTGTAAGTCTGTATATAGTGATTGCATGTTAGATGTATTTTGGTAAAGTGACGCTTGTCTTTGTAACTGCATGTGAGGCGCCGTAGAGCCACCACCTCCGCATTTCCGGCCCCTCGCTTCGCGAGGGTCCGTATTTGCGGCCTGCAATGAGTCTTCGGCTCATTGCAGCCGCCGTTGGAGCCTCCACCTTCCGCAAATGCGGCCCCTCACTATGCGAGGGTCCGCATTTGCAGACCAAATTGCGTCCCTCGCTTCGCGAGGGACGCAGTTCTTGCAAGCTCACTTCTCAAGCTCGCAAAGCGTGACAACGATTTGTAGTTTGACAACTATTATATGTGATTATTATTACTATTATTATCCTTTATTTGTAACATCCCAACATATTTCATAGCGCGATACAGGGTTAAAAATATAGAAAATACAGTATTAAACACATGGAAAAGGGGTTAAGGGCCCTGTCTTTGAGCTTTAATTCTTATGTAGAAAGTACTTTATTCCAAAGCACCTTACAAGATGGAAAACTCGCAAACTTATAGTCTAGAGGCAAGAATAACAGATCAGATTAGGTTGGGTCAGGAAGAAAGTGAGAGTTTACTGAAGTAGGAAGGTTTTTGATTATCAGGAGAAAAAAGTTGGTGTAAAGTGAGTGGCTCTAGATTGGAGTATGTATCTTCACCTAGTGGTCAGATAATACAACCTGCAAATGGAAGTATCAGTTGATAGGAATTTGACTGTTTATAAAGCTGAAACAAATAAGGGTGGGCGGACAGTGGTTGCAAGGCACGGAGTGGGTCAGAAGAGGCCAAGAGATGTATGAAGGCCTTTGAGGTTTGGGAAGGAAAGAAACAAAGAATTAGCTGTGCAGCAAGTGAGAGTAGCAGGAGGACAGGAAGGGGCTTAGCCAGTGATGGCCGTTGACTTTCCAAGTTGGTGGGGCGGAAGTCAGAGACCTGGCCCTTCCCCTTACATTGACTCCACCCAACATTATAAACTCCTCCCCTTCACAACATGTTACCTCTATAGGCCCTGCCCACGTACACAGACTCCACCCATTTGTTTTATTTTTCTGTCACTTCATTTACTTATTATCTTGATTCTCTATTTTGTTGATGACATGCAATCACATATAATAGTTGTCAACCTGCGATACGTCGTCACGCTTTGCGTGGTGCGTTTGAGTTAGGCGATGAGCGCCACACGCACTCATCTCTTGCGAGCCTCACGAAGCGAGGTGAGCCGCTAACGCATAGCACTTTGGCGATGAGCTCCGAAGGGGCTCAATGCTGCGAGCCTCGCGAAGCAAGGTGAGCCGTTAACTTGTAGCACTTAGGCGATGATCGCCGAAGGTGCTCATCTCTGCGCGCCTCGCAAATCGAGGTGAGCTGTTAAACCCATAGCACTTAGGCGGCGCTCATTGCTGCAAGCCTTGCAAAGCGAGGCAAGCTGTTAACCCGTAGCACTTGGGTGATGAGCGCGAGGCAAGCTGTTAAGGCAATTAAACTTGCAGCACAAAGGCAATGAGCGCCGAAGGCGCTCATTGCCTGATCACCTCGCAAACTGAAGGCAATTAAACACGCTATCGCATTAGCCTTCAAGCACTTGACAAACACGGGATGCGAACATACAAAAATACAAAGAAATTAAAATAAATACAAAAAAAACATCACCCACAGCACGGGGGAACAGCGAGGACGTCTGGGAGTGAAGTGGAACACGAATTTAAGCTGATTTCGATGACTTTCCCCACACAAAAATCACCTAAGCAAGAAAAAAATGGCCGCCGAAAAAAAACAAAATGAGGCTACACAACCCCGGACCATGCAAAACACTGCCAAACGCGTAGCACTTTCACACAGGAACGTACGAGGTACAAAATACATTATTACAAATAACGGAAAATGCTTGCAAGCCGCGTAACACATTAATAACATTACAAATCTACAATGGCGCTTTACACAACTACACCAATGGATTTCCCCTGCGCACACAAACAATTTAGAATGCACAGTTGGGACATTCATTACACTTCATCATCAGAGCACCAACACTCACTGTACATTGTATGGTGCCGGAAAATATAAACAGATTGTTAGCTCTTCAGGCTATTGATTGCTGGATATATTTATTACAAATATTTAAAGTATATTAATTCACTCAAGAACTAATTAATTCATTATTGATTAACAGCCTTATTAAATTGCAATTCGACCAATTAAATAGGGCTCTATATAAGCACATAGCATATTTTTGTGACAGAAGTTTTTAGTGAGTGAACTTCTATCCAAAAGCAAGGTCTTCACTCAAACTTCTGTAAAAAATATGCTGTGTGCTTATATAGAGCCCTATTCAATTCTCCGAATTGCAATTTAATAAGGCTGTAAGTAAATATAAATATATATCTCTCTTTATAATGACTGACGAAGGTGCTCAGAGGAGCAAAATAGATGATACTAGAGGTTTGCCATGAGCGCCGAAGGCCGAAGGTGCTCAGGGCGAGGCTCGCAATGAGTGCTGAAGGTTCTCACAGTATAAAAAGGTTTACATTGTTGTAAGAAATTAACCAATAATTAAATAATTAATGTATAATTTCTACAAATAATAAGTTCTTTTGGACAAATCAATAAACAAACATATGAATAAGTTTATAATTAAAAGATATATTTTGCATAAATGAATATACAGTTACACAAAGGGTTTTAGACAAACAGATAGACAGTAGGGATAAAACAATATTTACAAAAAGATACTTATATGAATAATATACTACATTATTACTAGACTAGAATATTGCCCGTCAAAAAATGACGGCAATGAAATTATAAGTGAGCTAATGCTGTTTGGTGTATGGTAATGAAATAAATAACATTAATAAAGTAATATACTTTACCTATTTGGAAGTAATATATGCAGGAGGCATTATGCTGAAGAGCTGACAATCTGTTTTGATGTTGCTGCAGCATCTAATGTAGGTTTGCACTGTTATAGAGCTGAGGTGTAAGTGTTAGCAATGTGTACAGTATGTAGTGTAAATAGGCAGCGTGCGCGAGGGGAAGCCGTTAGGTTAGATGTGTACTTCCGCATTGTGTAAGTGTTGTAAAATTGCGGCGAAAGTGTATGTGTTACGCGGCTGTGTATGGTTTTGCGTCCTTGCTAATGGTGTATCTTACATCTTACACCACGGCATGGCTTCTGCTTAGCTGGGCACTCCTTTGGATGGCTCTTCTAGATACCTCTTCATGGACAAACACACACACTTAGACTCCTAGACTTAGACTGACTAAAACTCTCTGGACTTTGTATATCTTTCTTGGACACTCCCCCTTGATATGTGACTGTTCATCTCAACTGAAATCATCTCACCTCCCCCCAAACTCCATAAAAACTCCATAGATGGGAATCTCACACACACAGATGTCCCCTTGTTTACATATAAACCCTCTGGGAAAAGAGACCCCCAAGTATGTTGTCTATATGATAGATGCAAGAGTCCACCACACCCAACTGTTCTTTTGTTTACCCATAAACAACCTCAGGCATAAGCCTTTTGTTACAGTATCAATGGAATCAATAGTCACACCTCAAGTTTCTCAGGGCAGTTGGTTTGTGATAAGTTGGTTGTGACTGAACACAATTTATATATGATCACTTCTAAAGATTTATACAACTACCTATATTTTATAAGATACAATTAATAAAGACACAATGTTTAAAAATGATCACTTTATAAGCCATATCTTACAATCCCCACCTAGAGAGTAAATTATTTTGTATAGAATGAGCTCTCTTAAATTACACAAACAAATATGGCTTATTGTGTATAGACCCCCTGTGTGTGTGTGAAATTTCATAGTAATACAGCTCACTGAGACAGGAATGATCTGATAGCAACCAATACTTTCTGTAAATTTTAGGGTTCTGCGAGGCAAATGTTGACTAATTTGGTATGCACTCACTGTATGTATTTTATTATATTAATTTGTACTCCTGTGGCTACTGTGCAAAATCACATCACCCTCCCATTACTATTGCAAATGTATCCCTCAGCCACAAGGTCTGTTTACACCTCAATACCATTTCTGTGTGCCACACCCGACTTCCAACATTTTTTTCCTGCATAGTTGCATCCATGTGCCACCATTTCCACATATGTCCCATTAATGTTAATGTTAATGTTACACATAGCTAGCTCGCTAGCCTGTTTTAAGACGTATGCTGTCTTTTTATTGTGTGTATTGAAGAAACCACTCAAAGGACACTTTATTGTTAACATGTGTGGATAGAAAAAGTGTGTAGGTGATTGTAGCACCTTATTAGGTGCTTTAGTGAAAACATTAAATGTGACTCAGTATTCACTCAGGAAATGGAAAATATGTTATTCTCTCTGTAGCTTCAGGAAATTATAAGACCCACAACTACATGTAAAGCATGCAGCAGGATCTTAGTGGAATCACTATGGTTGTACAATTCACACATGTCTCAGAGTCTCCATCACTTTCAAGTCTGGTTTTCTAAAACAAGATATAGAAAATAATAAAAACAGCAGATTATAATAACCCAACATTACAACCATTTCAAATTGGGGTGACCTAATTCTAAAATGGTCTGTGTCCCTAAAATAGATAAACAATTAAATCAAGAGATAAATGAATGACTGACCACTGGGGTATCATACTAAATGTCTAATTGGTAGTACCAAATTAATGTTAAACAAATATCAATAACAAATCTGACCACGTTTATATCACTCTGCATTCAAAATTTGCAGTAGTAAATTATTATTCATATCAGTATAGTATAAACTATATGAATCTATATGAAAACTGGTGAGATTTCTTTGTGTGCCACACCTCCTTCAGAAAAATAAAAAAACAATGTTTAAAAAAATAATAATAAAACAAAAATCCAGATTGAATGATTCCTTTATAGTTTAAAGCTGTCTGTCCAATTTATTATAATATCCATATTGAACCATTTCTTTATAGTTTAAAGCTTTCTGTCCCATTTCTTATAATGTATGTCCCCACCTAGAGAGTGAATTTATTTCCAAATAATGAGCTCTCTTAATTATAAACCTTTGATTTTATGAAGTGGGTGTTGGCATGCATTATTATTATTTTTTTCAAAAGAAAGGATACCATGCAATCTGTATAAAAATATTTTAAACACTTGCTGCCATTCATAAAAAAAAATAAAAAAAAAAAAATGAATGAGGCTTTAAAAACACAAAAATAAGAGTGTATAACTGCTTCTCTAAAATCACAGTTAAAATGCTCACTTGCATGTACAGTCCTCATTGTGGCAACAGTTAAAAAATAAATAAAGTAAGATTTACTCAGCAAAAAAAAAAAAGTTAACAGTGCAGGTGTTTTAAAATATGTGGATAAAATTATACACAAAAACTATAATTTAGAAATTGTGCCACCCTCACTGTATTAAAAAAATATATATATAGAAGCGTGTCCTTAAAATTAAAAAATAAAAGTGAAGGTCCTCTATTATATATTTAGAAAAAACCTGCAGAAGAAAGTAGGAAAGGTTATTTACTGTATCTCCTCCTCCATTTTTCATTTAGCCATTTCTGTTTCTCTGTAAAAATAAAACTTTATAATCAGTTAGTTTTAGAACAGATTTATGAGCAGATCATTTTCTGTACTATAGTTTGATTTTAACTGATTCAATTTTACTCTAAGACCTTCTAACTCTTTCTCAAACAGATAACTTTCATTTTGAAAAAGCGAATTCTCAGCCTTGAGCAATTCCTTTTGAGATTTCAGTACATGATAAGAAACAAATGGAGTATTTGTATTTATTCTAACTCAAATTATGTCATTATTTCTATTTATCTCTCTTAAACGTCTCTCTGCTCTCTTTAGATGATGTAACATTTTTAAAAAGTGATTGTTGGCAGATACTGTTAACCCAACAATATATTTCAGGCAGACATTTTTTTTAGTAAGGCCTTCTTATACATGTAATCATTCTGATTAGCCTCAGTATCAGAAGGGAGTGTGAGTTTATACAAAATTAATAATCTATCACCATATTCTTGTACAGATTCTCCCATCTTCTGAGTACAGTTACCAAACACAGAATGATGATCCAATTAATTTATACCCAGTACATTTAAAATCTCTTCAGCCAAATGCTCTTTAGATCTAGGCTCTGCAAAAACATCAGAAGGCAAACTGGATTTTAAGGATTGATCTAAAGAAGCTATAATCACAGCAAATGTATCAGTCTCAGTTAAACTTGCATTACATTTTGAAAACGTTTCAATTCTTATCATGATTTCAACAGGATCATCATGAAAACCTATACAGCCAAGTGATTTGCTCAGGGCCTGAATTTAACTAATGGAAAGAGACCTATTCACAGTGGTTTCAGAAATGACCTGCTCATGTGCTCCTCTCTTGAGCTCAGTAGAAACTGGCGCCATTTTGAAACATCTTCACTTTTCTTAAAAACATTGCAGTCCACTTTCTGGACTTCTGTCTCTTTACATTCTGCTAAACATTGCCTTTAATCAATGTCCTTTTTACAAGAGGCTAAACATCTTATTGCACTTTCTGCATCTATCAATCTATCCACAAGTTCATTATTTTTACTATGTAGTTGCTTATTTTCTTGAAATGTCTTCTCATTATCTGAACCCAAAGCAGTTGCTTTAGTGGCAGTAACTGTAAGGTTTTCCAAAGCAGTATTAAACTCACATACTTTAGTCTCTAAAGCTTGTTTCTGCACACATAAATGTTTATATTGTTCTGTAATCCAATGTGCAGCAAATATTACCTTTGTTTTCTCTTTTGATTTAGACCATTTATTTTCATTAATGGCTAATGCTACATGATTCTGAGCATTTGACCAGGGGTCAGAAGTATTCACCATATCTCTAATTATAGCATCAGCGTTTTCAACATTAGCAATCTTTTCATTAAGCCCTCCATTATTGGATAACAAACTATACAATTTTAAAAGTGCAGAAAAGCAAACATGTAAGAGTAAACAAAACCTGCTTTAGAATCCTGTATCTATCACAGCCAAACGTACCATACAAAAACGTTTCTACATCTTTATATAACTACAGCACACAATAGGAAAATAGTACATTAATTTATGGAAAATAATATACTTAATAATATGCTTGATTATTACATTAATGTCATACTGGACCAAGGCTTGCCATATATGTAAGAAATTAACCAATAATTAAATAATGAATGAATAATTTCTACAAATAATAAGTTACTTTGGACAAATCAATAAACAAACATATGAATAAGTTTATAATTAAAAGATATATTTTGCATAAATGAATATACAGTTACACAATGGGTTTTAGACAAACAGATAGACAGTAGGGATAAAACGATATTTACAAAAAGATACTTATATGAATAATATACTACATTATTACTAGACTAGAATATTGCCCGTCAAAAAATGACGGCAATGAAATTATAAGTGAGCTAATGCTGTTTGGTGTATGGTAATGAAATAAATAATACATTAATAAAGGAATATACTTTACCTATTTGGAACTAATATATGCAAGAGGCATTATGCTGAAGAGCTGACAATCTGTTTTGATGTTGCTGCAGGATCTAATGTAGGTTTGCACTGTTGTAGAGCTGAGGTGTAAGTGTTAGCAATGTGTGCAGTATGTTGTGTACATAGGCAGCGTGCGCAAGGGGAAGCCGTTAGGTTAGATGTGTACTTCCGCATTGTGTAAGTGTTGTAAAATGGCAGCGAATGTGTATGTGTTACGCGGCTGTGTAGGATTTTGCGTCCTTGCTAATGGTGTATCTTATAGCTCGTAGAGGCGTGTTTAGGGTCCTGTAGCCTCGTTTTTGTTTTTTTCGGCTGTCATTTTTTCTCTCGCTTACAGGGTTTTCTTGTCTCTAAACTCTAAAACTGCAATTTGTACTTAAATAGAGGTGTAACTTCCCTTGCAGAGGTCCTGGGTGCCCCCCCACCCTTGGTGTGGGTATGTTTTTTATGTTTTTTTGGTGTGTATTTATTTTGTTTCTAATGTTTTTGAGGTTCGCACGGGTCGGCCGTTAAAGTCGTATCTTTGCGAGGTCGTAGTGTTTTTTTTTTCTAAGTCCCACGTCTCGTATTTGTTTGTCGTAAGTCTGTAAATGTTGCGAGGTCCTTCGCGCTCCTTGCCAACAACTGCGAGCCCTCAGCGTTAGCAACAACCTGCTTGCTCACAACTATATATGTGATACTACACCAAAGGTCAGCAATATCTTCAGAGTCCATGTGTTTAGGCCTCAGGTCACACCACGGCATGGCTTCTGCTCAGCTGGGCACTCCTCTGGATGGCTCTTCTGGATACCTCTTCATGGACACACACATACACACACTTAGACTACTAGACTTAGATGAACTAAAACTCTCTGGACTTTGTATCTCTTTCTTGGACACTCCCCCTTGATATGTGACTGTCCATCTCAACTGAAATCATCTCAACCCTTCCCAAACTCCATAAAAACTCCATAGATGGGAATCTCACACACACAGATGTCCCCTTGTTTACATATAAACACTCTGGGCCAAGCGACCCCCTATTATGTTGTCTATATGATAGATGCAAGAGTCCACCACACCCAACTGTTCTTTTGTTTACTCATAAACAACCTCAGGCATAAGCCTTTTGTTACAGTATCAATGGAATAGACAGTCACAACTTAAGTTTCTCAGGGCAGCTGGTTTGTGCTAAGTTAGTTGTGACTGAACACAATTTATATATCATCACTTATAAAGACTTATACAACTACGTATATTTTATAAGATACACTTAATAAAGACACAGTGTTTAAAAATTATCACTTTATAAGACATATCTTAATCCCCACCTAGAGAGTAAATTATTTTGTATAGAATGAGCTCTCTTAAATTACACAAACACATACGGCTTATTGTGTATAGACCCACTGTGTGTGTGTGTAAGATTTCAAAGTAATACAGTTCACTGAGACAGGAATGATCTGATAGCAACCAATACTTTCTGTAAATTTTAGGGTTCTGCAAGGCAAATGTTGACTAATTAGGTATGCACTCACTTTATAAGCCATATCTCACATTGTGTTTCAAACAGCATACCCATGGCTTCAAATTGTATTGCCCCGTCATTTTTGAGGGGAAAGTCGCTAGTAATTAAATAAAACACGTATAAATACATATTAGATTAGATTTATCTTCTCATCTCTCTCTCCCTCCATCTATCTTTCCCTCTACCCTCCCTCTCTCCCTCTATCCCTCCCTCTCTATCCATCCCTTTCTCTCTATCCCTCTCTCTCTATATATATTCCTCTCTCCCTCTCTCTATCAATCCCTCTCTTTATCCCTCTCTTCCTCTCTCCCTCTTTTACTGATACATATATATTGTGTCTTTACTTTTCCTTTAAAGCACAATAATCTAATCACTCCTAATCACATTGTTGGTTTCATAACTTTGCAGGATTGTATACTGCAGACCCTATTTTTGCATCATGTGTACTGATCAGGTCAGGCCATTCTTAGCTTTGGATATCAAGCTGATCTCTGCATTCCTCTGTCTGTCTATCCCTATCTCCGTCTTCCCATCTATCTATCTATGTCTATTCATTTCTATTTATCCCTCTATCTAACTATCTATCTATCTATCTATCTATCTATCTATCTATCTATCTATCTATCATTCTATATATGTATTCTATCTCTCTGTCTATCCCTCTCTGTCTATCTGTCCCTCTCTATCTGCCCCTCTCTCTCTATATATATATCCCTTTATCCCTCTATCTATCTATCTATCTATCTATCTATCTATCTATCTATCCCTATCTATCTATCCCTCTCTCCATCTATCGATCTATATATCTATGTCTATTCATTTCTATCTATCTATCTATCTATCTATCATTCTATATATGTATTCTATCTCTCTGTCTATCCCTCTCTGTCTATCTGTCCCTCTCTATCTGCCCCTCTCTCTCTATATATATATCCCTTTATCCCTCTATCTATCTATCTATCTATCTATCTATCTATCTATCTATCCCTATCTATCTATCCCTCTCTCCATCTATCGATCTATATATCTATGTCTATTCATTTCTATCTATCTATCTATCTATCTATCTATCTATCTATCTATCTATCATTCTATATATGTATTCTATCTCTCTGTCTATCCCTCTCTGTCTATCTGTCCCTCTCTATCTGCCCCTCTCTCTCTATATATATATCCCTTTATCCCTCTATCTATCTATCTATCTATCTATCTATCTATCCCTCTTTATCTATCCCTATCTATCTATCCCTCTCTCCATCTATCGATCTATATATCTATATCTGTCTATCCCTCTCTATCTATCCCCTCTCTATCTATCCCCTCTCTATCTATCCCCCCTCTCTAGCTATCCCCCTCTCTATCTATCTATTCCTCGCTCTATCTACCCCTCCCTCTCTCTATTTAACTATCCCCCTCTATGTATCTATCTATCTCTCTATCTCTCCCCTCTCTATCTATCTATCCCTCGCTCTATCTACCCCTCCCTCTCTCTATTTAACTATCCCTCTCTATGTATCTATGTATCTATCTATTCTTCTCTATCTACCCCCTCTATCTGCTCCTCTCTATCTGCCCCTCTCTATATCTATCCCTTTATCCCTCTATCTATCTATCTATCTATCTATCTATCTATCTATCTATCTATCTATCTATCTATCTATCTATCTATCTATCTATCTATATCTGTCTATCCCTCTCTATCTATACCCTCTCTATCTATCCCCCCTCGCTCTATCTCCCCCGTCCTCTCGCTATTTAACTATCCCTCTCTATTTATCTATCTATCTATCTATCTATCTATCTATCTATCTATCTATCTTTCTCTCTATGTATCTCTCTATCTCTCTGTCTATCCCTCCTTGTCTGCCCCTCTCTATATCTATCCCTTTATCCCTCTCTCTCTCTATCTATCTATATCTGTCTATCCCTCTCTATCTATCCCCTCTCTATCTATCCCCTCCCTCTCTCTATTTAACTATCCCTCTCTATGTATCTATGTATCTCTCTATCTATCCCTCTCTATCTACCCCCTCTATCTGCCTCTCTCTATCTACCACTCTCTCTATATATCTCTTTATCCCTCTCTCTATCTATCCCTCTATCTATATATCTATCTATCTATCTATCTATCTATCTATCTATCCATCTCTATCTACGCCCTCTATCTGCCCCTCTCTATCTACCCCTCTCTCTATATATCCCTTTATCCCTCTCTCTATCCATCCCTCTTCCTTTATCTATCCCTCTATCTATCTATTTATATCTGTCTATCCCTTTCTATCTATCCTCTTCTCTATCTGTCCCCATCTCTATCTATCTCTCCCTCTATCTACCCCTCCTTCTCTCAATTTAACTATCCCTATCTAGCTATCTATCTATCTATCTATCCATCTCTATCTACGCCCTCTATCTGCCCCTCTCTATCTACCCCTCTCTCTATATATCCCTTTATCCCTCTCTCTATCCATCCCTCTTCCTTTATCTATCCCTCTATCTATCTATTTATATCTGTCTATCCCTTTCTATCTATCCTCTTCTCTATCTGTCCCCATCTCTATCTATCTCTCCCTCTATCTACCCCTCCTTCTCTCAATTTAACTATCCCTATCTATCTATCTATCTATCTATCTATCTATCATTCTATATATGTATTCTATCTCTCTGTCTATCCCTCTCTGTCTATCTGTCCCTCTCTATCTGCCCCTCTCTCTCTCTATATATATATATATCCCTTTATCCCTCTATCTATCAATCTATCTATCTATCTATCTATCTATCTATCCCTCTCTATCTATCCCTCTCTCCATCTATCGATCTATATATTTATGTCTATTCATTTCTATCTATCCCTCTATCTATCTATCTATCTATCTATCTATCTATCTATCTATCTATATCTGTCTATCCCTCTCTATCTATCCCCTCTCTATCTATCCCCTCTCTATCTATCCCCCCTCTCTAGATATCCCCCTCTCTATCTATATATTCCTCGCTCTATCTACCCCTCCCTCTCTCTATTTAACTATCCCCCTCTATGTATCTATGTATCTATCTATCCCTCTATCTGCCCCTCTCTATCTGCCCCTCACTATATCTATCCCTTTACCTCTCTCTCTATCTATCCCTGTATCCCTCTCTCTATCTATACCTTTATTTATCTATCTATCTCTTCCTCTCACTCTCTTTATCTTTCCCTCTCTCTTTCTATCTTTCCGTCACTCTATGTATATTCCCCCCTCCCCTCTATATCTTTCCCTATGCGACTACATATATACTATATATTATATAGGTGAACTACCTACTCATAAGATCCACGCTGATGATAGCCAGTAAGCTTGAAACAGCAGTAAGTGGATACGATTCCCAGCTTGTGTATAATCAACCTTGGCTTTGCATAAAGGCTGTGTAATGCAGCGGGCATAAGTTTAAAGGAAGCCATGTTTACTGATTGTTGTTATGAATATATATATATATATACATATATATATATATATATATAAATAAGGAATAGTACATTAGTGATTCCATTTGAATGTTTAAAAATAAGTTGATGAAAACTTATTTCCTGCTCAAATTTCTCAGAAATACAGTTTATGCACTGCAGTCTGGGAAAACTGGGCGGGGCATGCAAATGAGGCCACATAATGCACCATCACTCTGTCAATCCAAACCATTTTAAACATGGCTCCTTTTACGCATATGCTTACTGTATTTCACAGTTTTAGACATAGCAACGGATGGATTTTTCACAAACCAGGTCACTTGACCACATACAGTACTGTTTCACGGTTACTGCCGATCCTCAGTATGGTGTGAGTGCCTGGTTTGTGTGGTAATCGTTGTAGAGAGTAGTTCTATACAGCAATTGTTTCACATATGGTGGGCTAAGAGTGATAGAAGCCCTCCACCGTAAAAAGTACAGTAGTACAAATAAGGAATAGTACATTAGTGATTCCATTTGAATGTTTAAAAATAAGTTGATGAAAATTTATTTCCTGCTCAAATTTCTCAGAAATACAGTATATGCACTGCAGTCTGGGAAAACTGGGTGGGGCATGCAAATGAGGCCACATAATGCACCATGACTCTGTCAATCCAAACCATTTTAAACATGGCTCCTTTTACGCATATGCTTACTGTATTTCACAGTTTTAGACATAGCAATGGATGGATTTTTCACAAACCAGGTCACTTAACCACATACAGTACTGTTTCATGGTTACTGCCGATCCTCAGTATGGTGTGAGTGCCTGGTTTGTGTGGTAATCGTTGTAGAGAGTAGTTCTATACAGCAATTGTTTCACATATGGTGGGCTAAGAGTGATAGAAGCCCTCCACCGTAAAAAGTACAGTAGTACAAATAAGGAATAGTACATTAGTGATTCCATTTGAATGTTTAAAAAATCCTTATTTGTACTACTGTACTTTTTACGGTGGAGGGCTTCTATCACTCTTAGCCCACCATATTTGAAACAATTGCTGTGTTCACATTTGAATGTCTAAAACAAGTTTAAAAACCTGCTTCCAGCTCAGAATTCCGAGAAGAAGTTATTACACTGCACTCTGGGAAGATGAACTGGGACATGCAAATGTGCCCACAAATGCCTCGCTCTTCAATCCTTAGCCATTATCAAACATGGCTTCCTTTTAAGCTTATGCATGCTGTATTACACAGCTATAATTCAAAGCCAAGGTTGGATTAAACACAAGCTGAGTATCCTATCCATGCACAGCTGTTTCAAGCTTACTGGCTATCATCAGCATACACATACATACATACATTCCAGTGTTATACATACGGTCTATCTGGCTTGTATGTGTTCCTGGCCCCTTATGTACTAACTATTTTTGTCCACCCCTGAGTATACATGTATACATTTACATATATGTATATGCATATAAAAAATGGAAATCTTATATATATATATATATATATATATATATATATATATATATATATATATGCATTTATGTGCACACATACAGGAATTTATATTTACAGACACACAGCATGCAAAATACACATACAGGGAGTGCAGAATTATTAGGCAAGTTGTATTTTTGAGCATTAATTTTATTATTGAACAACAACCATGTTCTCAATGAACCCAAAAAACTCATTAATATCAAAGCTGAATATTTTTGGAAGTAGTTTTTAGTTTGTTTTTAGTTTTAGCTATTTTAGGGGGATATCTGTGTGTGCAGGTGACTATTACTGTGCATAATTATTAGGCAACGTAACAAAAAACAAATATATACCCATTTCAATTATTTATTTTTACCAGTGAAACCAATATAACATCTCAACATTCACAAATATACATTTCTGACATTCAAAAACAAAACAAAAACAAATGAAATTGAGTTACTCAATCAGAGAACGAACTAACCTTAATAGGTTAGTTCTGTGGGCATGACAACCCACTCTGAGAGCAACCTATTTTAGCTCACTTGTGCCCTTCACAGGGAGAAATATCCTGTAGTATATGAGTCCATATATCACTAATTACACATATACACACATCCTGCAGCATACCCATATATTACGATACAACATACAAAATATTCTTATATTTACACACAAACACAGCAATCAGTATATACATATAAATACACACGTACACAAAATGCATTTACACACATATTTTCACACATACACACATGCAATGTATGAATATATATATATATATATATATATATATATATATATATATATATATAGTGCCTTGCAAAAGTTTTCACCTCCCTTGACTGTTTACCTATTTTGTTAACATTACAGCCATAAATTCAATGTTTTGTTAATCTGAATTGTATGTGATGGATTAGAACACAATAGTCTAAGTTGGTGAAGTGAAATGAGAAAAATATATACATAAAATTATTTTCTAGAAATAGAAAACAAAAAATTGGCAAGTGCGTATGTATTCACCCCCTGTGTTATGAAGCCCATAAAAAGCTCTGGTGCAACCAATTACCTTCAGAAGTCACATAATTAGGGAAATGATGTCCATCTGTTTGCAATCTAAGTGTCACATGATCTGTCATTACATATACACACCTCTTTTGAAAGGCCCCAGAGGCTGCAACTCCTAAGCAAGAGGCACCACTAACCAAACACTGTCACGATGACCAAGGAACTCTCCGAACAAGTAAGAGACAATGTTGTTGAGTAGTACAAGTCAGGGTTAGGTTATAAAAAAATATCCAAATATTTGATGATCCCCAGTAGCACCATCAAATCTATCATAACCAAATGGAAAGAACATGGCACAACAGCAAACCTGCCAAGAGACGGCCGCCCACCAAACCTCACGGACCTGGCAAGGAGGACATTAATCAGAGAGACAGCACAGAGACCTAAGGAAACCTTGGAGGGGCTGCAGAGTTCCACAGCAGAGACTGGAGTATCCGTACATAGGACGACAATAAGCCGTACACTCCAGAAAGTTGGGCTTTATGGCAGAGTGGCCAGAAGAAAGCCATTACTTTTAGCAAAAAACAAAATGGCACTTTTTGAGTTTGTGAAACGGCATGTGGGGGACTCCCAAAATGTATGGATGAAAGTGCTCTGCTCTGATGAGACTAAAATTGAACTTTTCGCCATCAAAGAAAACGCTTTGTCTGGCACATACCCAACACATCACATAACCCAAAGAACACCATCCCCACAGTGAAACATGGTGGTGGCAGCATCATGCTGTGGGGATGTTTTTCAGCAGCCGGGACTGCGAAACTGGTCTGAGTTGAGGGAAATATGATGGATAGTGCTAAATACAGGGATATTCTTAAGCAAAACCTGTTCCACTCTGTGCGTGATTTGAGGCTAGGACGGAAGTTCACCTTCCAGCAGGACAATGACTCCAAACACACTGCTAAAGCAACACTTGAGTGGTTTAAGGGGAAAAATGTAAATGTGCTACAATGGCCTAGTCAAAGACCAGACCTCAATCCAATAGAAAATCTGTGGTCAGTCTTAAAGACTGCTGTTCACAAGCGCAAACCATCCAACTTGAAGGAGCTGGAGCAGTTTTGCAAGGCGGAATGGGCAAAAATCCCAGTGGTAAGATGTGGCAAGCTCATAGAGACTTTTCCAAAGCGACTTGGAGCTGTGAATGCCATCATGGGCCTCACAATGAGCGCCAAGGGCCATGTGTCTCTTCCCCCTCTCTCTCCCATGTGTCCCCTTTCCCCTCTCTCCCTCCCCTGTGTCTATTCCACCCTTTCCCCTCTCCTGTGTCCCCTGTGTCTCTTCAACCCCTCTCCCTCTCCCCTGTGTCTCTTCCCTCCCACTCCCTCCGATTTCCTCTTCCTCCCTGTGTCTCTTCCATCCCTCTCCCTCCCCTGTCTCTTCCACCCCCTCTCCCTTCCCTTGTCTCTTCCACCCTACTCTCCCTTCCCTTGTCTCCTCCACCCTGCTTTCCCTCCCCTGTCTCTTCCACTCCACTTTTCTCATCTCTCTCTGTCCCTCCTTCCTGTCTGTCTCTCTCTGTCCCTCCTTCCTGTCTGTCTCTCTCTGTCCCTCCCTCCTGTCTCTCTGTCCCTCCCTCCTGTCTGTCTCTCTGTCCCTCCTTCCTGTCTCTTGCTGTCCCTTCTTCCTGTCTCTCGCCGTCCCTTCTTCCTGTCTGTCTCTCTGTCCCTCCCTCCTGTCTCTCTGTCCCTTCTTCCTGTCTCTCTGTCCTTTCTTCCTGCCTGTCTCTCTCTCTCTGTCCCTCCTTCCTGTCTGTGTCTCTGTCCTTCCTTCCTGTCTCTCTCTCTTTCCCTCCCTCCTGTCTCTCTGTCCCTCCTTCCTGTCTCTCTCTCTTTCCCGTCCTCCTGTCTCTCTGTCCCTCCTTCCTATCTGTCTTTCTCTCTGTTCCTCCTTCCTGTCTGTCTTTCTTTCTGTCCCT
This sequence comes from Discoglossus pictus, assembly GCA_027410445.1. NCBI lineage: Eukaryota > Metazoa > Chordata > Amphibia > Anura > Alytidae > Discoglossus > Discoglossus pictus. The sequence continues at coordinate 189,621,920 of CM050166.1, read as the reverse complement.
CCTTCCCTTCTGTCTTTTCTCTCTGTCCCTCCTTCCTGTCTGTCTCTCTCTCTCTGTCTGTCCCTCCTTCCTGTCTGTCTCTCTGTCCCTCCTTCCTGTCTCTCTCTCTTTCCCTCCCTCCTGTCTCTCTCTCTTTCCCTCCCTCCTGTCTCTCTATCCCTCCTTCCAGTCTGTCTTTCTCTCTGTCTCTCCTGTCTCTCTCTATGTCCCTCCTGTCTCTCTCTCTGTCTCTTCTGTCTCTCTCTGTCCCTCCTGTCTCTCTCTCTCTGTCCCTCTCTCTCTCTGTCCCTGCTGTCTCTCTCTCTTTCCCTGCTGTCTCTCTCTCTTTCCCTGCTGTCTCTCTCTCTGTGTCCCTCATGCCTCTCTCTGTGCCCCTCCTGTCTCTTTCTCTCTCTGTGTCCCTACTGTCTCTCTCTCTCATGTCTCTCTTTCTCTCTCTTTGTCCCTTCTGTCTCTTTCTATCTGTGTCCCTCCTGTCTCTCTCTATTTGTGTTCCTCCTGTCTCTCTTTCCCTCCAGGCTGTCTCTCTCACCTCAGTCCCCAGCATGTGTGCTGGTCCCTCCCCATTGAGGAGTTGATAGCAGCTGGGGGAGGAGTTAAGAGCAGTAGGGGAGGAGTTAAGAGCGACCAGGGGGGAAATAGGAGCGGCGGGGGAGGATTTAAGAGCAGCAGGGAGGAGTTAAAAGCGGCGGGGAAGGAGTTGTGCGGTGCAAAGTACTGCTGGCATGCGTTTCGGTCCGAGCAGTGTTAAAACAACTCATTGCGAGCCCCGGCAACCCGCAGCGCATTGTCCCCCAAACAACTGATATGTGCGGTCCGCTCATTGCAGCAGGGTCCCTCCTGTCACTCTCTCTGTCCCTCCAGGCTGTCTCTCTCCGTTCCCAGGCTGTGTGTGTCTCTCTCTGTCCCTAGGCTGTCTCACACCTCAGTGCCCATCATGTGTTGTTGAAGATATAATTGATCAGAGTTTTGCTTGTAGTTAGTAACATAAGAAGAGTAGGTATATGTTAATCTTTCTATATCATATTTGACGTTTGTGAAAATTAATTAGTGGTGAACGCTTGCTAAGACATTGTAGCTAGTGTCAGCTGTGAGATGCACCCTGGTGGGGTTTTATTCCATATTCCTCAAAACTATGTGTTTGTGTAAGTTGGAGGACTTTTTTTCATGGAATTGCAGCTCGCCAGTTAACTCTTCAGAGGAAGTTCAATACAACATATCCTGCTGGTTGTAAAGGGGGTTAAAGTATATATTACAACTAGCGACTTGCCCGTCAAAAAATAACGGTCAATACAATTTAAATACTGGGAATACTGTTTGCCACACAATGTGAGTCTGTGACACTCTTAACCTTTTTGTTATATAGAAAGAAGTACAACAATTATAATAGAAAACAACAAAGTCAGAGGTGCTCATCAGAGAACGAACTAACCTTAATAGGTTGGTTCTATAGCCATGATAAGCTACTCTGAGAGCAACCTCTTTTAGCTCACTTGTGCCCTTCACAGGGAGAAATCTCCTGTAGTATATCAGTCTGGTCCCACTCAAAAGAGTGACCCAACCCCGGAATACCAGGCAATTCTACCCTGAACAGGAGAAACAGCAAACCCCAGACGCGTTTCGGCCTTTATGGGCCTCGTCAGTGAGGTGCAGCTGAACTGCCTAAGGCACAGTGAGCAAGGGGTCCACGCCTGGAGTCCCCGATTACCCTTAGGGAGACTAAACCCTAAAGGTAATTTGCATATAGAAAACAACAAAGTCAGAGGTGCAACAATTATAATAACTTTTTTTTAAATTTTGTTAACAGTCAACTTGTCTTTCAACAACTGGTAACCAATAATATTTTAACCATATTAAAAATATTTAATCGTCATGTATGCATGAATAATGTAACAATGAATGAAGTTTGTATGAATAAATATTTGTAAACCATTACATAATGCTTTGCAACACGCAACTTAGATTTGAAACATTAGTGAACCATTTTTATTAACAATACTAATATTTTTAAATCTGAGGTATGGATGAGTAACATAACATTAGGTCAACTTTATATGAATGAATATATGAAACCATTACAAAATGGTTTATAACATGCAACTTTTATTTAAAGTACTGTTAAACCGCATAGATATCGAATCCAGAGAAAGGCAAACAGTAAAAAAAAACTTAAAAACTTAGCCAATTGTATCAAAGAGGTGAAAAAAATAATTCCCTCCTGCCCCCATTAACTGGTGATCGGATTACTCCCTGGATCAATACTCTGTCTTTAATTATACATGTATTTTTACAACAAATGATCATTCTCCTACTAACATGAATCCTTAATTATATACAATAAAACAACTTTTGTGACCTTTGCAAAAACAATTTTAACATTACAAACATAAAGTTAATGTATTAAACTTTAAACACTATAATAGTAATAAAAAGCAAGTTAACTGTTTTGTGGGGACAGTGCTGGCAAAAGGCCACTTCCAAGATATTCCAATAACTTTTGTTTTTGCATGTCCAAGCGGTTCCCTTAAAAAGAGCTCAGCAGACTTTTCATTTTGTCTATGGGATATAACCACGGTTTATTGTTGTTGTTTTTTTTCTCCATTTTTTTTGTTATTGCTCTAGTTTTGTAAAACTGTACATAGAGTTTCGAAAGTGAAATAGTGGTTGTTAAAAAGAGGCCAAGTGACAAGAAACCACTATTCTCTATGTTTACAAAACCTCATGGTACACAATGTTTTTTGTAAAAATGTGTCCATCGTGTAATAGATCACCATGACTTAGGTTGTCTTCAATTGAAACTTTAATATCATCTGGATTTGTGCACCAGACAAAGAGTTGCCCATGTGTAAAAAACAGTTCCCGTAAAAAAATACCCACAGGCTTAAAAGTTTGTCCTTGGGATTTATTTATGGTTGTGGCAAATGACATGATAACTGGAAATTATCTCATTTGAAGGACAATAGGCAAACCACTCTCAATCAATTCTTGGTATAAAAACCCGTTCACCTTTATGGGTACCAGTCATAATCTCTGGCATGTATGAAATGATCTTTTAAATCATACACAATTAATCTGGTCCCATTACAAAGTCCTTTTTTTGGATTCATATTTTTCAATAGCATGATAATTGCCCCTTTTTTCAATTGCAAAACATATGGTGGCATTCCAGATGGTGTTAAAGAATGAATAAATGCTATGCTAAAGTTAGATTCACTGTCTTTATCGTCAGCCAGAACTGAATCTGCACTGTAATAATTCTTTTGTGGTGCGTTGATGAATTTTAAAATTTTGTTATTTAGATTCAAGGCATCTATATTTTTGGATGTTGATATCACTTTGTTTGCAATGTCTGAGTAATCGTCGTTATTGAGAGTGTTTAGAATCATTGCTGATATGAGTGATTCTTTGCAAACCATTTGTGATGGAATTTCAATGGTATCATTGGGTAAATCATTTATTTGTGGATGTTTTCCTTCTCCAATTTGAATGAGCCAATCATTGAATTTGTTTTGGCCTTCAGATTTCGTATTTAATTCTAATTTGACGTGTGTAAATATTGTCCACAGTTTACTTGTCTTGATACATGTTTCAATGATGTCAGTCCTATTTCCATGTGGCACAACAGGTAATGTTTGCCTAAAATCTCCTCCTTACAACATCACCTTTCCACCAAATGGCAAATTATTATCCATCACTTCTTTTAAAATCTATCAATACATTGCAGGGCATGACATGACATCATTGTTGGCTCATCTATGATAATTAATTTACATTTTTTTATTTTTTTGCTTGTAAAGAATTCAGTGGAATATCTGACACTGGTGTTTCTAAAATGGGAAATGGCAGTTTAAATCCACTATGCAAAGTTCTGCCACCTAACAAAAGTGCGGCTATTCCAGTTGCTGCATTCAGCTCGAATGTAACTGATCAAACAATTGTACAGATACGTTTTTCCTGATCCACCAGGGCCATCTAGATAGAAATAACTGTCTTTTATAATGTCATTATCTGTAGCATTTGTGATGCCACTACATGCTTGCCATTGTAATGTATTTAAAGTTGCCAGTTTTTCTTTTGTTTTTTGTTTTTGAAGCTCAGTGTCATAGTCATCAAAGTTGATGTCATCTATAAGTCCTGTATCAGGCAAATCAAAACTTGCACAATTTAATCCATGTCTTGAATTTCCATTAATGCTTTTAAGAGTGCAATGGGCTCATTGTAACGTTTGAAGAAGTCTTCAGACATATTTAATTTAAATGTTTCCCACAAAGCAAATGCATCAGGTACATTGCAAAAGATGCAAATGAATGCAAATTGTTCTCTCATTTGCTTTAGCATTTAACATAGTGCTGCTTCTTCCAGACACCTCTCCCATTCTGTATCATCTGCTATGAAGTTTTGATGTCTTGCAGCTAATAGGAAAGTATCATAAACTATGTAAATCACTGTGCATATCTTCATAACTTTGTACACCGGAAACATGTAAAAGAAGTAATCTTAAACTGAAAAGTTCAATGTTTCTTGGACTGTCGGTATAAATTTGTGGTATCATTTTATAAGTAACTCTTTTTCGTTGTCGCCATTGACCATTTACAAATACATAGGGATATGGAATCTCAATGTATAAAAATTGCCTGGCCTGAGTGTCCTGGCAGTTTAATTAAAACCAAGCAGTAAGTGTTGTTTCTCAATGTTCACTTTGGGCTAAGGCAGTTCTTTCATTGCCTGCAATAAACTGACTTTGTGTCAATTGTACAGCTAATCGATACACAGCATGTGACCGATCATGCATCTCAAATTTCAGAAGAAGCTAGATTGCTTCAGGAGCACTAACATAATGAACATCTAAATAATTAGAAAGTTCGTCATGTAAAATTGGATTTTCCTTTTCGTTTTGTGCACCTTGCACAACAACAGTTGCTGCATCATATCCTTTGTATATACATTTATACACATATTTGATGGATTTAATAGAAGTGCAAGCTTCCACATTTATGTGTGCATTGTACTTCATCAGCAAATGTGGATTGTAGGGAACAATATATCTATTATCAACCTTTTGGCCATAGATAATAGTTGTTTGTCCTTCTCTTCTTTTATACAAAGGGTATCCATCACAGTTAGCATAAGTTTGCATTTGAAATTGTTTTGGAAACTGTTTTGTACATTTTTTATTTTCCATACATAGTGAATTTTTATTGATATCTTCAAATGGCCCATGAATCATTCTACGTATTACAATCTCATAAAGTTTCTTTAGGGATAAGTTGGATTTTAAAGAGGCATCAGCCTTTAGAATTTCAAACATTATAGATCAGCAGAAGCAAGCTCATCAGAGTATTCAGACACTGAAACATCACAGCGTACATGGCATACTCGCTATTCTCGTTCTGCCAACAGAGAACTTTTAACGTTCTGGATCAAATTCCAGAACAAAGCAATCACAAATGGATACTTTTTTAGGCAAGGTGCTAGGCCCAAATGTAAATTGACAGTCGCCAAAAAAGAAGAGGGAAGGAAGACCCAAGGGCAGCAAAAATCGCCCTTAGTACCTATACCTCTATTGGAACAAGCCCAGTCACTCAGTGTCTCCAATCATATTGACTTACAGGAATCTGGGCAATCTGTATTTTCCAATACCAATAATGCAGATCAAACAAATACTATTAATTTCTCCAAATTTGTCCTTGAAGAACCCCATATAAGTCTATTATCAAAGGGTCTCGGTTATGTCCCTGCTAGTTATGCTAGTAAACCTACAAATATTAAAGACCTGAATCTATTTATACGTAAACTTGCACATACTTATATATTGCATATAAAGATAAGGGGACGTACAAGAATGCATAGTCCACTTAAGATCACAACAAAGATGATCATCATCATAAGTGGGACATAAATCTACATATGATATGTTATATTTGGATAAGGAATGAGCAACTAAAGGTATACTCTTATAAGAATCTGTTGTTGGAATTCTGGTCCTTTATGTGGCCTGGTCTTTCTTTTTCTTTTCTTTTACTTTTCTCTTTTATATATGGCCCCATTTTTGGTACTGTATAGTATTTTAGGTTTATTTGATAAAATTGAACAGGCTATTTCATGTTCTGAATTGATAAAGGAGCCACCTCCTTGTTTGTCTCATATGTGAATTTATCTCATCTAATGTCCTTGGGCTATTACTATCATTTTTATTTTTCCTCAAGTTTTTTACCCTTATTTTTTATGTACTAGTCTTGTACTTTGGTATCTAGAATGACAGAGCAATAGGGCTCACTATTCAAGCTAGTTAGTTCACTCCGTTAGGCTTTGGAAAGGTTACCTAGCAACGACTAACATAAGGGAAGCTCAGAAAGCGGATGTTTTAATTCCGCTTTTGTCATGATCATGTGATAGGAAATAAGTAGTCAGGTGACACAGTCTTCATCCAATGGTACATGGTTATGTCAGGTGATTTTCTTTTCCGATAGTGAAAATACAGCTATACAAGTATCGGGACTGTAAAAAAAAAGGCTGCGAGTTTAATTAAAAACTTAAAGCCTGTGGTGAAGTGCCTTTGATAAAGCGTGCAAGCGAAACCGAGCTGGTCAGGCACAACCTTCAGGTGACAACAGACTGTGCCAGGAGCCGGTGAGCCCCTGGATTGATGTTCCGTTAGTCCATCTTATCTCTCTTCCTTTCCAGCAAGGAGGACGTTTGGCAATGTAAGGCTCCTTTTTAAGGATCCCGCCCACCATCTGAGCTTGAGGTAGGAGCAGCCGGTATCACTCCTAGTCCCAAAGACTGGTTATTGAGAGTGGAAGTAGGGACTCATCTCTTCAGTCAGTTGCCACCTATATTTTTATAACTGTTTTTATTATTACTGTCCTATGATTTAAGTGTATAACTATACATATCATTTGTATATACTTATATGAGGATGATAATGTATGTACAGCTGGACCTATGATGTATATATAATAGTAGTGATAATAGGAATTGGTTACCCTTAGATAGTAGTCCACTTATATGTTTACACATGTTGGGTACCTATTTATATTAGTATTATTTTTGTCATTTCCACAAGTATCATTATACTTTTATATAGTTTACTTTATTTTGGTCAACTTTATTCTTGTTATCTAGATTGGTCCCTTATTAGGGACCTTCATTAGTTGTATATCTCAAATCTTTGGGGCCCTTTAAAGAGTTGTACACTTTTATTCACTACTAAACACTTTATTCAGGTACTTGACATTCATTTGCTTTATGCTGCAGTTGTATATGTTTCCTTGTAGGGGATTATATCCTCCACATTACTTATTTCAGGAGTCACTTTGTTGCTGTACTTAGCAACATCCTCCTTCTTTTGGTAGGTTGTACTTTTTATTCACCCTATATATGTCATTTTGGAGTTAGAGACAGGAGGCTCTTTCTTAGGTGGGTTGGGGTGGGTTTCTGCAGTCTTTTAACCCAGTGGTACCTTAATAGGCCATTGAGAGCCAAGACTGTGGTCTGCCCTATTTCTTCCATCTGGATTTGCCTGGTGCCACTCCTCAGGACTCTCACGTCAACTTTTACATCTATTGTTGTTTACTATTATACATCTTTATCATATTTGGGACTTCCCATTATAGGATTTTTTATCCTTCATCCTTATTGACGTTGTTGCATATTTTAAAGGAATATTACATTTGTATTTTATACCCTTCCTTCAATTTTGTTAAAATCCTGCAGAAATCCCTCTGTCTTCAGTCAGGTGCAGAGATGAGTAATCTGTGAAATGACATGAACATCATTTTATATTGTTTGTATTGTTTGTATTCAATTAATTCGCGACTATGATGTTTAATTGGCATAGATGCAAAACATAAATGCATAATCATCAATATATTCATAAATAAAAGCAGTATAAAATATTAAATGTAGCACATGTCATAATCTAAGAAACTGCTTTAAATATTTAAGTGCTTTGAAGGTCCTATCCCTGTCAGGCAATTATAAGCACTCCAGATATGTAAGTGCTTTGTAAAATGTACATGTTTTTTGATCTATTTATTTTTTATTTTTTATTATTATTAATTAATAGTTCCAAAAGCAATGTACATGAATGAGCAGTAAGGCAGATATATAAGTGCAGGTTAGAATGTTTTATTATTTTTATTGCAGTATAAAATGTTTTTTGTTTTGTAATGGTTACTAATAATTAATTAATTATAATATTAATATACATTAATTAATTAATCAATAACTAATGCAAAATAAAAATACTTAATTATTTTTTGTTCCAAAAGAACATAATTAAATGATATATCTGTAAAGGTGAGCTTTATTATTTTCAAAGGCTACAAACGTCACTCTGTGTGTTCAGTCAGCTGCAGAGATGGAAAGCATTTATAATATTTGGATTCATCCCTATCAGGCAATCAGCTGCAACACGGATATGTCAGTGCATAGTAAAACATACATATTGTTTCTGGTCTGGTTTTTGTTGGTAATATTATTAAATAATAATTAATAAATGAATGTACATTAATAATCTATTAATCAATGACTAAATGTATTCTAAAGAGCTAATCAATAATATATTAATAAACTAAAGGCTTTGTAAAATATAGAATATTTCTTGTTCATAATGATTACTAATAATTAATTAATAAAATAATGTACATTAATGTCTAAATATATTAGAAAGAGGAAAGCATTAATGAATTAATAAACTTTAGGCTTTTTAAAATGTTATACTTTTTTTGATAATGATTACTAATTACTAAATTAATGTACATTACAAATTAATTATTCAATAAATTATTATATTACAAACAGCTAAGCATGAAGGTATTGATAAACTAAAGCAAGTGTAAAGTATACATTTGTTGCTCAATTTTTTTAAACTAATATTAAATACCTTTTTTAAGAATAATTTATTTATTCATTATTTATTAATGATTAATAATATAAATTAATATACTTTACCTATTTGTATTTAATATTCAGCAATCAGTATCCTGAAGAGCAATCTCTTTGGATTTTCCAGCAGCAGAAAATGTCCACTCAGACTGTCATGTGAGCTCTGTGGCAAGTGTGCCCTATATATAGGCTGCGTGCGCGAGACAAAACCGTTGGTTTAGGCGGGAAATCTGCCATTTCAGAATCTTAATGTGTAAATGCGTAAGTTAGTGTTGTAAAATGGCGGCGTTATTCTATGTTTTACGCGTTTCGTGAGCATTTTGCATGCTTCCTATTAGTATTTTTCTACCTCGTACAACGCTGGCTGCGTTTTGTGCGGTTCGGGGGTCGTGTAGCCTTGTTTTAATTTTTTTCGGACCCATTTTTTTTCTCGCGTAGCCAATTTTCAAGTGCCAAAACTGCTTAAATTCGACATAAATTTGCGTTCCACCTCACTTCCAGCGTCCTGGCTTTTCTCCCGTGCTGTGTGTGATGTTTTTGTTGTATTTGTTTCTGTATATTTTCTGTTTTTCTTGTTTTTTTGTTTGGCGGTTTGTCTGTTAACTTTGGATTTTTCATATGTTGGATTTTTCATGTGTCGCGTATTGTAATTTTTTTTTCTAAGTCCTGCGTTCGTCAACTTCTTGCAGCCTAAGGTGATCCCATGTTTTGTAAGTGTTTGGAGGCTAAGTCCCGCATGTTTCATTACCACCACTGCTCGCCTCGCTTTGTGAGGTTCGCATGCAATGAGCGCCTTTTGCGCTCATCGCCTGTGCTGGGCGTTTAAGTGGTTTAATGGCTCCCCTCGCTTTGCGAGGCTCGCAGGCAATAAGCGCATTTTAGTGGTTTAATGACTCTCTTCGTATGGCTTTTTCAGGAAGGGTCAGGTCTCTTTCAGGTGCCTTAAATTAAAAAGTAGCCCCCACCTCTTTTCTTGGAGGATGCTGTGTCTCCCTGTAGGCAGCTCCAGTTATTAGGATTGTACTCTGATTGGAGAAAAAAATCAGGAAAGGCTGGGAATGATGGAAGCTTAGCTTAGTCCTCAACCAGTTGTAATTGAATTTGATGTAGCCCACTGTAGTTGGGTATGGATCTGTTCAGCAGACGATCTTGGGTCCAAATATGATGGATTTGTCTGTAAAAAGTGATATTTTGTAGGCTAAAACACTAAAAATTAGGCCTACTCCTGCAGAGCTTTAGCTGCACATGTCTTGAAGCAACAGATTCTAAACAGATTCTAAGCTTTGCTATGGTATAAGGCTTTTTCAGGAAGGTGCCTTTAATTAAAATGACCCCTCACCTCTTTTCTTGGAGGGTGCTGTGTCTCCCTGTAGTGGCTGTCACTGTTGCTGTATGGCAGCTCCAGTTATTGGGATTTTACTCTGATCTGAGGTAAAATCAGGAAAGGCTGGGAATGATCGAAGTCTAGCATAGGCCTTGAGCATGTGTAATTGAAATTTGATGTAGCCCACTGCAGTTGGGTATGGTTCTGTTCAGCAGAGGATCCAAATATGATGGTTTTGTCTGTAAAAATTTATATTTTGTAGGCTAAAAACACAAAAAGTTAGGCTTACCCCTGTAGAGCTTTAGCTGCACATGTCTTGAAGCAACAGATTATCTGCATTTATTTTAACTAGAAAATTACCCATCAAAAATGATGGGAATAACATTTTAAGCATTGCAATGCTGTTTGCCACACAATGTGAGCACCTTCGGCACTCATTTGCGTCCTCCCTTGTGTCTCATTTCCCTCCTCCTCTTCCTCCCTTGTGTCTCATTTCCCCCTCCCTTGTGTCTCCTTTTTCCCCACCTCTTAATCCCTTGTGTCTTCTTTTTCCCATCCTCTCCCTCCCTTTTGTATCCCTTTCCCCCTCCTCTCCCTCCCTTGTGTCTCCTTTTCCCCCTCCTCTGCCTCTCTTGTGTCTCCTTTCCCCCTCTTCTCCCTCCCTTGTGTCTCCTCTTCCCCCTCCTCTGCTTTCCTTGTGTCTCCTTTACCCCTCCTCTCCCTCCCTTGTGTCTCCTTTCCCCCTCCTCTGCCTCCCTTGTGTCTCCTTTTTGCCCACCTCTCCCTCCCTTGAGTCTCCTTTTCCCCCTCCTCTCCCTCCCTTTTGTTTCTTTTTTCCCCTCGTCTCCCTACCTTGTGTTTCCTTTTCCCCCCTCCTCTCCCTTGCGTGTCATCCTCCAGCTCCCTTTCCCCCCTTATCCTCCCTCCTTCCTCCCTCTCCAAAAACCTCCCTCTCCCCTTTCTCCTCTTTTCTTGACCTTGATCCGTGGATGTCCTGCAGCTGCAGCGTGTCTTCTGCCTGTGTCCGGAACCGGCATATGCTAATGACGTGACGCGAATGTGACGTTACGTAATTAGGAAATGCCGCTACGGTCACAGGCAGAAGACGCGCTGCAGCAGCAGGAGAACATCGGATGACGGTAAGAAGAGAGGGGATAGGGAGGTTTTTGGAGAGGGGTAAGGAGGGAGGATAAGGTAGTTAAGTGGGAGGAAGAGGGGGATGAGAAGTCCAGCAGACCTCGCGGTTGCGGGCCATAACGGCAGCAGAGAGGGGGTTGAGAGAGAGGCAGAAGGGGATGAGAGAGGCCAGTGCCACTGGCGATGAGCCCCTGCGGTGCTCACTGCTCACCTACGGGCCGCAACAGCATGACCAGCATTGCAAACATTACGAACAGCCCTGTAGATCCACAACTATATATGTGATTAATTTGTTATGTACCTCAAACACCTGCAAAAAGTACTTCTAAAATCCAATGGCTTATAGCACTTTGTATCGTCAACGTGTGTTGTCACCAAACATCTTCCTACCAGGGATTGTCAGATTATTGAAGAGTGCATGCTTTTGAACTTTTCCTCCCTATAGATCAACCCATCACAAATTATGTAATTAATAATTCACACAGGGACATAATGTAATATTTTGCCCACTGGACACCCAAAAGAAGACTGCAAGGCCTAGTTGTGCCAGTTTGCAGGGCTCTAAAGGAGGGAAATCAAATTTAAGGAAGGTGTCAAACTCTTCTGACACGCAATTGGACAAGACCCTCTACCTACCACCAACAGGCACATCAGACATCAATAACCAAATCTACCCCATGTAGCGACAAGATCTGTCAGGGCCCTTAACTACCCCCTCAGAGGTTATGATCACTGAGGTCTGGGGTTTAAGTGGAAATGGTATTAGGATTTTGGAAGGAAGCAGCCTAAAAATGTTATTCATTGACTGTTAGATTTGCTCCCTTTGGTTGATTCTGTATTCTCAGGGTTGTTGGCCCCAAGCTAATTATTAAAATAGGCATAGCACCAACCAATCGGAAAGACTCTGCAGGGGAGCAATGGGGATTGGTTGGCAGGCAACGGTGGGTAAATTTGAAAATAGAAAAGATGGCCAAGGAATTAGAAATCATCAAAAAATCTTCTAGAGTTCTTTTAAGAGACCTTGTACCCGATGTACATCCGATGGACACCCTAGTACCATTTGCATTGTCCACTAGACAATCTTGTTACCAATGGGGCCTCCATTCCATTGAGCACAATGGACACTCTAGGCTCCTTTGGGCTCTCTTCTGATTGGTCACTCAGGGCACTACCTGGACCAATAGAAAAAGCACTGACATTGGATGACAGGTCCTCCAATTCAGGGATGAAAATTTAAAACTGTTTGCCAGCATCTTGCTGATTAGTTACTCGCCAACCAATCACTGAGACACTGGTGTAGGCCCACTTGTGGTTTGTTCACAGGTTATTCATAGTTACATAGTAACTGAGGTTGAAAAAAGACTTTTAGTCTTTAGTCATCAAATTCAACCTTTTTAGATCTCCTCTGATCTGCAATATGCTGATTAATTGTTAATTGATCCAGAGGAAGGCAAACCGAAAAAAAAACAAGTGAATCTTTGCCAATATAAAGTTTTTTTCCTGACCCCAGATACTGGCGATCGGATTCCTCCCTGGATCAATACTCCCTCTCTAATTATCCAGGATAGCCCTGAATGCCCTTTTTATTTAAAATATATCCAATCCCTTCTTAAAGTTATCTATCAAATCTGCTGTCACCACCTCCCTTGGTAGAGAATTCCACAGATTAACCACCTTTACTGTGAAGAACACTTTTCTTTCTTTAGGGGAAAACTTCTAATCTCAAAGGATGTCCTCTTTCAGTTGAAAACCTATTGGCACAAAGAGCTCACTTGACAAAGCCTTGTATTGGCCATGGACATATTTATATAAGGTAATCATATCCCCTCTTAGATGCCTTTTTTCTAGAGAAAATAAGTTTAATTTGGTTAGTCATTCTTCATAACTCCATTCCCCTTTTAGTTTTGCTGCCCTTCTCTGTACTTTTTCCAGATCTAAAATGTCCTTTTTATGTAGCGATGACCAAAATGGTACTCCAAGCTCCAAATGAGGGCATACTAGGGATTTGTATAGTGGCAGAACTATATTTGATTCCCTTGCTTCTATACCCTTTTAATACATGCTAATATTTTATTTGCCTTTGCAGATGCTGCTTGGCATTGAGCACTGTTATCTAGGACGTTGTCCACAAGCACTTTCAAATCCCTTTCAATATCTGAAACCAATAGAATTGCTCCATTAAGATTATAAATTTCATGGCAATTTTTCCCTCCCAGATGCATAACTTTACATTTATTCATATTAAATCTCATCTGCCATTTAGTCGCTCATTTTTCTAATTTATGCAAATCCCTTTGGAGGGAAAGTACATCATTATCTGATTTAATTACCTTGCACAACTTTGTGTCATCAACGAATATGGAGAAAATACTTTTCAATCCTACTTCTAAGTCATTAATAAATATCTTAAAAAGGAGAGGACCTAATACTGAACCCTAAGGAACCCCACTTACCACATTAGTCCAATCCGAGAATGTTCCATTTATAACAACCCTTTGCTTCCTGTCTTTTAGCCAGCTCTCAATCCATGAGCAGATATTTACTGCATTTCCTGTATCCCTTCATTTGCTCAATAGTCTCCCATGTGGTCTCCCATAATGTTTTTGATATTACAGAGCCCAGTTCCCTCAGTACCCTTTTATGTATTCCATCAGGACATGGGGCTTTATTAACATTTATTTTTTCCAACCTCTTTTTGATTTCTTCCTGTGTTAACCAATTATTAGGTGAAAGTAGTGTAGCCCTGTTTTGTTGCAGTGGCCCAATCACTGGTACCTCCCATGTATATACTGAAGAAATTAGACTATTTAGCTCATCTGCCTTTTCCTGGTTACTAATTGTTAGACGGCCTGTGTCACATTTTAATGTTCCTATAGCTTCCTTCCTGGCCTTCTTCCCATTAATATATTTTAAAAAAATATTTATGGTTTGTCTTACTCTCCTTTGCAACTAACTTTCATTTTCGATTTTAGTCAATCTAAAATTCCTTTTGCAAGCCTTGTTGATTTCCTTGTACTTAGGTAAAGCAATCACTGTCCCCCCTTGTTTGTACAATTGAAATGCCATTTTTTTACTCCTCATCTTCATCTTTAAGTCATTATTAAGCCACATGGGTTGTGATTTACTCCTTTTTTTATGTATGTATATTTAGTAAGGATTTGAACGTTGTCCATTGTCCATTTAAGTTCAGTATTTTTACTTATCAATTCCTTGTCCCAGAGTTTTTATTGGCCCCTTACAGTTTTGTTTTTTTAATTCAACCTCAAATGAGACTGTGTTGTGATCACTGTTTGCCAAAGGTTGCCCTATATCAACATTTGATACTATATCAATATTATTTGTGATGACTAAATTCAAGATAGCCTCATTTCTAGTAGGCTCTTGTATAACCTGGGCCAGATAATGATCTCTGAGTGTAATCAAGAACCTGCTCCCCTTAGCTGAACTGCTGGTCTCATTCATCTAGTCTATTTTAAAATCTCCCATTATTAAATCTTGCCCATGCTTAGCTGCATTTCCAATCTGTAACAATAATTGTATTTCCTCACTTTCAATTATATTTGGGGGTTTATAGCATACTCCTACCAATATTCTTTTGGAATTTGCTGCTCTGCTATTTAACTCTACCCACAATCATTCAGCATTACCACTAGTTCCACCATAAATATCTTCTCTGACTATAGGCTTAAATGCAGGCTTAATATACAGACAAATCCCTCCTCCTCTTTTACCATTGCCCCTATCTTCCTAAATAGGTTATAACCAGCCAGATTAACAGTCCAGTCATGAAATTTATCCCACCACGTTTCAGTAATGCCTATTAAATCCCATTTATCATTAACTGCTAAGAATTCTAACGCTCCTATTTTTCCTGGCAAGCTTCTGTCATTAGCAAGCATACACCTTATGTTATGAGTCTGCAGTTCTGAAGCGTCTGCCACTGTACTTGAGTTACTTAACAATACCTCCCTATTGACTATACTAGCACTTCCCCATCTCCTCCCCCTTGACTAGTTAATGTGTTCCTTACCCCCTCTATACTTTCTACCCCATTACTTCTTTCTAGTCCTTTCCCCCCACCTACTAGTTTAAAAACTCCCCCAGGACTTCAAAGTTGTTTTTGAAAGTGATCAAACTTGTTTTTTGAGTTCCTATTGTTTTGCCCCATATAAATGTTGCCTGGTTCCCCCTAATAAAGTGATATAGCTGACTTGAGAATATTTACTGGTTTTAGTGTGGTTTTTAAGGTGGAAGACCCTTTTTTTTCACAACAAGATCTCCCTCCAGGGAGGTCTCTGGTAGATCCTGGTGAGTAGTCTGGCACTGAGAACATTTCAGTTGTCATTTGGAGAGACTTGTTGGTCCCTCACCCAGCTTGGAGATTACTGCCTGTTTGTCACACCCTAACTGCAACTGCAGCTTCTAACTGCATCAACCTTTTTGTTGTGGTGCTAAACTATCTACATAAATGTGCATGTTTTTTTATTTGTGTTTTAAGTTTAAAACATCAAACTGACCCAATGTTTTTGAAAAGTGCAGGTACAAGTACACTAGCAATACATTTGGTAACTGTGTGTATACACACACACATATACACAGACAGAAAGGCCATTTCTAGGAGTCTGGAAAGAATCCCGTCATAGAGCTGCATTATAATTTGGAAACATATCTTGTCGAGTCAGAAGTACACATTTTTGAGCCCTGGCTCCCAGGATCCTGTGAAATGTCCTCCTCTGTATATACATATGTTTTTATATTTCGATATGTATATATATATATATATTTCGATTTGAATGTAAAGTCGATTTAATATAGCATAATACAGGGGTAATCAATAGGCATACCTGGGTCCTAATCAGAACTTACATCTTCTTTCTTTTAGACCTTCATTACATTATTACATTTATCTTATATTGCCAGGTAGGTTACCTGAAATTGTTGGAGGATCCCTCTCCAACACCCATTAAATAGTAAGCCTCCTTCCTCTTACCTTGCACATGAAATTCACGATGCTGCCTCACTGTGGTTGTGTGTCTCATGCTCCTCTTCCTCCTCTCACTTGCTCTCTGCCTCACTGCCTCCTGTGATTCCTTTGTTCTTCTCCTCCTCTCTCAGTTGTACCCCTTTGTCCTCCTGTCTCCTCCTATATCTTTCTCCCATTTATTTTCCCTATTCCTGCGTTCACCATGCTGCTCTCCTCCTTCCCTCTTTTGCGCATCTCACTTTTACCTGCTTCCCTCCTCCCTCTCTCCCCTGCTCTCCCTTCAGGTTTTTATGGTCTTTTACATACTGGGAATGGACAGGGAATTCACACTGACTGGAACTCAGGTAACACAGTCTGAGTGTAACCAATTCACTGCTGGCAGCAGATCTACAATACTGCACAAACTAGAGAAACTACAGGGGTTTAGGGTAGATACTCTGACAGGGCAGGTTTGGATTAACTCCTACTGACCTGACCAGGTGAGGTGTCACTACCATCTGACACTGACCATTGGCAAGCTGATTGGCTGAGAGGGCTAGGGGGTGGAACAGAGTCTGCTGCTGACCGAATGTAAATACTGCTAACAGCTCCTCAATATTACACCAACGAGAAAACTGCTGCAGATTAGGTTAGATGCACACTCACAGGGAATCTGACAGGGTACTTGCAGCTGTTTGTATCCTGTTTATGTTTGGATTTAACCCCTGATATCCTGGCCAGGTGAGGCTTTACTCCTGTCTTTCAATGAGCACTGCCGATTGACTGAGAAGGCTGGGGGTGGAACAGAGATTGCTGCTTACCCAATATAACTATTTCACTGCTGGTATGGGCTTTTGATAATGCTCTGTGACCAGGATGGCTGTGTAGAGCTGTGCTTTCTTGAGTTATAAACGGATACCTTCTGGTGAGGCAGCAAACATGTTTATTTTGAAATAACAAAAACAAACAGGAGCAGTAACTCTGCTTAAATAACGAAAATAAACATCTACATATACGGACTGACTGTGACACAGGAAGGCCCTGACTATACCTGTGCATCTTACCTGCAACAGGGACAAAAAAGACTACACCCCGGTGTCTTCAGGACGGAGCTCCCACTCCGTTGTACTCGGGAAGGAGTAATTTCGTAGGAATAGCACCACCTAGTGGCAAGGACAAAGACAGTCTTTTAATCCTTATAATTTGCCACCTTATGGCCAGGATACAAATAGTCTCCGACTATTGCTATATTGCCACCTTGTGGCCAGGATACAAACAGTCTCTTGTATATCGGTAGTCTTTTCCACGTTTCTACATCAGTAGACGCGGATGAAGCATAGGGCCCGCCCGTCTCTCCCGTATGCTTCACCCCAGGGACCCTTTGATACAGCAGTATTAAGTTATTGCATATGTACCGGTCAAGCACTCAGCAACTTCCCTGGGGCATAATCAGTGTGGTACCTTCAAACAGGGCCTCTGTCAGTTCCACACTCAGCAACTTCCCTGGGGCATAATCAGTCTGGTACCTTCAAACAGGGCCTCTGTCAGTTCCACACTCAGCAACTTCCCTGGGGCATAATCAGTCTGGTATCTTCAAACAAGGCCTCTGTCAGTTCCACACTCAGCAACTTCCCTGGGGCATAATCAGTCTGGTACCTTCAAACAGGGCCTCTGTCAGTTCCACACTCAGCAACTTCCCTGAGGCATAATCAGTCTGGTACCTCTCAGCTCCAAGAAACCGCAGGATCTCACTCACCACATTGAATTTCTGCGGGGATGACCAAGGAGAATCGTTTGGAGAAGCAGGCAGCTGTCAGTCCTCTCAACTAGCTGTACTTTACAGGCTCCTTCCAGCTTGTCTCCTAGGCAAGGCCCCAGCTTCTGGCTTCAGCTTCCAAACTACTCAGGACAGAGCCTAATCAGCAGCACACCCCTCCCCTTCACTGGGGCTTCCTGGGGTTTTTATAGTGAAGCACTGGACCAGGTGAATTTAAGTGTTTTAACTCCCTGAGAGCTGGATACAAGGAGCAGTTCAGCCTATGGCTTACATAACGGCCCTCAATAATCTGTCCCCGGCTCCTTACATTCTCACACATCCCCCCCTCTGCTCAACGACAGGAGAGTGAGCATCCGCCGAGAGGCAGTGGATCCGGGAGAGGGCATAAGCGTTGCCCTGGAGAGTTCCTGCCCTAGAAATCAGGTCGAAACTGAAGGGCTGCAGGGATAAGAACCATCTCATCACTCTGGAATTTGCTCCTTTGTTCCGGTGCATCCACTGCAGGGGAGCGTGGTCCGAGATCAAAGTGAAGTGCCTTCCCAAGAGGTAGTATCGTAGTGAATCCATGGCCCACTTTACTGCCAAGCACGCCTTTTCCACCACACTTTCGTTCTCTCGGCAGCAGTTTTCGGCTGAGATAGAGCACCGGTTGATCCTCTCCATCCAGCACCTGTGATAATACGGCCCCCAACCATACCTCAGAGGATTCAGTCTGCAGCACAAATCGTTGGTCGAAGTCGGGTGCTATTAAGACTGGCTCCTTACATAGTACTGACCGAAGGGTATCAAAGGCTGCATCAGCCTCCGGGTTCCAACTCAACGTCTCTGTTAGTTTAGCCTTGGTAAGGTCAGTTAGGGGAGCTGCCAAGGTTGCAAAGTCTGGGATGAATCTGCGATAGTATCCGATCAGACCCAAAAAGGCTTGTATCTGCCTCTTCCGTAGAGGTTTTGGCCAGGCCCGTATGGCTTCAACTTTATTCAGTTGAGGCCGAACAAATCCACGACCTACAACATACCCGAAGTACGTTACCTCTGTTTTACCAAGGTTGCACTTTGCCGGATTTACTGTCAGTCTCCCCTGCCGAAGGGTTTTAAGGACTCTTTTGAGTTTTTCCACATGGGTATCCCAATCAGGGGTATATATGACGATGTCATCTAAGTATGCTGCTGCATAGCCCCGGTGGGGTCGCAGAAGTTTGTCCATTAATCGTTGGAAGGTGACCGGGGCACCATGCAACCCAAATGGCATCACGTTATAGTGAAACAGTCCCTCCGGTGTACAGAATGCTGTCTTCTCCTTGGCAGACCTGGCTAGGGGTACCTGCCAGTAGCCTTTCGTGAGATCCAACGTGGACAAAAATCGGGCTTTGCCGAAGTTATCCACCAACTCATGAATCCGGGGAAGTGGGTAAGCATCCGATTGGGATATGGCATTCAGTTTCCTGAAATCGCTGCAAAACCGTGTGCTCCCATCAGGCTTGGGTATGAGGACGATGGGACTGCACCAATCACTGGATGACTCCTCAATTATTCTAGCTTGCAGCATCTTCTGTACTTCTTTTCTTATTTCTTCCCTTTTTGTTTCTGGTATCCGATATGGTTTAACCCTTACTTTAACGCCTGGTGCTGTAATGATATCATGACAAACCACTGTGGTCCTCCCTGGATATACTGAAAAAACGTTCTGATGACGGGTAATCATCTGTAACACTTCTACCTTCTGTAGAGGAGACAATTCGGTGGAGATTGGTATGTCTGCAACGGGTTCCTCCAACTCAGAAATCGGGGAGGCAAAACTTACTTCGGCTTCTCTCTCTCTCCAGGCTTTAATAAATGTATATGGTAAATCTGCTCAGTTTTCCGGCGATCTGGTTGTTTGATTTTATAATTTACATCTCCAATGGCTTCTATGACCTCATAAGGACCCTGCCATCGGGCCAGTAGCTTACTCTCAGCAGTAGGGACTAACACCATTAACCGATCACCGGTCTGAAACTTCCGAACTTGAGCGATGCGGTCATAATATGTCTTCTGTTGAGCCTGGGCCCGTTCCATGTTTTCCCTGACTAAGGGTATGACTTGGGCCATTCTTTCTTTTAGGCTTTGGACATATTCAATAATATTCTGCCCCGGCACTCTTTGCTCTTCCCATTCTTCTTTGACTGTGTCTAGGAGACCCCTAGGATGGCGTCCATACAGGAGCTGGAAGGGTGAAAACCCGGTGGAGGCCTGAGGTACTTCTCGTATGGCGAAAAGAAGGCAGGGGAGCAGCAGATCCCAATTATTTCCATCGCGGTCAACAACCTTCCGTATCATACTTTTTAGGGTGCGGTTGAATCTTTCGACCAGTCCGTCTGTTTGGGGATGATAGACCGAGGTCCGCTGGGGTTCGGATATGCAGCAGTCTGCACAATTCAGACATAAGTTTGGAGACAAAGGGAGTGCCTTGGTCAGTGAGTATCTCTTCCGGAATGCCTACTCTAGAGAACAAGAGAAAGAGTTATTTCGCCACGCTCTTCGAGCTTGCCGTGCGTAATGGGAAAGCTTCGAATAATCTAAGATTACCAGGATGTACTGAGGACCCCTGGAGGTTTTCTCAAGTGGCCCTACTAGGTCCATGGCAATTCTTTGGAAGGGTTCATCTATGATGGGTAGTGGTACCAGAGGAGCCCTCAGTCTGGGTTTTGGGCTTGTCAGTTGGCAGTGAGGACACGACAAGCAATATCTTCTTACTTCCTCGTATATCCCGGGCCAATAAAATCTTTTTAAGATACGTGCCATGGTTTTGTCTACGCCTAGGTGACCCCCCAGGAGTTGGCGGTGAGCCAAGTCCATGATTTTCCTTCGGAAATTCTGGGGTGTGAGCAACTGCTCCACTACCTCCTCAGCAGTCTTTATAACTCGGTATAGGAGGTAATTTCGGATTATGAAGTATGGACTTGTGGGATGTTCTCTTCCTGGTACCCGGATACCATTTACCTCTGCGGCCTCTTCCTGTATTCTCATTAACAGGGGGTCATTTGCTTGGCTTCGGACAAAATTTTCTGTATTCCCTATTCGGAGAATCTCCTCTACTGCTGGGTTTTCACCCCCGGGGAGGCTTGTGTCACTTGCCGTACTTTCTCTTTCGGTCCCTTCATTGGGTCTGTCCTGAGAGGCTGCTAGGACTTCCCCTTGGATCTGTTTGTTTTTATACGCTGCTCCCAATCTTTTCCGTTTTCTTTTTTCCTTTCTCGATTTCTTATTTTTTGTCGGGAAGAGAACAGATCAGGATCATCAAATGGGAATATTTCTCCAAGCCCTTTTGCGGAGCTGACCTGTATATTCTGGCTGTCCACCTTATTCTGATGGGGTTTCATCTGGAGCAGACCGTCGAAGTGAGGGAAGTCTCGTCCCAAGACCACCGGATATGGGAGACCACGGGGCCTGTCATGTTTGCTCTGATCCCTTGTACCTTTATGTGAAACGTCTGGGTGGGATAAGTCATGACTGTGCCATGTACACAGGCGATGCCCATTTTCTTCCCCGTCCTTGAGCTGAGGGAGACCCCGCTTCTTCCGGATATTAAAGTGACTGCACTCCCAGAGTCTATTAGGCCTCGGACCTTCCTCCCGTTGAGTACGACTTCTGTTGTAAAACGGTGTACTGGCTCTGTTAGGCCTACAAGTGTTATAAGGTCACAACGAGGCTGTTTGAGTCCGAGCTCACATTGCATGGGTACCTCAGGATTTGGGCATTTCGCGGCTATATGACCAGGCTCTCCGCAATGAAAGCACTTGAACCTGCTTCCAAATGTTCTTTGTCGTTCTATTGGGCTGTATGAGGGTCTTTCTTCTCCTCTCGTCCCTCTGAGTTCCCTTTTATCGAGCCTTTGGACATCGTGTGGGGGTCCCCTGAAAGCGCCAGTGTCTCTCTCAGCAGGCCTCCTTCTCTCAGATCGGATCCTTCTCTCTTCTGGAGGTACATCCAGCCTGGGATTCTCAGATACTTCTCTACAGGCCTGATATCGTTCTGCCCAATCAATCATTACCTCCATGGTGGTAGGGCCCCCTTGACCAACCGAATCTCTCATCTCTTTGGGTAAGGCCCTCCAATAGCGATCTAGGACTAGGGTTTCCACTATTTGTGCAGGGGACTTCAATTTAGGGCATAACCATTTCCTGGTGATATGGAGGAGATTATATAGTTGTTGCCTGGCTGGTTGCTGGCAGCAATATCTCCACTGATGATATCTTTGGGCCCTCACTGCAGGGTTCACTCCTTCGCGGGCTAGGATCTCCCTCCTAAGTACTGTATAGTCGGAGGCCTGGTCAGCCGTAAGATCATGATAGGCCTGCTGGGCGGTACCAATGAGGAATGGAGCAAGAATTTCGGCCCACTGGGCTTGAGGCCAAGCCTCACGCATTGCAATTCTCTCAAATGACAATAAATAAGTCTCTATGTCATCCTCTGGACTCAACTTGGGTAATCGGTGGCTGGCTCTAACTCCTGCATCTGGTTTTGGACCCACGGAAAGTTTTTCAAGAACGGCCTGGGTTTGGTTAACTTGAATGGCCAACAGCCTGTTAGTCTCTTGTTGAGCCACCGCTCCCATCATTAATGTCTTCATCAGATCCTCCATGTTGAAGGCGGGGCAGTCCTTGAAACCAGGACAAAATAAGTAATCCCACTTCTGACACCAGTGTGACCAGGATGGCCGTGTAGAGCTGTGCTTTCTTGAGTTAGAAACGGATACCTTCTGGTGAGGCAGCAAACAAGTTTATTATGAAATAACAAAAACAAACAGGAGCGGTAACTCTGCTTAAATAACGAAAATAAACATCTACATATACGGACTGACTGTGACACAGGAACGCCCTGACTATACCTGTGCAGCTTACCTGCAACAGGGACAAAAAAGACTACACCCCGGTGTTTTCAGGACAGAGCTCCCACTCCGTTATACTCGGGAAGGAGTAATTTAGTAGGAATAGCGCCACCTAGTGGCAAGGACAAAGACAGTCTTTTAATCCTTATAATTTGTCACCTTGTGGCCAGGTTACAAATAGTCTCTGGTTATTGAAAGATTGCCACCTTGTGGCCAGGATACAAATAGTCTCCGTCTATTGCTATAATGCCACCTTGTGGCCAGGATACAAACCGTCTCTTGTATATCGGTAGTCTTTTCCACGTTTCTACATCAGTAGACACGGATGAAGCATAGGGCCCGCCCGTCTCTCCCGTATGCTTCACCCCAGGGACCCTTTGATACAGCAGTATTAAATTATTGCATATGTACCGGTCAAGCACTCAGCAACTTCCCTGGGGCATAATCAGTCTGGTACCTTCAAACAGGTCCTCTGTCAGTTCCACACTCAGCAACTTCCCGGGGGCATAATCAGTCTGGTATCTTCAAACAAGGCCTCTGTCAGTTCCACACTCAGCAACTTCCCTGGGGCATAATCAGTCTGGTACCTTCAAACAGGGCCTCTGTCAGTTCCACACTCAGCAACTTCCCTGAGGCATAATCAGTCTGGTACCTCTCAGCTCCAAGAAACCGCAGGATCTCACTCACCACATTGCTTCTCCAAACGATTCTCCTTGGTCATCCCCGCAGAAATTCAGGCAGCTGTCAGTCCTCTCAACTAGCTGTACTTTACAGGCTCCTTCCAGCTTGTCTCCTAGGCAAGGCCCCAGCTTCTGGCTTCAGCTTCCAAACTACTCAGGACAGAGCCTAATCAGCAGCACACCCCTCCCCTTCACTGGGGCTTCCTGGGGTTTTTATAGTGAAGCACTGGACCAGGTGAATTTAAGTGTTTTAACTCCCTGAGAGCTGGATACAAGGAGCAGTTCAGCCTATGGCTTACATAACGGCCCTCAATAATCTGTCCCCGGCTCCTTGCATTCTCACAGGTCCAATTCAAAAATGTGCAGAAGTTTAAGGTTTGATGTGCACTCACAAGGCTTCTGATAGAGGGCTCTGAACTACATCTATTCTGTATACTGTATGTTATGGAATTTACCTCCTCTCCCCTTCTTTTCTCTGGCTTACTCTACCTTCTCCCTATTCTCTTCTCCTTGCCGTATCGCCTGGCTCTGTTTCCCTATCTCCTTTTCTCTCCGTTTCCTCCTTTCTTCCTTCATCTGCTCTCCTTCCCCGTGCTGGCCGCCTGGCCTCCTTCTCTTTTTCTTTTTCCTCCATGCCGGATCTCCCAGCCTTCGGCTGTCCTCTACCCAAGTCGGATCACCCGACCTTCTGCTGTCCTCTCCCCACACTGGATCGCCCAGCCTTCTGCTGTCCTCTCGCCATACCGGATCACCCACCGTTCTGCTGTCCTCTCCCATTGCCTGATCACCTGGCCTCATGCTACATAGCTAGGCATTCTCCTGTCCGCTCCTCATCCAGAATTTCCCTGCCTGCTCCTCTTCCTCTCCACTACTATGTCCTCCACCTTCCTTCTTCCTATCAGCTCCTCAGTCAGCCAGATTTCCTGGCCTTCTCCTGTCTGCTCCTCTGTCCGCTGGATTGCCTGGCCCTCTCCTGTCCGCTCCTCTGTCAGCTGGATCTCCCGGCCTTCTCCTGTCTGCTCTTCTATCAGCCGGATCTCCTGGCCTGCTTCTCTTCCTCTCCCCTACTCTTGTCCTTGTTTCCAGTCATCCTCATTCCTTCTCATTTTCGGATTGCTTGGCCCTGGCTTTCTCCGCCTTTCTCCCTATCCTCTCCTCCGTCTGCTTGATCTCCCAGCTCCAAACTTCCGCCTCCTTCATTCTCCCTCTCCTCTCCTTAGTCAGCTGGATTGCTCGACTAAGGCTTTCTTCCTCCTTCTTTCTCCTTATCCTCTCTTTCCTCCTTCTTTTTCTTGTTTTCTGATCTCCTTCTTCCTTCTTCCTATCATATACTCTGTCTGTGGGATCACCCAGTTTTGACCTTTCTCCTTTCTCCTCCTCCTCCCTCCTCCCTTATTTGTCGAATCACCTATGTGTGGCCTTCCTTCTCCTTCGTTTCCCCTATCCTATCCGCCACCTCTCATTCCAGGTCTAGTCACCAAGCGTCCAGAGTCAGTTCACTAGCCTAACCACTAAGGAATCTAAACCCACACCACATCGAGATCTTGACGTTGCATCATTTACATGCCACCCATAACAGACACATTCAGAATAGGAGCATCCCTCAGAATCGATCCCCCATCTGAATCATTAAGTCATTGGGCCACCACAACTAATTGCTATAGCCCACATCCCCAATTCCAAAACAGAAATTTGAGAAGCATTCTAATGGTTTATACATCTAGTCTCAGTTTTCTTTCGGCCCTCTAAGTAGGCCTAATTGGGCGTAGCTACCAGCCACACATCAGCTACATCAGGGAGAGGGGGGCGACCACAAATATATAATACGTAGATATTGGAGGAATAACAATAATGTTAGAGCTAGAAATAAGTTGTTAGGAACTATGACCCTTTGGCATTAACATTCATCAACATTTATTTTTTTCTAATTAAAAACTACTGACTTAATTATGTTCTTAGCTTTACTCAATTTATTCCAAACAATTTCTGTTTTCATTGTGCAGTGGCCCTTTAACACTCATAAATACTTTGAGACACATTCAATTCCAAGCTCACAACTCGATCGCAGACGGCCGTATGTCTGTGGGTGTGTTGCGAGCTCCCGTTCATCTCTGATTATGATGCTATTCAATTCCTCAAGCCCACACGTTACTGTCCCAAAGCCGAAACCGTAAACCATGCACTGGTTCATAGCAGTTTAGGGTGGGAACATGATCAATTAAGCAAGTCCGTAACCTCCCATTTCGAATCAGCCAATAGAAAATGAGACCGTTATTATTACGGCAGTAAAACATGGAGGTTACATGTCAATCAATTCGATTTGGGGGTCCAATATGCGATCAAACTCTGAAACCAGCAAAATAAAGAATTTTGAAAATTAATGCCCATACTGTTGTAGTCAATATGTGTGGCCTGATATGCATTAACTCATTGATACTCAAGATTGATTTAACCCCGAAATGAAACATAAAAACAAATATTATAGACTGCCGATTTGCAAGTTCGAGACTGTTGTGCAATTAATTCTAATGTAATCATCGCATTCCCCGTTATTTACCGTGCAGTATTGATTTTTTATTTGCATTTACAGTGCTACAACTAGGTGTTTTACCCCCTTACATGTCCTCTCTAAAACTTGTAGGATTTTCTCCTTCTTTTGCCGTTTATGGGTGTGAAAACATTTGCGGACTTGGGTAAACAGAACAATTGAATAGTGATTTGTGATTTTAGCCATCCTAACTCTTGTGAAAGTGAAAGATCAAAGGCTTTGGGAGGCTGCAAATTATGGGTTTAACCGTCGCAAATTTTTCTAGGCCCTCAAGGGATGTCCTCTTGTCAGTTGAAAACCTCTTGGCACAAAAAGCTCCCTAGACAAATCTTTATACTGAACTTGGATGTATTTATATAAGGTAATCATATCTCCTTTTAGATGCCTTTTTTCTAGAGAAAATAAGTTTAATTTGGTTAGTCTTTCTTCATCACTTAGCCCCTCCATTCCCCTTATTAGTTTTGTTGCCCTCCTCTGTACCTTTCCCAGCTCTAAAATGTCCTTTTTATGAAGTGGTGCCCAAAATTGTACTCCATATTCCAAATGAGGGCGCACTAGAGATGTGTATAGTGGCAGAATTATACAGTATTTGCTTCCCTGGCTTCTTAATACATGCTAATATTTTATTTGCCTTTGCAGCTGCTGCTTGGCTTTGAGCACTGTTACCTAGGTGGTTGTCCACAAGCACTCCCAAATCCCTTTCAATATCTGACACACCTAGATTTGCTCCATTAAGATTATAAATGGCATTGCTATTTTTCCTTCCCAGATGCATAACTTTACATTTATTTGTATTAAATCTCATCTGCCATTTAGATGCCCATTCCTCAATTTTATGTAAATCCCTTTGGAGGGAAAGCAAATCACTATCTGATTTAATTACCTTGCACAACTTCGTGTCATCAGCGAATATGGAGACACCACACTCCAATCCTACCTCTAAGTCATTAATAAATATATTAAAAAGGAGAGGACCTAATACTGAACCCTGAGGAACCCCACTTACCACATTAGTCCAATCGGCGTATGTTCCATTTACAACAACCCTTTGCTTCCTGTCTTTTAGCCAGCTCTCAATCCATGAGCAGATATTTACTGCAACTCCTGTATGTCTTAGTTTGCACAATAGTCTCTCATGTGGCACTGTATCAAAAGTCTTTGCAAAATCCAAAAAAACTACATCCACTGAGTTGCCTTGATCCAGGTTCCTACTAACATCCTCATAGAATCTAATTTGATTTGTTTGACATGACCTATCCTTCATAAATCCATGTTGACTTCTACTTATAATCCTGTTCAAATAGACATATTCTTGTATATTATCCCTTATTAACCCTTCTAAAAACTTCACTACAGAAGTGAGGCGCACTGTTCTATAATTCCCCGGATTTGCTCTTGCTCCCTTTTTAAATATAGGTATCACGTCAGCTTTTCTTCAGTCATCTGGTAGAGACCCTGTGTTGAGTGAATCTTGAAAAATTAAATATAATGGTTTGGCTATTACAGAACGCAGTTCCCTTAATACCATTGGATGTATTCCATCAGGACCCGGGGCTTTATTAACATTTATTTTTTCCAACCTCTTTTGCATTACTTCCTGTGATAACCAATTATTTGGCAAAGGTAGTGTAGCCCCATTATTTTTCCGTGTCCCAACCACTGGTACCTCCCTTGTGTATACCGAAGAAAAGAACCTATTTAGCTCATCTGCCTTTTCTTGGTCACTAATTATCAGACGGCCTGTGTCACATTGTAATGTTCCTATAGCTTCCTTCCTTGCCTTCTTCCCATTAATATACTTAAAAAATATGTTAGGGTTAGTCTTACTCTCTTTTGCAATTAATTTTTCATTTTCTATTTTAGCCAGTCCTTTTGCAAGCCTTGTTGATTTCCTTGTACTCCCGTAAAGCAGTCTCTGTCCCCTCTTGTTTGTATAATTGAAATGCCTGTTTTTTACTCCGTATCTTGATCTTTAAATCATTGTTAAGCCACATTGGATGGGATTTACTCCTTTTACTTTTATTCCCACACGGTATATGCCGATGTGTATGTATATTTAGTAAGGATTTAAATGTTGTCCATTTATGTTCAGTATTTTTACCTGCCAGTTCTCTGTCCCAGTCTATACTTTGTATTGCTGCCCTTAGACCGTTAAAATCTGCCCTTTTAGAATTAAGAGTTTTCGTTGGCCCCTTAAAATGTGTTTTTTTTAATTCAATCTCAAATGAGACTGTGTTGTGATCACTGTTTCCCAAAGGTTGCCCTATTCCAACATTTGATACTCTATCAATATTATTTGTGATGAGTAAATCTAAGATAGCTTCATTTCTAGTAGGCTCTTATATAACCTGGGCCAGATAATGATTTCTGAGTGTACTCAAGAACCTGCTCCCCTTAGATGAACTGCTGGTCTCATTTATCCAGTTTATTTCAGGGTAATTAAAATCTCCCATTATTAGAACTTGACCAGGCTTAGCTGCATTTTTAATCTGTAACAATAATTGTATTTCCTCACTTTTAGCTATATTTGGGGGTTATAACATACTCCTACTAATATTCTTTTGGAATTTGCTGCCCGCTATTTAACTCTACCTACAAACATTCAGCTTTATCACTAGGTCCACCATAAATATCTTCTCTGAGTATAGGCTTAAATTCAGGCTTAACATACAGACAAATCCCTCCTGCTCGTTTACCATTGCCTCTATCTATCCTAAATAGTTTATAACCATCCAGATTAACAGTCCAGTCATGAGATTCATCCCACCACTTTTCAGTAATGCCTATTAAATCCCATTTTTCATTAATTGCTAAAAATTCTAACTCCCATTTTTCCTGGCAAGCTTCTGGCATTAGCAAGCATATACCTTATGTTATGAGTCTGTAGTTCTGAAGTACCTGCCACTGTAATTGAATTACTTAGTACTACCTCCCTATTGACTATACTACCTCTCCCCCCAATCCTCCCCTATGAGTTAATTCATCCCTTATACCCTCTACACTTTCTACCCCATTACTTATATCTAGTCCCTCCCCCCCACCTACTAGTTTGAAAACACAACCAGCCTTTTTACCATCCTATCCCCTAGTAAAAAAGCTCCCTCATCATTAAGGTGCAATCCATCCCTACTGTAGAGATTGTACCGAAGTGAGATGTCAGCCCAGTGCTCTAAAAACCCAAACCCCTCCTTAGTGCACCCCATCTTTAGCCACACATTAACCTCCCTAAGCTCCTTCTGCATCCCTGGGCTAGCACGTGGCACTGGTTGTATCTCAGAAAATACTACCTTGGAGGTCCTTGCCTTCAGCTTATTACCTAGTTAATTACCTCTAAAATCATTCTTTAGGACACTCCATCTTCCACTAAATTTGTCATTGGTACCAATATGTACCAAGACCGCCGGTTCATTTACAGCCCCTCCCAATAATTTGTCTACCTGATCCACAACATGACGAACCCGAGCACCCGGGAGACAGCAAACTGTTTGATTGCTGGGATCTGGGTGACAAATCACCCTGTCTACCTTCCTAATAATAGAGTCCCCTACAACCAAAACCTGTCTGTTGCTCTGCCTATTCTGCCATCCCTCTGCTCCAGTAGAGCTGTTCTCCCGGCTGTTAGAGGGAACAGCTCTATCTGGCATTGCCATTCCTGAATGGACATCCCCAACAGTTTCACTCAATCTGGCAAATTTGTTGGTGTTTGCCAACTCAGAACTGGCTTGCCTCCTCCTGTTCCCACTGATTCCCCTTGTAACTGTAACCCAGCTACCTCCATGGACATCCTCACTAGCCCTAGCTCCACCCTCCATGCTAGGCCCAGCTAAACTGTGCTCCACGAGCACCAACCCCTTTTTCAGTGGAGCAATATCACTAAGTGCTGCAATTCTCCACTACAGATCTCCAATTTGAGCTTCCAGAGAGGCAACATTCTCACACCTCTCACAGAGGTATTGACCCTGGATCATCTGTTCCAGTATTGCATACATATGTACACTGAGTGAGGTTGCCACTGGACTGACTCATAATTATTATTATTGTCTACAAAATTTCAGTGGGAAAAATAAAGAATATAAAATAATATGTTTCTATAAAGTTTTCCTCCTTTGCCCTGTAAATCTGCCCTCCCTTTTCTTTGAAGTCCCTCCTTTTATTTAAACTCCTACACTTTTACTAGAATTGCACTTGATACTGAAAATTTTGGCAAGCTCACAAGTTCGCCCCTTCTCCTGTTTATATTAACTTCTGCCTTCTCACCTGGGCACAATTAGTGCACTCTGCAATTTATCAGCCTTTACTTGTAAGGTAAATCCACTTGTAAGGGAGTTAATTGAAAAACTACAGTAATTGTAGGGTTGAGTAATACGTACACTCAAAACAAAAGAAACAAAATCCTTACATAACAAAATGAACAGACTTTTTGTCATTGACTTGTGTAAATACTAAGATAACACTTCATGGCTGTACTCAGAAATAGCAACAACAGAAGACACTCAGAAACACTTGACACACTTTATCTTTTGAAGTGACACAATTGATCTTTAATTAATAGTAATACATTACATTTTTGTTATCTCTCTCTGTCAATTTAATTCCATCTTGAGCCATACTGATGTGCTTTTCAGTAGACCATTTCTGGCTTATTTTTCTAATCATCACTGTTGTAAAGTTGTTGTTTTTTTAATCGTACAACATGTATTCCTAACAGAATACACAAGAGTATATTTCCACTTATAGATCATTTAGTGATTTTGTTCTAGTTTGTTTGATGTTTAAAAAATATTTTGTGGTTATAAATTGTTGCTCCTGATGAGAAGAAGCAGAGAACTACGGCTCCAAAGTAATTTGACAATGTATTTACTTTCAACTTCCTAATTGCACTATTTATATATTACATTTTACATAAAATATTACATTTTAGTAATTATCAGCCTTAATAAATTGCGATTTAGCAAATTTAGAAGGGCTCTATATAAGCACACAGCATATTTTTTTACAGAAGTTTTTAGTTCATGAAGATCTTGCTTTTGGATAGAAGTTCACTAACTAAAAACTTCTGGAAAAAATATGCTATGTGCTTATATAGAGACCTTTTCAATTTGACGAATCGCAATTTAATAAGGCTGTATATATTAAACAACAACTGAAAGTTTAATGTATGAAGAGGACAAAAGAAAAAGAAGATATCCACATCAAACTTCATGAACACCATCTGAAAAAGCAATTGTTTCTTTATGATCAAGAGAAAAAAAGAAACATTTATTATCAAAAACATTTGTTTCAGTTGGATGATTGTTAAATAACAACGGGCAAGACCAAAGATCTCTAAAATATATCTATTGCAACAAATTTCAACAAATTTTATATAGAGCAATTTGTTATTGTAGTAACTTAACTCCACTTCCTGATTGCATGACAAAGATCTAATTAAAGGTGTATGAAAGTGTCCCGGTTTTTAGCTTTTTTCTTATCTAAACACATACTGCTTATATCAGAAACATACATTGCATTTATTCATTCCACACACATATGAACTTTTCTGTTTTCTGCCCACTAGTAGTGGCGGCCAGCGGTTACTAGATGGCGCAAAGAAAAATGTGTTCCTTTTCCTAGGTTTAGGATCGGGGTTAGATTTAAGGGTTAGGGTTTAGTGTTTAGGTTTAGGGTAGTGGCAGATGATAAGCTTTACATATTAAAATAGTGGCGCTCTGTGCAGGCCATTCGCGATATATGCGCCACTATTTTACTATTATTATTATTATCGTTTATTTATAACGCGCCAACATATTCCATAGCGCTGTACATAAGATACGTTCAAGACAAAGATACAAACAAATTAACAATTAGCAAGGCAAGGAGGGCCCTGTCTTTGAGCCTCAAATCCATAGTGCTTTCCCTAAAGCACCTTGTGGGATTGAAACTATGTAAAGCTTACCATCTACCACTACCCCAATCCAGATTTTTTTTTAAATGGTTTCTATCTCCGTCAACACAGATTTAATTAATGTATGAAGAAATAGATAATGAAATTGACTTATAATTATCTTCTATGAGGTGGCACAAACACATACAAGACTTAAAATCATGGTTTCTAATTTCACAGAAAGTGACACAAAACAATTCTGACTGATTAAGAGCAACAAAATCTGAGATAACTTCAATTCCAGAGAGAATAGCCTCACCAGAAACTAGAAACCAGAAGTTCAAACATTCCATAGCAGAGTAGACCTTAAACTATCTTCACCAGAACAATGTTCTCCTAAATACTCACATAAAAACTAATCAGGCTTGACCAAAATTGCAACATTGGAAAAACAGAAAGAGTAAAGAATGAGAACACCCAAAAAAGCTGATCATAACTATAACAAGAGAAAGTGAATGTGGTGGAATAGAGCACACAGTGGAACAAATGAAAATAATATGTCATATTTATCTTTCTTTTTTAATCATTTTCTACACCAAGACTCAATATGTGAGCATCGAGTGCGGCAAGGTCTTCAAGAGATAGGGGTTCCAGATCTATTCCCCCACTTCCTGAGGAATCTGTATGTGGACTGAAAAGCCACAGTCAGAACCAAACATGGATAACCCAACTGTTCAAGATCAGGAAAGGAGTGCCACAAGGTTGTATACTGTCAGCTTTAATGCAGGGAACTATACTTACAATTAATGTATCTTCAAATTCAAAAAACAAAAAGAAATCTAAACGATTATGGCTAAGTTAAAATTGTTATTACATAATGTGAAAAGTCTTAACAACTCTATCAAAAGGAAAATTAAATTTAAAATATTTTATTTATCCCACTATGTTGGCCAGATGTTTACGAAGAACAAATTATTTATTTAATTCAATTAAAAAAAAATGGTAAAATGATCCACATGCTGCCACAGATCCTTGCAGAATTTTAAAAATGTTACCAAAACTTGTATAAAATAATAAAGCACCAGAAGCTACAGAAGAAAACAATTCTCAGTTTTTAACTACCTCATACACAATGCCCATGAAAATTAATAATACATAACTACTTTATGTAAAAAAAAACGTTCAAATGGTCTAATAAAGACACTTCTTACCTAGTTCTAAAAATTCTAAACCAGCCACACTGCCTTTATGAGGTTTTCATTCTTTAATAACAAAAATTACTAATGAACTAAAACAAGGTAATACATTCTCTATATACGAGCGCACTAATGGCAGAGTAATTCCAACATAGCTATGCTAATCACCCATTCCTAAAACATTGTGAGAGAACTCCTATGGGTCACTGCTCCGAGTGAACTTCACAACACAACCGAAAAGCAAGGCATAAATCTCTTTTGCACTGAAAATAAATTACGAGTTACTCAGTGACATTCTGACACCCAAACCCTATGCTAATAAGATTTTTCTGATCACTCACAAATAAGGGCACTGCCGTAACTGCAAAGAGCAGAAGAAAAATGTATGGGTACCAAAGATCACTCGCAAGTGGTTTTTAAACCTTTGCTGAGTCCCCCAGAAGCATTTAAAGTGACAGTTTAACACAAAAACACAACAAAATGATGACATTTCAATATTAACACTTAATCCAATATAAACATATGTGTAGTAAAAATATGATATGTTGGTTGAAGCCTGTTTTATGATGCAAAATCCAGGGTAACAAACAACCCAGTACTCAAGGGGTTAATATACATCATAAAACCTAGGAACAAACACTCAATGCACAAACACAATAATGCATTGTCTATAAATATATCATATTTTAATACAAAAATATATATATATATATTTATTGAAGCTATAAATGCAATTGTCACATCTTGTTTATATCAAAATATATTAATCATTGTAAGATTTATGACGTTCACATATCCTGCTGGCTCATAGAGCCATGTCTCATATGTAAAGTTTGTTTTGGCTGCTCAGACATCTTTTGCATCTAAGGCAGGATTTACGTCTGTTGGCTGAGTGGCCTAACCTGGGGGAGCAAAAGACTTACATTAGTGTAGACAAAAGGGGAAAAAAAAGCTCCTGCAAACAATTTATGGCAATGTCCTAACTTTAACCACCTGATTTACATAGGCCTTCTAATTGGGAATGTGAAAGCCCAAATCTGTAAATAATATGAAACCAGTCCTTTGTTGTGTATCACATTCAATAGTTGTCAAACTACAAGACGTCGTCATGATTTCCATGGTGTGTACGAGTTAGGAGATGAGCGCCAAAGGCGCTCATCACTTGCGAGCCTCGCAAAGCGAGGCGAGCCGTTAAGGCGTAGCACTTAGGCGAGGCGAGCCGTTAACGTGTAGCTCTTAGGCGAGCCGTTAACGCGTAGCACTTAGGCGATGAGTGCCAAAAGCGCTCATCGATGCGAGCCTTGAGAGGCGAGCCGTTAACGCGTAGCACTTAGGCACTTAGGCGATGACGTGGCACTTATACGAGATAGCAAAAATACGAGGTTAACGGCTGAACCACGAAAATCCAAAAACCAAAAAAAAAAATACCACAAAAACATCACACACAGCACGGGGGAACAGCCAGGACATCTGGGAGTGAGGTGGAACATGAATTTAAGGCGATTTGGATGAGTTTCGCCACTCGAAAATCGCCTAAGCGAGAAAAAAATGTTCTCCAAATAAAAATGAAAACAAGGCTAAACGACCCTGGACCGCGCAAAACAGTGCTAAACACCTAGCACTTTCACACAGGAACGTACGAACTACAAAATACACTATTACAAATGACAGAAAATGCTCACGAGCCGCGTAACACATTAATAACATTACCAATCTACAATGGAGCTTTACACAACTAAACCAACGGATTTCCTTCGCACACACAGACTATTTCTAATGCACACTTGGGTCATTCATTACACTTTATCATCTGGGCACAAACACTCAAACTGTACATTGTAACCTGACGATAAATACAAACACCTTGTTAGCTCTTCAGGCTATTGATTGCTGCATATATTAATTACAAATAGGTAAAGTATATTAATTTATTCAAGAACTAATTCTTTCATTTTTATTTAACTAAATATCGATAAATATATATCTCTCTTTCTGATGAGTGACGAAGGGGCTCAGAGGAGCTAAAGTACAGGGGAAGAGAGGCTCTCAATGAGCGCTGAAGGTCCTCAGAGTACAAAAAACTTGATATTGTGCGTCAAACAGCATTCCCATGGCTTCAAATGTTATTGCCCCATCATTTTTGACAGGCAAGTCACTAGTTAATAAATAATAGATGCCAAGAAGTGATTTTTCGTTATTATTTTATTCACTCAACGTGATTTATCACAAATAATTTATCATGTTTAATCACTTTAAAATATTAGTAAAGAATTCATGATGCACATAAGGTTATTTGTGCTAAACTATATTTAGTGGAGCACCTTGCTGTACTCAGTAGGTATATTGATCAGATTGCTGCAGATATGGGCTAAGTTTTTTTTTTTAATTATTGATGTATTGTAATATATATTTTTTTCATTAACAATAAAACGATGTACTATTTAGTTAAACTCAAAACAAATTGATGAAACTGTACTAAAATAAAGCATTTCAGCATATATTAGTACTAAATGTATTTCTTGGATACACGCAACCTATTCATTTATGGACCGCAACCTCTGCAGGGTTACGTTTTCTTTACATTAAGAGCCTTTCACATCTATTTTAAATTGTAAACGTTGCCCAATATTTCTCTGCCCACTATAAAGTGAATTAACAATGGTGCTGTAACAACTACCCTATAATGATATGATTACTAAGTAATACACTCAATGGGGCCCCTGCGAGTGCGTGTACAAGGCATCACAGACATTTCCCAATAACAGGGAAAAATGATTTTTTAGGGTTTTTTAAGCTAAAAAAGAAGCACCCTTCATAGGGAAGAGCCCCTAGGCAGCTTCCTAGTTAGCCTGATGGATAATCCGGCCATGGGATTGTACACTTTAATGAAACTGTGAGCTATACCACGTGACAAATGTGTCTGGGTGCTGCTGT
This sequence comes from Discoglossus pictus, assembly GCA_027410445.1. Lineage (NCBI taxonomy): Eukaryota > Metazoa > Chordata > Amphibia > Anura > Alytidae > Discoglossus > Discoglossus pictus. The sequence goes on along the minus strand of CM050166.1, from coordinate 189,585,742 downwards.
CCATATGGTCACTGAGAGTCGGACAAGACTGAAAGACTGAACATACAATACAATGGTTACATTTAAATTCACCTAACAACATTAGCTTCCATAGTATTCGATAAAAAAAAAAAATATTATTATTATTGTGAAGTCCTTGTGTACCTCAGGAGAAAGAAAGACATACTTCTCTAGTGCTATATTGTTTATCACATTGTTTTAGAACATCAGTTACATAGAAAGTTATCCTATGTGCTATATTTAATTCCAACCTTGAAGTGATATTGCACAGGATACAAATATGAAAACTATAGGTAGAAAAGATTTTAAGCAAATTAATGTTATAAAAATATTGCATTTTCCTACAGTAAACAAAAATTAAGTTTATCGTTTTACGCTGTTGATCATTTAAGATTTTGAATCTAGCCACAAACAGAGATTCACATTTTTTGCTAATGAGAGATCGTTACCATGAATTACTGATTGTCCACGTAAGACACAGAATCTAATTTCTTGAGTGCAAGTCAACTGCAGAAAAAAGACTAGGGGCCTCATTCAATTGTGATTTGGCCAATTTAATAGGGCTCTAAATAAGCACATAGCATTTTTTTTTAAATCAGTTTTTAGTTAGTGAAAACCTTGCTTTTGGATAGATGTTTACTAACTAAAAGCTTATTTAAAAAAATATGTTATGTGCTTATTTAGAGCCCTATTCAATTGGCCAAATTGCAATTGAATGAGGCCCTAGGAATGCTGAGGCAATGCTCAGTCTATTTTTATGCAGTTGATTTGCACTCAAGACAATGGATTCAATGTCTCAGGAGCTAATCAGTAATTAGTGAAAATGATCTTTAATTAACAGGGGCCTCATTCTATTAGCGGCCGCAGCCGTTGCGGGGCCGCAAGGACCGGCAGCAAGCTATTCTGCTATTCTATTCCCTTACGGCCGGAGGCTCAGGCAGGCTTGCGGCCGGTGCCTTGCTATCTCTTGCGGCTGCTCACGCCAGAGGAAAGCCTTTGATCTAAAACGGCCGCAAGAGTTTTGCAATTCAATTCCTCCGGGAAACCTCTCTGCAAGGCTAAAAGCGAGCCGCAGCGTACTTGCAGGAAAGAGGTCTCGCTAGCACCAATTAAGCACATAAAATAGCTTAAATAAAGCCATCCTGCACTTTGCGAAGACTATAAAGGGATTTTAGGTGTTAGAAAAAATAGCACATAATTATCCTGTACTCAAATCCGTAAAATATTTTATTTTTAATATCCGTAAAATATCCATGTAAAAAGTCCAGAGTGCTTGGAGCACTTCAGACACACCCACGCCGCAGCCGGAAAATAAACAGTTAATTTGAACTCGGGTTTGGGCTGATGTGCAAGCTTGAGAGTGGGTTCCTTTTAATCCTCATGTCCCCCAATATGATCCCTAGCATTTACAGAGCTGTACAGTGCAGGCTTGAATTTATTTTTGAGTTTTTATATTTCACAGCTTATGGCCGGTTCCAAAATATGCGGCCGGCCGTAAAAGGAGATCCTTGCGGGGCCGTATAATAGAATCTCGAGTTAACTGAACCCCCGCAAGGAATCGCAGCCTTACGGCCGATTTACGGCCGATAATAGAATGAGGCCCCAGATATGCATCTTGGCTTGTAGGTATGTCAGAAAACCTACTGACTACTAAAAATTACAAAAATCTGTTTTCATGTACTGTAGGTAAAGGCAATTTAAAAAATGTACATTCAATTAATAAAGTTGTTACCTATAGCAAGGGTAGTCAATTGATTGTGTGTTTTAAATTAATTTTTATTTTAAATAAAGTCTTTGAGAAAATGAAATCAAAGTTTAATATTATATTGTAATATAATGGTACTGAAAAAGGCACAGGAAGGTAGAGTATATGGGAAATGATAGAAATAGAATAGCATTTAATCAGAAACCTGTTTGATGCTTTAGGAGGGATATATAGAAAAACTAAAAATGATGTGGAGGTCAGGCATATATGTGTCATAGTTCCTTGTTCGGTCCTAGGTGGGCCTCCCTGACGTATAGTTTTATACTATACCATATTTTGAATCACTGCTGTATCACTTGGTTTTATATTTCTCCCTTTCTTGTTTTCTCTGTATTGGGATTATGGTTGGCAGATAGAGAAGCCTCTTATATACATTTGCTTGACTGGATCTACCATAAGACCAATGAGATTGTAAAGTAATTGGAATACAGGTAAATGGGCTTCATATTTTTAGCTCATTAAGATTTCTAATTTGTCTTTCCTCTCACTTTCCCACACCCCATTTTTTTCTTGTTCTCATTTTCCTTCTTTCTTTGCTGTATTTTTTAATTTGCCTTATACATCTCATATCCTATCTATATTGCCTTTTCTTATTGCTGCTTTGCCACTTAATTTCACACTTTGGCACCTTGGAATTTTAACTATATAAACCATCCCTTGCTACCTAAACATGTCTCATCACCACTCTATTTTTCTTTACTTCCCTACACTTACTAGATATGGTGGCTCTTAAATGATTCATTTCATTAACATTTTTTATTAAAACTCACAAGATGACAATGTAGAATAATAGCCCAATAATAGTACATTAACAATTAAATGTCCCCCTCCTCTTATTTCCAAACACATCAACCCTGATTGGCTTACATGGTAGATGGGGAAAGATCTTGTCTATGATTGTCTGTTCTTCTTTACATCATATCAGTATTTATAATTACCCATTTTTGAAAGGTTATAGTTTTTTTTATATACTTTTGACCTTCTGGTTTCAAAATCATTTTTATTGTAAATCTTTGTAAAATGAACACTTGTAACCCAAGTACTGTAGACATTCCTGTTCTATTTTGACAATTGTGTTTCTTAGCATAGGTTTCTGTAAATGTTCTCTCTTAAGACACTGATTTATTGACAGGGATGTACACAAACAAACAAAATCAAGGAATGATAAAATATATATTTGAATTGAGTGGTACAGACATATGTCAATTACTGTGTTGTTGGTTTGAAGATGTGATTTTTTTGCTAAGCTTTCAGAATGAAACAAGCACTTTACCCTGATTCATTGAACAAACCTGCATAAATTGGTGGAAAAAATAAAAATATTCATAGAATAAAATAACTAGAGTTCAAAATAACAAGATACGGAGGTCAAGCAGCATTGAGAAAAGAATGAGCAATTAGTAAATCATATTAACGCTTTTATGTTACAGATTTCATTGAAGCTTTATCATGTTTAGTTATATTTGGTAAAATGTATTTAAAAAGATAGTATAGGTTCTTCATTTTACACAATTATAACAGATTAGATCTAAATTGATAGAATGGTCTGTGTACTTGCTTTTACAAATTGCTTTATATTGTGTTAACATGTTTTTTTTTATTTTCTTCTGAAAAAGTAATGTAATTTTCTAACAGTACTCTGAGCAAATGACGGTCGTTAAAACTGTTATTTTCATGGGTTTGATTGAAAATAATGTTTTAAAGCTCAGGATGTGATTTGACCTTGAGACATCTTTATTATATGTTGTGGTACGTTTACCTCAAAGGCAACTAAAAACAAATAAATCTGATTAAGAAAATAACACAAAAAGGTAAAACATCTCAATGTATTCTTTTTAAAATGTAGGCTATTTAGGTTTCATACTGACCTAGGTCATTCAGATTTGTGCACCCTTTATGCACCACATGCAGCCCCTCCTTTGCCTTTCTTTTCTATCAAACATATCATGGCATATAGACAGTGGTGGAGCTAGTACATTGGGGGCCCCAGTGCAAAGAAACAAAATCCCCCCCAGCGGGGGGCAAGTTTTTCTTTTTTGCACTTCCTGCCCCCCCCCAGCATTAACTCACACAGTAAGCTTGAAACAGTTTTGTATGCAAATGATTCTTGGTTTGTGCAAAAATACAAACCCATGCTTTGCTTAAAAGCCGTTTAAATACAGTGAGCAAATGCTTAAAAGGAGGAATGTATAAAATTGCTTTTTTTTTGGATCCAAGGAGTAAGATGCATTGTCTTCTCATTTGCATGCCTTTAGACATGCAGATGAGCTTAAAATTGTATTTTTTGTTGTATATATTGTAACAGAGTCAAGCAAGGAGTGTATATAAGCCTGAGATTGAGCAGAGCTGTATATCCAGTCTTGAATAGCAAGGGTTAATTGGAACTGTAGCCCAATCAAGCCAGTGCATTTGATCTTCATCGGGATGATTTAAAAGCCCTACAGACAGAACTAAGAGGTGTGGCTTTTGGAATGAGAAAAAGATTGTTTGTTTGAAAGCTGGTCTGCAAGGCAAAACTGGTCTGCTGAGCAAAGCAAAGTTGGTTTCCAGAGCAAAACTGTCAGCAGGAGCAAAGCTGATCTGCAAGGCAAAGTTGGTCTGCTGAGCAAAGCAAAGTTAATTTCCAGAGCAAAGCAAAGTTGGTGTCCAGAGCAAGGCTGTCAGCAGGAGCAAAGCCAGTCTGCAGAGGAAAGCAAAGTCAATTTGCTGAAGAAAGCGGTTTAAAGATAAAACTGTTTTTTGCCTGGAAGCTGGCCGTAGAGAAAGTGGTTTTCAAGTTTAAAGACTGTGTACATTTACCCCAGGGAGAAGGCAGCAGTATAACTGAGAATTGGACAGCGTTTTTCAAGAGGTTGGAGCATTTCGGAGAGACGGGCGGGCCGAATGCTCCCCTTTTTCTACAGATGAAGAGATTGAAACGAACTGTGTATGGTTTGGTATAACTTTGGCTGACATAAGCTATTGTGTGGTGTAAATATTGGACTTTAATAACATAATAAAAATATCTGAATTCCTGGCTTTTAATCTATAAGGTAACAGGCTAATCTATCATAATATATATATATATTACAGGGGCAGATCTAAAGCTGGTGCAATGCACCAGGGCCCTGCTCTGTGCCTGATTGTAATTTAACTTATCCACCTTAAGAGATTAATCCACCTTAAGCACAGCCGTCTGTGTCAGGAGTGGGCGGGATCTGCAGTAGACTGCCAGCTCCAGGTAGTAGGGTAGATATTTGTTACTAGACCTGCCTGTTGCAGAGGCTGCTGCTCACTGGAGGTGTGCTAATGTAAGAGCACTTGTTTCCACTAGAAAAATCTCATGACTAGGAACTTCTTGTAAATTAGTTCAGTGTCTGGAATTATATATGTTATACTTGTAGGCACATTTGCATGTCCCAGCTCAGCTTCCCAGAATGCAGTGTAATAAATGTTTTTCTTGGAATTCTGAGCTAGTAGCGAGTTTTTAAACTTGTTTTAGACATTTAAATGTTAACACAGATGTACTATTTATTTACTATATATATATATATATATATATATATATATATATATATATATATATACATATATACATATATATATATATATATATATATATATATATATATATATATATATATATATACATACATATAGCAGGGGCGGATCTACAAGTGGTGCAGATGGTGCAGTACATCAGGGCTCTCATCCAGTGCTGTGTATGTTTTTTTTTTTACTTCTAAGGTCCCACTGGCATCCCCCCACACCCTCCAGCCTGAAATTTGTGTGTGCCTGTTTAAAAAAGAGCATTTCTACTGAAGCTCCAAATGGTGGGAGTGTGCAGCAGTTCAGCACGCTGGGGATGTGTATAAGGGTAGAAGGTAAGAGAACAAGGGCTGCAAAGTGACAGCAAAGTGCAGGGGGATGAATCCTGTCCTTTATAGTCCTTTTATAATGACATTGGGCCTCATTCAATTGCGATTTGGCCAATTGAATAGCCCTCTTAATAAGCACATAGCATATTTTTTTAAAGAAGTTTTTGGTTAGTGAAAACCTTGCTTTTGGATAGATGCTTACTAACTAAAAACTTCTTTAAAAAAAGATGTTATGTGCTTATTTAGAGCCCTATTCAATTGGCCAAATTGCAATTGAATGAGGGCCATTGTACACATGTAAGAGGGGTTTGATTTTGTCTATTGAACTATTAAAACTCAATATGTAATACACTTATTTAGTAGTCAGTACCCTTAGCTCACTCATTAGCACTTTATATATTTTAGCCATTCTAGCTAGGATAATTGTATTTTAAGCACATTTTATTGCACGTTACGTATTTCACTGCACATTAAATATCCATATTATTGCTGCTAGAGCATTTTGCACTGGATGCGCTGATCATTGCACTTTATTTATCTTATCTCACTTTATATGCCCCAGTTATTGTAATTCGAGTGTTTGCACTATTCGTATCAGCTATTCATTTATTGTTTTTCAAAGCTAAGAATTGTTATTAACTGTAACAAATATGTCTTGTTCCTTATATGTACCTTTTTTAACTTATCTTTATGTGGAGGTTATCAATTTTTTATTACCACTAAATTAATAAAGGTTTATCCCTTATCTTGTTTTTTATATAAAATTAATAAGAATAAATACATCAAATAATTTAATTTCACTTTAACTGTACTGAGAAGACTTTTTTTCTTGGAACTTTGATTCTTGTCATTACAGGCTGCACTTTGGCTCTTACAGGCACAGGCTGCAGATTGTCTCTTACAGACACAAGATGGGCACATGAGCACTTACAGACACATGCTGCAGATTGGCTCTTACAGCCACAAGATGCATAATGGCTCTTACAGGCACAGTATGCAGATTGGCTCTTACAGACACATGCTGGGCACATTAGCACTTACAGACACAGGCTACATATTGACTCTTACAAATACAGGATTCAGATTGGCTCTTACAGATACAGGATGTAGATTGGCTCATACAAAGACTTTATTTGGGCACTTACAAACACATGCTGCACTCCCACAGGGGCCACATAGGGCCACAAGGAGTCGCTGGAAGGCCACTGTGGTGCTACAAGGGGCCATAGGCTACACCAGTGTTGCTCCGCCTCTGCACATAGACATTTATATGCATATACAACCTTTTTTTTAATATATTGCACTCCATCTTCCTGTTGCCCTCTGAAAATGTGCTGCCCTAGGTCTGCCCTTGTGGGCCTATGCAGAAACATACCAATGGTGTAAAAGCATATTACCAATAGTTGCTGTTTTACACTACAGCATCAGGCAATATTATAGGTCTGCTAAGTATTAGTATCACCAATTTTTCAAAGCAACTGTCACTGTAGAGAGAGTAAATGGTTTCTCTGCTGTGCTTAACAACTTAACTGGTGCAGTCTACAAAAAAGACCTCCATTGAAATCAAGTGCTCTAAATTAGGACACTGAGGTAAATCTATTGCGGAAGCTTTTCTACACTAATTAGCTGCACCAGATTTCTGTGTAGGGAGTACCCGAACCAAGCTTTATTGGATGAGACACAGGTCTAGGAGCCAATAGAAAAAAATAAGGGCCATAACAGGTGCCGTAAGTGCTGTAAGTATATATATATATATATATATATATATCACATATATAGTTGTGAGCGTACGAGTCGTTGCTCACGCTTGCGGGCTCGCGTAGCGAGCCGCGGCCCTCGCGTAGCGAGCCGCGGGCCTCGCGAAGCGAGGGCCGCGGCTCGCGCAGCGAGCCGCGGCCCTCGCGTAGCGAGGTCACTGGGCAAGGGCCTCAGTTGCTGGCATGGAGCGCCGAAGGCGCTCCATGCCAGCAACTGAGGCCCCTCGCGAAGCGAGGGCCTCAGTTGCTGGCGAGGTCACTGGGCACGGGCCTCAGTTGCTGGCATGGAGCGCCGAAGGCGCTCCATGTCAGCAACTGAGGCCCCTCGCGAAGCGAGGGCCTCAGTTGCTGGCGAGGTCACTGGGCAAGGGCCTCAGTTGCTGGCATGGAGCGCCGAAGGCGCTCCATGCCAGCAACTGAGGTCCCTCGCGAAGCGAGGGACTCAGTTGCTGGCGAGGTCACTGGGCAAGGGCCTCAAACACTCGCAAAATTCACGTCGCTACTCAAAAAACCCGACACACAAATTACGACACTCGCTAAATTTTACGAGGAACGCAAACAACGTACGAAACACGTTACCACACATTACGACCTCGCAAACATCGGACGCAACACGCCGACATACAAACATTTAAAACACAATACATACACACAGCACATACATAAAAAACTTACCTACACCAAGAGGGAGCACCCAGGACCTCAAAAAAGCAACTTACACCTCGATTTTACTCGAAATAAAACAGTTTAGAGACTAAAAAAAAATCTAAGCGAGAGAAAAAATGGCCGCCGAACAAAACGAAAACGAGGCTACAGCACTCTAAACTCGCAAAACACCACAAAACACCTACGGATATTCTGATACAGACCTATACCACACATTACTCGCCATTTTACACCAATGCGGAAGTACACGACTACGCTAACGGTTTGGTCTCGCGCACGCACAGTGTTACACTGCACACATTCAGCATGCTTATACAGCAGCTCCACACCACTAATGCTGCAGCAACATCAACACAGATTGCCAGCTCTTCATCACAATGCTTCAAAATAGGTACACTATATTCATTTACTAATTTAGCTACCTTACAATTTCATTGCCGTCATTTTTTGACGGGCAATTCGCTAGTATATATATAATGATTTTATGAATTTTCTTTTATATAACAATTAGAAAAATTACGGTCAATACAATTTTAAATCTGGGAATGCTGTTTGCCACACAATGTGAGTTTCTGACACTCTTAACCTTTTTGTTATATAGAAAGAAGTACAACAATTATGTTTTTTTTATTTTTTTTAACACTAAACTTGCATTTCAACAATTGCTAAACGATAATTTTTTAACCATATTATACTTTTTAATTGTCATTGATGCAGGAATAATGTAACAGTGGATGAAGTTTGTATGAATAAATTGTTGTAAACTATTACATAACTAGAATATTGCCCGTCAAAAAATGACGGCAATGAAATTGTAAGTGAGCTAATGCTGTCTGGTGTATAATAAAATAAATAATAGATTAATGAATTAATATACTTTACCTATTTTGAAGTAATATATGCAGGAAGCATTCTGTTGAAGAGCTGGCAATCTGTTTTGATATTTCTGCAGCATTAGTGCTGTGGAGCTGCTGTGTAAGCGTGATGAATGTGTGCAGTGTAATAGTGTGCATGCGCGAGGCAAATCCGTTAGCGTAGCTGTGTACTTTCGCATTGTATAAGCTATTGTTCTAAAATGGAGGCTAATGTGTGGTATGCGTCTGTGGCTGATTTCGCTTCCTTCGTTTTCTATGTCGTGCCACTTTTTCGGAATATCCGTAGCTGTTTGGTGGTGTTTTGCGTGTTTATGGTGTTTTTTTGCGTGTTTAGGGACCTTAAGCCTCGTTTTCGTTTTGTTCGGCGGCCATTTTTTCTCTCGCTTAGGTGATTTCGCTACTCTAAACTCAGAAATGTGTTCTTAAATCGAGGTGTAACTTCACTTGCAGAGGTCCTGGGTGCCCCCCCCCTTGCTGCGAGTAACCTTTTTATGTGTTTGTTGTTTGTATTTATTGTGTTTGTAATGTTTTTAGGGTTGCACGGGTTGCGTCCCTGTTTTTTAATCTCGTAGGTGTGTTTCGGCAAATACGTAGGTGTTTGGTGGTGTTTTGCGTCTTTAGACTGCTGTAGCCTCGTTTTCTTTTTTTTTGGGCGGCCAATTTTTCTCTCGCTTAGAGAATTTTTTTGTGTCTAAACTCTTTGAATTTGAGTTAAATTGAGGTGTAACTTTAGTTTTCGAGGTCCTTAATGCTCCCTCTTCCTGTAAGTAAGCTTTTTATGTATTTGTTGTGTGTATTTGTTGTATTTTTCATGTTTTCATGTGTGCGTGTTGCGTCTGATTTTTGCGCGGTCGTAATGGGTTGTAACGTGTCTCGTATTTTCCTTGCATACCGACGTAAATTTTGCGAGGGTTGCAGTTGCTGGCAAGGAGCGACTTCGGCGCTCCTTGCCAGCAACTGAGGCCCTCACTTCGCGAAGGCCACAGGCTCGCTATGGGAGCCCACAAGCGTTAGCAACAGCTTGCATGCTCACAACTATATATGTGACTAGCGAATTGCCCGGAATTACGGCAATAAAATTGTAAGTGAGCTAATGCTGTTTGGTGTATGGTAATCAAATAAATAATACATTAATACATTAATATACTTTACCTATTTTGAAGTAATAGGCGAGGCCGCAAGCATTAGCTTGAATGCTCGCAACTATATATGTGATGATTAGCTAATGGTGTTCTGCCTCTGAGTCTTACTCATCAAACCTCATATATAGGTAATTTTGAAATATGTGTGTGTGTTTATCCCTTAACATCTATATTCCTTACCTTGATGTTATTTTCACAAAGGATTCTGGGTCTTGATTTTGTATCAAATAATTTCCAGTACACTTGTGTGAGCCTTTGTGGGGTGACTGAATGAGGTGTCTAGGGGCCTGTGTGAGGTGACTGAATGAGGTGTCTAGGGACCTGTGTGAGGTGACTGAATGAGGTGTCAAGGGGCCCGTGTGAGGTGACGGTATGAGGTGTCTAGGGGCCCGTGTGAGGTGACAGAATGAAATGTCCAGGGGCCCGTGTGGGGTGACGGAATGAAATGTCTAGGGGCCTGTGTGAGGTGACTGAATGAGATGTCATAGGGCCTGTGTGAGGTGACTGGATGAGATGACTAGGAGCCCGTGTGAGGTGACTGAATGAGATATTTTGGAGCCTGTGAGAGGTGACTGAATGAGATGTCTAGGGGCCCGTGTGAGGTGACTGAATGAGATGTCTAGGGGCCCCTGTGAGGTGACTGAATGAGGTGTCAAGGTGCCCATGTAAGGTGACGGTATGAGGTGTCTATGGGGCCCGTGTGAGGTGACGGAATGAAATGTCCAGGGGCCCGTGTGGGGTGACGGAATGAAATGTCTAGGGGCCTGTGTGAGGTGACTGAATGAGATGTCATAGGGCCTGTGTGAGGTGACTGAATGAGATGTCTAGGAGCCTGTGTGAGGTGACTGAATGAGATATTTTGGAACCTGTGTGATGTGACTGAATGAGATGTCTAGGAGCCCGTGTGAGGTGACTGAATGAGGTGTCTAGGAGCCTGTGTGAGGTGACTGAATGAGGTGTCTAGGAGCCCGTGTGAGGTGACTGAATGAGGTGTCTAGGGGCCCGTGTGAGGTGACGGAATGAAATGTCCAGGGGTCCGTGTGAGGTGACCGAATGAAATGTCTAGGGGCCCATGTGAGGTGACCGAATTAAATGTCTAGGAGCCTGTGTGAGGTGACCGAATTAAATGTCTAGGAGCCTGTGTGAGGTGACTGAATGGCCGTGTGAGGTGACTGAATGAGATGTCTAGGAGCCCCTGTGAGGTGACTGAATGAGATGTCTAGGGGCCTGTGTGAGGTGACTGAATGAGATGTCTAGGGGCCTGTGTGAGGTGACTGAATGAGATGTCTAGGGGCCTGTGTGAGGTGACTGAATGAGAAGTCTAGGGGCCTGTGTGAGGTGACTGAATGAGGTGTCTAGGAGCCCGTGTGAGGTGACTGAATGAGATGTCTAGGTGCCCCTGTGAGGTGACTGAATGAGATGTCTATAGCCTATGTGAGGTGACTGAATGAGATGTCTAGGGCCTATGTGAGGTGACTGAATGAGATGTCTATAGGACCTTGTGAGGTGACTGAATTAGATGTCTAGGGGTCTCTAGTGACTCGCACTTGTCAGGTAATAGTTGAGTTTGAGTCAGGTATCTGTCAGAGAATGGACTGGGTTCCAGACATTTTGTCCAGTCATATGATGAGGTGACCTCGGGTTCCTCTGGGACTCTCTCAGAGATACTGGTACAATATCCTAACACACACACCACCTGAGCCCGCACTGGAGGCCGATTCTCAAGTCCCCGTGCCCGGCTCCAGCCGGATGACTGGCTTGGGGGGAAGTGTGGGAGGCTGTCCGGGCCGGGCCTGGGAGGAGCCATTGAGCCGCAGCCTTCAGTGGAGGGTTTGTTTCCTCTGCAGGGTTCCAGAGCAGTGAGCTGGTCCTACCTTGTCTCTTGCTCGGGTGTTCCCTGGCCCTCTGCCTGGGTGTCCCCCTCCTCCCCGGGCACCATGGCTCTGCGGGCCTGAGCAATCTCTGACTTCCGAGCCCTTGCCAGCAACTACGGGCTCGCTATGCGAGGGCCGCAGTTGCTGGCAATGAGCGCCTTTGGTGCTCCATGCCAGCAACTGAGGCCCTCGCTTCGCAAGTGTTAGCAACGGCTCAAGCGGGCTCGCATGCTCACAACTATATATGTGATGCTTTGCAACATTCAACTTATATTTGAAACATTAGTGAACCATTTTTATTAACAATACTAACATTTTAAATCTGAGGTATGGATGAGTAACATAGGTTTAGGTAAACTGTACATCAATGAATATATTAAACCATTACATAATGGTTTGTAACATGCAACTTTTATTTAAAGTACTGTTAAACCACATAGGTATTGAATCCAGAGGAAGGCAAACAGTAAAAAAAAAAAAAAAATAACATTAAAACTTAGCCAATTGTATCAAAGGGAAAAAAATGAATTCCTTCCTGACCACATTAACTGGCAATCAGATTACTCCTTGAATCAATAATCTGTATTTAATTATACATTTAATTTTTACAACAAATGAACCTCCTCCTACTAACACGAACCCTTAATTACATACAATGAGAAAACTTTTGTGACCATTGAAAAAAATATTTTAACATTACAAACATGAAGTTAATGTATTAAAATGTATACAGTAATAGTAGTAAAATGCAATGTAACTACTTTGTGGGGCCAATCCTTGCAAAAGGCCACTTCCAAGACTTTCCAATACTTTTTGTATTTGCATGTCCAAGTAGTTCCCTTAAAAAGAGCCCAGCAGACTTTTAATTTTGTCTATGGGATATAACCATTGTTTATTCTTGTTTTTTTCTTCAGTTTTTGTTGTTATTGTTTTAGTTTTGTAAAATTGTACATAGAGTTTCCTATGTGATATAGTAGTCCTCTAAAAAGAGCAAGAGTGACATAAAATATCGCAATGTTTTTGGTAAAAAAGGGGTCAGCATGTAATAGATTACCCTGTCTTGGGTTGTCTTCAATTGAAACCTTAATATCATCTGGATTTGTGCACCTTGAAAAAGCAACATAGAGTTGTCAATGTGCAAAATCCGGTTCCTGTAAAAAAATACCTTTGTCCTTGGGATTTATTTATGGTCATGGCGAATACCATGATAACTGCAAATTGTCTCCTTTGAAGGACAAAAGGCAAACTACTCACTTGGAGCCAAAACTGCTCACTTTGAGCCAAATCAATTCTTGGTATAAAAACTTGTTCACCTTTATGGGTACCATTCATAATTTCTGCATGTATGAAATGATCTTTTAAATCATGCACAATTAATCTGGTCGCATAACAAAGTCCTTTTTTTGGATTCATATTTCTCAATAACATGACAATTGCCCCTTTTTTCAATTGCAAAACATGTGGTGGCATTCCAAATGGTGTTAAAGAATTGATAAATTCTATACTAAAGTTAGATTCACTGTCTTTATCGTCAGCCAGAACTGAATCTGCACTGTAATAATTCTTTGGGGTGCATTGAAGAATTAAAAAAAATTGTTATTTAGATTCAAGGCATCTATATTTTTGGGTGTTAATATCACTTTGTTTGCAATGTCTGAGTAATCGTCATTATTGATGGCATTGAGAAAGATTGCAGATATAAGTGATTACTGGCAAACCATTTGTGATGGAATTTTAATGGTATCATCCGGTAAATTATTTATTTGTGGATGTTTACCTTCTCCAATTTGAATGAGCCAATCATTAAATTCATTTTGGCCTTCAGATCTCATATTTAATTCTAATTTCAGGTGTGTAAATATTTTTTACAGTTTACTTGTCTTGATACATGTTGCAATGGTGTCAGTTCTATTTCCATGTGGCACAACAGGTAATGTTTTCCTAAAATCTCCTCCTAACAACATCACCTTTCCACCAAATGGCAAATTAGTATCCATCACTTCTTTTAATAATCTATCAATATATTGCAAGGCATAACCTGGCATCATTGTTGCCTGATCTATGATAATTAATTTTTTTTTTTTTTTTGCTTGTAAAGAATTCAGTCGAATATCTGACACTGATGTTTCTAAAATGGGAACTGGCAGTTTAAATCCACAATGCACAGTTCTGCCACCTTCTAACAAAAGTGCGGCAATTCCAGTTGTTGCAAATGGCATTGCTATTTGACCCTGTGCTTGAATGTAACTCATCAAACAATTGTACAGATACGTTTTTCCTGATCCACCAGGGCCATCTGCATAGAAATAACGGTCTTTGACCATGTCATCATCTGTAGCATTTGTGATGGCATTAAATGCTTTCCATTGTAAAGTATAAGTTGCCAGTTTTTCTTGTGTCTATTGTATTTGAAGCTCAATGTCATAGTCATCACAGTTGATGTCATCTATAAGTCCTGAATCAGGCAAATTAAAACTTGCACAATTTAATCCATGAGCAAGAAATATTTCCATTAATGCTTTCAAGAGTGCAACGGGCTCATTGTAATGTTTCAAGAAGTCGTCAGACATATTTAATTTAAAGGATCGGGGATTGGGTTCAATGAGAACACAATCTGATAGGCCTAAGCGCTAAGGTTGATCTTCCAGTGGTGGTTACCTTGGTCTGCTGGGCGCCACGGTTACTTGATGTGTCGGGCGGGTGTATGACTAATATATGGTGTGCAGGTGTGCAGCTGTCTCCCAAGTCACTGTTAACACCGGCGTCCTATACGTATGCAAGAGAAGAGAGTAGGGGAAGACTGTATAGCGCACAATCTGTTGTGTATCTGATCTGATGGTCACCTCTAATCACTCTTGTAAATCAGTTCTGGGATAGTGTGTCATATACTAAGTGCCAAATGCCCAATATATATTTCTTTGTGGTTCGGATTGGGACTTATATGCTTCAACTTGTAGATAGGTATCAATAATCCGTGGTTGTGTGAGTTTGCCCCCACATAATATATGATTAATAGGTTTGTGCCACTTATATTCCAGCATAGAAATATTGCTTCTAACACGAACTTTACTATTGGGAAAACTTTGCAATTGCAATTTCGGTTCCCATCCAGGTTCATCATTTGGAAAGAAAATGGGATGTGTCATTGGATCCAAATTACAACTTAATATATTTATGTTTATAAAAGTTTGGTCTTCATAACGTGGATATATTCTAATATCCCAGTGAAAAGGTGGTTCACCATCCTCATTTTTAAAGACCATGGCAACCTCATTTACTGTTTGTAAATTATACCGTCTTTGATCAGTATTGCGATCTCTTTTCAAAACCATTTACTCTTGGCATTGGCAATTGATATATTTGAGCATGTTGCTGTTGTTCTTTTTCAACTTGTGCTAATTGTTTATATGCTTGACTGTATGGGTGGTTGGCCATAATTTTATACAGCTGTTCAAAGACTATGCGCAAACACTGTTTATTTTCTGGAAGTGTTATCCGTTAATCAACAGCTTCCATTGTATCTAAGACATATAACTATGCAAATTTCCTTTGCTCTTCTTCTTGTCAATGTAAATCTCAAGTGCGGTGGTAAATTTGTCCTTGAACTCCTGGGCCATTTTCTGCTAATGTAGCACCCGAAGAAGCAAATTAAATTGCACTGTTATAAGAACCAATGTTTTTTTTTAAAAAAATTGGTATAATTTGGTTATGTTGGATCTCTGTAAGTAATCTGGAAATTTGTGTCTTTGTGGAAGTTGTACCTTTCCTTTCTGACAGCAACTAATGATGTCTCCGTCAGTTGGTCTTTCCATGAGAAAATTTCCTTATATAGAGCCCTATACAATTGGGCAAATCGCAATTGAATGAGGCCCTAAATGAATATAGGTTAATTAATTGATAATTAACTGTCATCAATGCAAAACAAAAAGGGCATCATGAAATCATATACATGTGAAAATGTTGTTATTGCAGTTAAAATCCTGTAGAGCTCACTCTCTGACTTCAGTCAGGTGCATAGATGAGTAATCTGTGAAATGACATGAAAATCATTGTGAATGTTTGTATTCAATTAATTTGTGACTAATTGAAACTATGATGTTCAATTAGCATACATGTAAAACATAAACACATACCGTATATACGCGAGTATAAGCCGAGTTTTTCAACCCTTTTTTAAGGCAAAAAAGGCCCCCCTCAGCTTATACTATCCCCCCCCCGTGTCTCTCTAACCCCCAGGTGTCTCTGTAACCACCCCGTGTGTCTCTAACCCCCCATGTGTGTCTCTAACGCCCCCGGTGTGTCTCTAACCCCCACCGTGTGTCTCTCTACCCCCCCCGTGTGTCTCTCTACCCCTCTGTGTCTCCCGGTATATGCTAATGACGTGGCGCACATGTGAAGTCACATGCCCGCCTGCGCCGTGTCAAGGAGCAGAGGCCGGAGCACAAGCAGGTAAGTGAGGGGAGAGGGGGAGGTGTTTAGGTGGAGGAGGGGGGTTGAGGGGGGTTTAGGTTGAGGAGGGGGGTTGAGGAGGGAGGTTGGGGTTGAGGGGGGAGGTTGAGGAGGTGGGTTGGGGTTGAGGGGGGTTGAGGTTGAGTAGGGGGGTTGAGGGGTGTTGAGGTTAAGTAGGAGGGTTGAGGATGGGGGGTTGAGGATAAGGATGGGGGGGGTTGAGGAGGGGGTTGAGGATGGGGGGGTTGAGGAGGGGGTTGAGGAGGGAGGTTGAGGAGGGGGTTGAGGAGGGGGGTTGAGGATGAGGAGGAGGGATGAGGAGGGAGGTTAAGGATCAGGAGGGAGGTTGAGGATGAGGAGGAGGGGTTGAGGAGGGGGGTTGAGGATGGGGGGTTGAGGAGAGAGGATGAGAATGGGGGGGTTGAGGAGGGAGGTTGAGGATGAGGAGGGAGGTTGAGGATGAGGAGGGAGGTTGAGAATAAGGAGGGAGGTTGAGGATGAGGAGGGAGGTTGAGGATGAGGAGGGAGGTTGAGGATGAGGAGGAGGGGTTGAGGAGGGGGGTTGAGCTTGAGGAGGGGGGTTGAGGTTGAGGAGGGGGGTTGAAGAGTGAGGATGGGGGTTTGAGGATGAGGAGGGAGGTTGAGGAGGGAGTTGAGGTTGAGGAGGGAGTTGAGGATGAGGAGGGAGGTTGAGGATGAGGAGGGAGTTGAGGATGAGGAGGCAGGTTGAGGAGAGAGTTGAGGTTGAGGAGGGAGTTGAGGATGAGGAGGGAGGTTGAGGAGGGAGGTTGGGGATGAGGAGGGAGGTTG
This sequence comes from Discoglossus pictus, assembly GCA_027410445.1. NCBI lineage: Eukaryota > Metazoa > Chordata > Amphibia > Anura > Alytidae > Discoglossus > Discoglossus pictus. The sequence continues at coordinate 189,568,547 of CM050166.1, read as the reverse complement.
AGGATGAGGAGGGAGGTTGAGGATGAGGAGGGAGGTTGAGGATGAGGAGGGAGGTTGAGGATGAGGAGGGAGGTTGAGGATGAGGAGGGTGATTAGGGAAGGGGGAAGAGACACGGAGAGAGAGGGGGACACAGAGGGCACAAAAGGGACACAGGGGGCAGCACATTTCCCACCCTCGGCTTATACTCGAGTCACTCATTTTACTCAGTATTTTGTGGTAAAATGGGTGCCTCGGCTTATACTCTTATACTCGGGTCGGCTTATACTCGAGTATATACGGTAATCATCAATATATTCATAAATAAAAGCAGTATAAAATATTAAATGTAGCATGGGTCAGAATCTAAGAAACTGCTTTAAATATTTAAGTGCTTTGAAGGTCCTATCCCTGTCAGGCAATTATAAGCACTCCAGATATCTAAGTACTTTTTAAAATGTACATATTTTTTATCTATTATAAAAAAATGTTTTTTTAAATTATTATTAATTAATAGTTCCAAAAGCAATGTACATGAATGAGCACTAAGGCAGATGTATAAGTGCAGGTTAAAAATTGTTCCTAATTGTATTGCAGTATAAAATGTAACCTTTTTTTGTAATGATTGCTGAAAATTAATTAATATATTAATATACGTTAATTAATCAATAATGTCATCAATCCAAAATAAAAAAGACTTAATTCTTTTTTCTTCCATAAGAACATAATTATATTATATACCTGTAAAGGTGATCTTTATACTGTTGAAAGGCTGCAAACATCACTTTCTGTGTTCAGTCAGCTGCAGAGATGATAAAACTGTCAAATAAGATGGAAAGCATTTGTAATATTTGGATTAATCCCTATCAGGCAATCAGCAGCAACACAGATAGGTCAGGGCATTTAAAAATACACATATTGTTTGTGGTCCTTTTTTTTTTAATTATTACTAATTAATAGTTAAAAAAGTAATGGAGGTTAATGATCAGTAATGCAGATATATAGGTGCAATCTGAAATCTATATATTTTTTATTGCATTGTAAAATACACATTTTTTGTAATGATTACTAATTAATAAATGAATGTACAGTAATAATCAATTAATCAATTAATCAATGTATTCTAAAGAGCTATTCATAAACTAAAGTCATTGTAAAATATAGAATAATTGTTGTTCATCGCTAAGTTGCACGCACCATGCAAAGCGTGACGACCTCTAGTAGTACGACAATTATAATATGTGATGTATTTCAATATTAAGTCAGAGCTTATCTGCCGCTCAGTCTATAATTTCAAGCCTATGAGTAAGACTCATAGTTAGCAAACCGATCATCGGGCAGTACCTGGAGAAATGTATTGATCCTTTAAAATGTGTGGATTGTAACTATGAGGTTCCCTGTGTAGGAAATCTAATATATCAATTGATTTGTGGATAGATGTTTAAGCCTATAACTTATACTTTTATACTAAATGGAAGATCAATTATTCACTAGAGACTAAAGGGGTTTTCATCTATTGTTTTAAAATGGGTCAGTATATACCATTAGAAAACCAGATAGTCCTCTATTGCCAAGTATTGACATTACTATGTGTTATGAGTTAAGAGGTCTAGGTATTTTTAAGCTCCTGGCACAGGATTATTTTCTTTTTCCTGCTATTTATTGGATAGAACAATTAGCCAGATTCGGGTCTTCAGCAAATGAGCCTTCCAGACAGGAGGACTCACCAAGGTCATAGGCTTGCTCTCCTCACTATCCCTTTTCTAGAATGGAAGTTGTATAGAGATATTGTTTTGTATGGTGATTGGGCACACAAAAAAGCATAAGCCCTAGTTGAGAAATTATATGATGTTCCTTTTTAATATTTACAGCATGGTTGTAGGCAGCGTGAATAAAAGATGTTTTAATAGTGATTCCCACTATGTCCTTGCTTGGTACTCAACCTTTTTGATACTCAAATGGCCATCTAGAACGGATTAAGGTTGAGTACCAAGGTATCGATGTAATAAAAAAAAACACATAGGACACATAAAATTAAGTGTACAAGGCTATACAACAAGGTCCAAGATACGAAGAAAGGCAGTGCTAACAGTTAGGGCTGTAAAAACCTACACACATTAAAGAGTTGAAAACAACAGTAAAACCTAAGAAAGAATGTGTCAGGATCACAAGAAATGTTGATAATGTGTTAAAAAAAACATGTTTGACAAGCTTGGGGTCTGTCTATGATGATAAGACAATGTTAAAGCAAAAAAAGAGGAGAGTGGAGGGTGGTTGTGAAGATAGACAATGTGCTGAGTGAGGCCTAGTGGGAATGGGCTTTAAATACTTTAAGCCGTTTCACAAATAACAACCTCAATACTTTGAACAGGGCGCTTGCGCAGACCAACAGACCTTAATACTTATAAGCAGGGTCGAGTTATAATCAGCCTTGTGATATGATATAAGGTTGCAATATGGTATGGTATATCAATATGGTATAGTTATAATATGGTAAGTCGTAATATGTTTTCTAGTAATGAAGATGATCATGATGATGATGATCCGAACGAAGAAGAATTGGAGACCCTACAGAAAGGGCTGAGAAAGGGAGCTCAACAACCTCAAAGTGTCATAGCGTTTGACCAAGAGTTATACAGATTGATAGCAGAGAGTGAGCTGCTATCTGAGCCAGACACCAGTCCCAATACGGTTGAGTTGACGGAGCAACTGAATGAAGTGAAAGAGTGTGCAAGAGAGAAAGACCAGACTGGAGAGGCTTAACTCTAACCTTAAATAGCTCACTAAGATGCATAGGCGGGGTCTCCCCATTAGGTCAGCCTGAGCCTGAGGCAGTTCTGAGGGAACACAGAGAGAGAGGCAGTAAGAGAGATTGCCTGAAGCATACAGCCAAAGTGAGAGACACTGACAAGAGCATGATCTGGATTATACAGACAAATCTCTACAAAAGCGGACTCCTGAGACAGGCAAGTGTCCTGGGGTGCACCATGTTATGGGACTGTTTGTTGGTCTAAAGTCTGCTTGAGAGCAGTGGACCCTTCAGTTGCAGTTTTAAAGAAGCTGCATTCTTGAAATGTTTGTTTTGGTTGCCAAGACCCTGACGATGTTCACCCAGGAAGGGCAGAGTCCCAGAGAGGCCTGGGACTATAGTGTCACAGTGAGTAACTGAAAGAATCCAGTATTTTGGACTGTTCATTTGATTATTGTGTTTGCTGGCTGTTACTCATTAATAAAGAGATTAACTATTTAAAAGGCCTCTTGAGTCCTCCGTTTTAGTGCCGGAAACTAGGGCACGGATCCTGAGCATGACAGTGGGTATGTCACACAGGGTGGCAGTGGTGAGATGATAATGGGGGAACATGTGAAAGCAATGGTAGAAACCACTAGACGCCAATCGGAGGGCGTAGCATGCCAACAAGAAAACAGACAGACATGGCTGAGTGAGATTGCAGAGGACAGAGCCCATGCTGTAAATGAGGATAACCTGGGAGATGTTGCTGCATTTGTAAAGGGGCCACAGAGAAATGGCTAAGACAGGCAGTAGAGGGTAGAGTCCGTATGAGTGAGAAATGGTGGAGACAAGCGGAAGAGGACAGAGAGCAAATGAGAGAATTTTTTGAGGCACAGAAAGCGCAGCTGCAACAACTGAAGTCTGCAACAAACACTGTGGTTAAAGAATCAAGTGGAAACATTAATCCTAATCGCCTCTTAATGAAGATGATCGCTCAGGATGATATTGAAAAATATCTCCTGAATTCTGAGAAGATTGCCTAAAATCTCCTGAATTCTGAGAAGACTGCCTAAATAGCACTGGGAAACAGTCCTTGGTCCCTATCGTTGTGGAGAATTGCAAAAAGCATATCTGGTTTTGCCTGAAGAAAAGGCAACAAATTATTGTATCCTGAAAGAAGAGATCCTTAACAGAGTAGGAGAGAAAAGAGTACAGAGATTACACTCCAGTAATTTTTTGGACAGACAGGATTATTGCTACCCAAGGGGCATGCTTGTCTACCTAAGTTTAAAATGCAGTTTCCCTGTTAAGGGAAGGCAAACCAAACCTGATGCAGAAGGAAATCAGGAATTAGAGAGCCGAAGAGACTGCAGAGAGTTCAATTTAGACTGCAGAGAGTTCCAAAGAGACTGCAGAGAGCGCAAGTGAGACTGCTGAATAAGTAACAGAAATTGCTGAGAAAGTAACAGAGACTGATGAGATTTTGAATTTGTTAAACTTGTATTTCCCCTGTTCTTATCCCCTGAACAGCGCTACGGAATATGTTGGCACAATACAAATAAAAGATAATAATAAAATAATAATAATAATAATAATAATAATAGCAAAAGAGGCAGGTGGTGCAGATAAAGAACCTTTGCTCCTGGAGCAAGATGATGATATTAAAGTGACTGGAGTTATAAGCACAGGCCAAAGAGAAAAGGACAAGGTATTGTTACCTACTGGGTGCAAACCCAGTCTCAGTGTGAAGCATGCTGATAAAGTAATTTATGAAGAGTTGAACCCAAATAGTTGCAGAAACCCTATGGGTAAGAGCAATGAAGAGGCCTCCATAAGAAACCTGGACAGACACATCCACCTGTCCTTGGTGAATACTCCTGAAGTGGAGAATACTAGAGAAAGAAAGTGCCTGACAAAGATCTCTGACCCAGAGAAAGGAGACACCCAAGTGGATGAATATAGCCAGTGTTCTTACAAAGGACAAATGTCCTAAATATGATGAAGAAACTGGAATCCTTACTAAAGTCAAAGATAAGGAAGATAAGAGTCTGGAGATTGAGATGGTGAAAAACAAACCATCATCCCGAGGGGACATGAGAAACAGAATACGTAGTTGTGCCCTAAAAGAGAAGTAATTGTTATAAGCTTTTAATTACTAAATCACAAAAAAAATAGTGTTTGTCTGTTTAAACCTTTGTCAATCTTTGTTCCTTGTTATAGGAACTTGATATATTTGGAATAAATGGTTCCTTCAAAACCATATAACTTTTGTCTGCTTTAGTTTCTTGTTAAAAAGGGTAGATACATTTGTAGCAAATGATAACCATGTGAAGTTGTGTATGCCTTAAAGGTATATGCAAGTGAGCTGGATTATGAATGCATCTGATAGAGGGGAATTGGTAGTGTATGAAAAAAAAAATTTTTGCCTGAAAAAATAAAATAAACATTTAAAAAGTTACCCAACAGTTTGCTGAATTTCTTGAATTTGCAAACTGTTTTCTATCAATGTTGACACCTCCAGAAAATCCCAGCTGCAATTAGCATATATAATACATTGTATCTTTTTGGTCTGTGGATTGTGCTGCAGCTTTCCTTTAGATTTCTGTAATACCTTGAACAAGGCCTGTGTCCCTTCATTTACTGGTTGTTTTATTTACATCCCAGGTGAAACTTCCCCCAGCCCCAGTGATTTTCCCCTGTCACCCCCCCCCCCCCCCCAACCCCAGTGATTTACTCCATCACCTTCCCCACCCCAAGTGAGTTGCCCCTGTGATCTCTCTCAGCCCCAGTGAATTGCTCCATTACCTCCCCCAGCCCCAGTGAATTGCCCCTGTGAACTCTCCCGGCCCCAGTGAATTGCCTCATTACCTCCTCCAGCCCCAGTGAATTGCCCCTGTGAACTCTCCCAGCTCCAGTGAATTGCCCCATTACCTCCCCCGGCCCCTGAGATCACTTCCAGCCCCAGTACATTTCCTGCACTCACTCACACAGAGACACATGAAGGGACCTCAAACATTGCAGGTCGTTGCTGGACCATAAATCAAGAATAAATGCTCATTCACCTGAAAGACAAATTAGAATAGGAAGAAAAAGCTGCAACGTTGGGTTTCAGTACAATTATAATTTGTTAGAATTTATCAAGGAGAGGGTGTATGTCTAAAGAACAACGGTGTAGCCATTCAAGCATTTTTACTTGAATGTCCTATAAGGACCCAGTGTATTAGTCATCTATGCTGGCTGCATAAAGCATTGCTGATTGACTGCAAAGCTGACATGCTCACATGGACAGGGTACACTTTTAGAAAAGCGTACCCTGAGAAGCCAAGCTCAATCCTGGGTGTGTAAACATCACCTGCAACAATTTATTTTTATGCAAAGCTATAAAAACATAGTGCATGCAAATAAATGTAATCATAAACTACTAGTTCCCCTCTACAGGATGCATTCATAATCCACCTCACTTTAATATGCCTTTAATTTCTTATTATAGAAGCTTGATACATTTGTAACCATATGAGCATTTGTAACCATATAAACTTTAATTTGCCTTAGATTCTTATCAAAGGGCTTAGTACATTTATAACTATGTATTCAAAATAACAATATAGCTTTTATATATACCCAAAATATTGTTGTTTGTGATAATTTGTGACTTTTCCAAATGTTTCTAACAATATATTTTATTTGTTACTTGAGACATGTCCACATTTTGTTATTATTTATAGATAGATTGACTTAATTCGCTATGCTTTTATTGTTTTAAATTATTCTTTCAATTTAGAAACAAACTCTATGATTCTCAATTTTCCTCACCTCAGTTTTGCCTCTTATTTATTTGCTAGGCATATATATTCATATTAGAATAGTTTGAATATATTACATATTTATTTGTTTGTTTTATCTTTATGAATTATTTATTCAACAATACCCATTCATATAACCACCTGCTTTCAGTCTTACAGCTTAATGGTATAAACTCATCTTGTTGCCGTGTGTATTTTTGCAGCCTAGTAGTCTGTGTTTTAAATATTGCAGCCGTATGCCTTTATGAAAGAACATTGCTTAGTCTTTCTTTCAATAGACGTTCATGTAATTTGTGACCCTATGTCAAAGTTCTTCCTTCAGCAAGTCTATTTCCTCATGCTGCAGTTTGGGCCTTATTCAATTTGCAACAGTTACAGTGCGATTTAATTGAACAAGCCCACTGCTACCTAACGAAAGCCTAAACCGTAACCATGCACCCATAAGTAGCATTTCAGAATGCAATCATGATCAGTTAAGCAAGGCCGTAACTACCAATTTAGAAACACCCAATAGTAAATGAGACCGTCATCATGACATCATTAAAACATGGAAGTTAAACGTCAATCAATTAGCGTTTAGAAATCCCATATGCGATCGGACTTGAAATCCGGCAATGTACAAAATAATAAAAAGGAATGGCCATACTGTTCTAGCCCATGTGGGTGGCCTGATAAATTCCCGAGATTGATATAACACGGAAATGAAACTTAAATTTTTTTTTTTATTATTGCGAGCTTGAGACTGTTGTGTAATTAATTCTAATGTATTTTATCGCTTTCCTGTATTTTAAAGTGCATTATTGATTATTTTTTTCTATTTACAGTGCTACGATCAGGTGTTTAACCCCCTAAGTCCTCTCTGGTATTCATAAGATTTTCTTCTATATATGCCATTTACGGGTGTGAAAACATTTGCAGGCTTAAGGAATTGTAGCAATTGAATAGCGATTTGCAATTGTATCTTAGTTTACGCCCATGGTTTGGATGGACGCTCTCATTACGCTGTAAGCCTCCTAACAGGCATTTCAACCTCATAGAACGTCTTTGTCAAAAAAAAAAAAATGCTAAGTATTCTTATGTGAGTCTAAATGGCTAGCCAATAAATAAGAGGCAACATTAAGATGAGGAAAAATTGAGAATCATGGAAAGATTAATTTCAAACAATAAAAGCACAGTGAATAAAGTCGGAGAATCTAAAAAAATCAAAGTATCTATAAATAAAAACAACATAAAAATATCTCAAGTAACAAATGAAACATATGTGTAAAAACATTTGGAAAAGTCACCAATTATCAAAATTAGCCATCCTTTGGGTATGGGTTTAACAAGAAGCTAAAGCAGACAAAAATTATATGGTTATTTTGAAGGAACCATTTATTCCAAATGTATCAAGTTCCTATAACAAGGAACTAAGATTGACAGAAGTTTAAATAGACAAACACTATTTTCTTTTGTGATTTAGTAATTTGAGGCTTACAACAAATTTGAATTCAGAAGTAAGCACATATTAAAATACAGTCACAAAAAAAAGAACACACCCAAACTTTTTTCAATTAATAATGGAAATTAAATTTGACAAGAAATAAGCTAGAATCAAATTGAACTCTGAAGTTGGAACTCTGGTGTCTCTGGAGATGTTGTATAATTCACAATTTTTATTATACTATATTTTCAAGTCAAAATTATAGGTAGGTATATCTTCTCTAAGGAATTATTTAAGGTATATTTACAAGTGGATACAATATTGTATGCCAAAGGTGTCTTTTTAATTTGATCTTAATGTTTTATTTCAATTGATTTTAACAATCGTCGTTGTCCCATATAATTAATAAAGTATCTTTAGTTGTAAATAAACCCTATGTATGTTTCTTACTTATATTAATAGTGTTAATCACTATGTGGATTCTAGTTTCCTAGAAGGCTTTTCTTCTATTACAGAAAGTAACCCAAAGTTCATTGTATGCTTAACTTCTATCAGTTTTCTTGTAAGGGGTTTTGTACAATTGCACTAAAGATAAATATGTAAACTTAATAATTTAGTGTAGATAAAATAAATATTTAATTAATAAAAAAAGGTTTCCGTTCACTTTTATTTCAACTGATTTGCTTTATTAATTACATTAGTTTTTTTAATCATCTGATAATAAATAAAATAACAGGATACAGGAATGTATAGGTTGCCTTTCTCCATAATTGTTGTTAGTGGTTAGCTATGTCTAAACTGACAGAAAGATGTGAGTGTTTATGCCAGCAACTGCGGACATTAGGCCCTCAAATGCGGACCCTCACGAAGCGAGGTGGAGGCTCCCACCGCGACCGCAACATTTACGGACTTAGCATCAGCAAATACGAGCCGCACCACTTACAAAAAAAAATATTACTACCTCGCAAAAATACGACATTAGCGGCCGAAACCCGCGCACATGAAAACGCTAAAAGCACCAAAAATACACACGACAAACACATAAGAAACTTACCCACAGCAAGGGGGGGGCACCCAGCGCCTCTAAAAGTGAAGTTACAACTTAATTTAAGTAGAAATTAAAGAGTTTAGACACTCAAAAATCCAGATGAAAAACAGAAAACAAGGCTACAGGACCCTAAACACGCAAAACACCACGAAACACATACAGATTTTTCAAAAAAGCCGTACGAGGTCCAAGAACAAGGACGCAAAATCAGCCACAGCCGCGTACCACACACATTAGGCGTCATTTTACAACCCTTACTTTACACAATGCGGAAGTACAAAGTTACCCTAACGGATGTTACTCGCGCACGCACACTATTTACACTACACACTGCACACATTACTGCCAGTTACACAGCAGCTCCACAACACTGAAAACACACATTGTATGCTGCAGCAACATCAAAACAGATTGTCAGCTCTTCAACACAATGCTTTCTACATATATTACTTGCAAATAGGTAAAGTAAATTCATTTATTAATTTATTATTTATTTGATTACGATACACCAAAAAGCATTAGCTCACTTACAATTTCATTGCCGTCATTTTTAGATGGGCAATATTCTAGTATAAACATAAAGAATGAAGAAAATAAACAGAGAAGCAGACATTAAAAAAGGGAGAACAATGGAGAGCAGAAACAGTAAGCTGATAGGGCTTTAGCCTGGGAAGTTGAGTTGTAAAGAATGTAGAAAAATGAACTGCCATTTCATTTGCTGAAAAATAAAGCTACACTTTAAGCCTTATTAGATTTATTTGTTGGTGATTGATTGTGATTTATGAAGTGGCAATAATAAATGAACAGACTTGTGTTAACATTGTTTGCTCTATAATTTAAGGATCATGGGACAGACTATTGTTATACTTTGTAACTGGAGACTTTTTCTGCAAACATTGGGCTCCATTCCAATCTTTAAAAGTGCTGATTTACAAGTCAAAGTAACTCATAAATCACTACCTAAGTATTCCAGTCCCCAAAAAAACAACCCTACCAGAAGCACACAAAATAGGTTGCAAAGTGAAAAACACACAATTCACGTGTAGCTGTCCCATACAAATTCCCTCCAATGCCATTCCAATCCAAGTCCTCAGAAACACAAAAAATCCTATGTGTGCTTCTACTCGCAGAGGCATAAAAATGCCTCTGAAAAGCAAATAAGGGTCAGTTCTGACACCATGATCAGGACTAACACCTTAATTGTTGTGAGTCTTTATTTCTCATATCCAATATAACTAAGGGGTTAATAATGCCCCCAAAATGCCCCCCAACACCTACTACATCACTTAACACTGGGAATCTCCTGCATCCCCCCAATATCCCTACCCCCCATGATTCATGGGGACCCTTGGATTCCTCCCCAGATAACCTACTCTAAACAGGGAACCTAGTAGAAGGAACGAGTACCTTATATGAGGCTGGACTATAGGATCCCAGTAGAAGGAACAGGTATACTCCAGTAATGGTGCAAATATGGGGCTGGGGCAATAAATCATAGTCAAACAATCTGAGGTCCAAAGGCAGGTGAATATTTTTCAGAAGCGGATGTCTAAGCAACAGGTGAGGGGCATCTGCAAGGTAATTTCTATCAAAAGATGAATTTTGGCTCAAAATGCCATATGCATCACACAGACAAGAGTACATAGAGTACACACAGACAAGAGTACAAGAGTACATAGCAGCGATTGGGCACACCTTCAAGTGATTGATGATGCTGCTTAGGAGTTTAAGGCCTCCATTCAATTGCAGCAATTACAGATCGATTCAAGTGAACAAGCCCGCAGCTACAAGGCCGAATGCCTAAACCATAAACCTTGCACCGTAAGTAGCATTTCAGGGCAGGCTCATGATCATTTAAGCAAGGCCGTAACTACCGATTTAGAAACAGCCAATAGTAAATGAGACCATCATCATGGCGTCAGTAGAACATGTTTTTTGTAAATATTTTATTATATTTTTTCATGTGACAACAATGAAAAAATGACACTCTGCTACAATGTAAAGTAGTAAGTGTACACCCTGTATAACAGTGTAAATTTGCTGTCCCCTCACTCCCCCCACTCAACACACAGCCCTTAATGTCTAAACCATTGGCAACAAAAGTCTGTATACCCCTAAGTGGAAATGTCCAAATTGGGCACAAGTGTCACTATTTTGTGTGGCCACCATTATTTTCCAGCACTGCCTTAACCCTCATGGGCATGGAGTTCACCAGAGCTTCACATATTGCCACTGGAGTCCTCTTCCACTCCTCCATGATGACATCTATGAGCTGGTGAATGTTAGAGACCTTGCACTCCCCCACCTTCCGTTTGAGGATGCCCCACAGATGCTCAAGGGTTTAGGTCTGGAAACATGCTTTGCCAGTCCATCGCCTTTACCTTCAGCTTCTTTAGCATGGCAGTGCGCGCTTCAACAGCGGCAAATATATAGATAGATATAGTTATACTAGTGACTTGCCTGTCAAAAATGACAGCAAGAACATTTTAAGGCTGGGAATGCTGTTTGCCACACAATGCGATGCTCTGCCCCCGTTGAGAACCTTCGGCGCTCATTGCAAGCCCCATGATGAGCGCCTTTGGTGATCATCGCGTGGCTCTCAATGAGCGCCTTCTGCACTCATTGCGAGTTTTTCCCAGCATCTACTTTTGTGCTTTGTAATGATCACCTTCGGTGCTTATCGCGAACCCTGCGATGAGCGCCTTTGGCACTCACTGCAAGCCTCTACCCCTGTGTAGTTTAGGTGCCTCACAATGAGTGTTACTGTCTTGGGTTAAATGTTACTGGCTTGGGTTAAGTGTTACTGGCTTGCGTGAAGTGTAACTGGCCTTTTTACTGCCTTCTGCTTAGTTTTCATCCATTTACGTTTTTTTCGCTGCCATTTTTTTTCTTTCTTAGCAGATTTTTGATCGCCAAATATAACTCAAATTAACTTGCAACCTCATTCAGAGGTTCCCTGGCTCTCCCACTGTGCTGTGTGTGTAAGGTATTTTTTTAAAGTATTTGTTTGGGGATTTTCGTGTTTCTAAACTCTGTAATTTGGACTTAAATTGAGGTGTAACTTCACTTGCAGAGGTCCTGGGTGCCACTCCCTTGCTGTGGGTAAGCTTTTTATTGTCATTTTTGTGTGTATTTATTGTTTTTTTAATGTGTTCAGGTGAGCGTGGTTCGGCCGTTAAGGTCATATTTTTGCAAGTTTGTAATGGGGTTTTTTTCTAAGTTTTTTTTGCAGCCGACGTGGGAGCCTCCACCTCCGCAAATGTGTCCCCTTGCTTTGCGAGGGTCTGCATTTGTGGCCTGCAATGAGCCTTCGGCTCATTGCAACCGATGTTGGAGCCTCCACCTTCCGCAAATGCGGCCCCTCCCTTTGCAAGGGCCTGAATTTGCGGCCCGAACTGCGTCCCTCGCTTCGCGAAGCAGGACAACGATTCGTAGTTTGAAAACTATTATATGTGATATATATATGCAACTTCCCCACACTCACCCTAGTATTTTCCCCACTCCCTCCACAGTACCTCCCCCTCTCTCTCCCCAGCATCTTCCCCACTCTCTCCACTGTGTATCTCCCCCAATCTCTCCTCAGCATCTTCCCCACTCTCTCCCCAGCATCTTTCCCACTCTCTCCCCAGCATCTTTCCCACTCTCTCCCCAGCACCTTCCCACTCTCTCCCCAGCCTCTTCCCTACTCTCTCCCCATTATCACTCCCACTCTCTCCCCAGCACCTTCCCCACACTCACCCTAGTATTTTCCCCACTCCCTCCACAGTATCTCCCCCACTCTCTCCTCAGCATCTTCCCACTCTCTCCCCAGCATCTTCACCACTCTCTCCCCTGTACCTCCCCACTCTCTCCCCAGCATCTTCCCCACTCTCTCTCTAGTACCTCCCCCACTCTCTCCCCAGCATCTTCCCTACTCTCTCCCTAGCATCTTTCCCACTATCTACACTGTGTATCTCCCCCACTCTCTCCTCAGCATCTTCCCCACTCTCTTCCCAGTACCTCCCCCACTCTCTCCCCACTCTCTCCCCAGCATCCTTCCCACTCTCTCCCTAGTACCTCCCCTACTCTCTCCCCAGTACCTCCCCCACACTCTCCACAGCATCTTCCCCATTTTTCCCCCTGTACCTCCCCACTCTCTCCCCAGCATCTTCCCCACTCTCTCTCTAGTACCTCCCCCACTCTCTCCCCAGCATCTTCCCTACTCTCTCCCTAGCATCTTTCCCACTATCTACACTGTGTATCTCCCCCACTCTCTCCTCAGCATCTTCCCCACTCTCTTCCCAGTACCTCCCCCACTCTCTCCCCACTCTCTCCCCAGCATCCTTCCCACTCTCTCCCTAGTACCTCCCCTACTCTCTCCCCAGTACCTCCCCCACACTCTCCACAGCATCTTCCCCATTTTTCCCCCAGCATCTTCCACACTATCTCCCCACTCTCTCCCCAGTACCACCCCCACTCTCTCCTCTGCATATTCTCCACTCTCTCCCTGGCATATACTCCACTCTCTCCCCAGCATCTTTCCCACTCCCTCCCCAGCATCTTTCCCACTCTCTCTTTCCAGTACCTCCTCCTCACCTCCTGTGCCTTTGGCTTGGCTCACAAGATTACCTTGCGTGATCTCGCTAGAGCCGGCTTTCAGAGTAACCTGGCAGTTCCAGCAGCTGGAGATAATGGAGAGCTATCCGAGAGGGAGTGGGGAAGGGAGTGGATGAGATTCCAGTGCGCAGTGAGCTCTCTACTGCTAGGCACCAGGGATAGGGATATATATTTTAGAATCTAGGAGGGATTTGTCCTACCCAGGCCCCCCCCCCCCCCCCCCCCCCCGATTCCTACGCCCCTGGGCTTCTTACCCGCAAACCGATACATTACAGGCTCTTGTAACTGCAATTTGCTCAATTGAAAGGAGTATGAGAAAAATACATTAATATATGTTCCTTTAGCTTGTAATTAGTATTCAGAGGTACACATTAAATAGAAGCAACATTTGTGCTTTGCTTAGTTGTTGCTCTGACCTATTCTATGCACACTTATTATGATACTCTGACTTTGACCATAATTGGACTAAACAAATTAATCAGTTAATTGCTTCTCTTCTTCCAGCATTTACAGAAACAGAAAAATGAAGTTCAATTTATTTTCATATCCTGGCTTGAAGAAAGAAATAACATTTTATGTTATTGCACATAACAAAATCTAAAGTTGGGGGAATAAAAAAAAACATATTTTATTAATACTCCTAATAGAGCACACAAGGACTACAATTTAATAAGCTATATTAGAAAATACAAAAAGACAACCTAAGAGCTAAAAAGGCTAATTGAATAACCCAAGCTTAAAAAAAAATTAAAAAAAAATGTCTGTTTATGGAAAAATGTGTGAAAAGTTCTGGCAAGGTAGTAACTACCTTATTCAGCAAGATTAAGAAAAAATATCTACACACCATTGCTCACTGTCTGCTTTAAATTGTAGAAATTGTATTGGAAATAGAAATAGTTTAAAGCTGTATATATTAGATTATGTGTGCCAAAGAAGCACAGATTGTGACAGAGCTGGCTTGAAAAGAAATCACACATGAAATCTGTGGATCATAGAGTGGGCATGAACATCTTTTTTAACTATGGCCCAAAAGGTCCCTCTTTTGGGCTATAGTCTTACAAGGCTGACTCTTTATTTATTGGAAATCAAAATACTTCCACTGAAGTAGGGAACCTGATAGGAAGGCAGCTGTAAATAAATTGCATGACTATTATTGACATTGTGTATGATGAGGTTGAAGTTTCATGCTTTCTCCAAACAGACCACGTTCACATGATCAGAAAGCATGTTTACTGAAAATGCAGCTCCTTCCTCAAGATCATGGATGTGGCAACCAAAGTTGCTCTTCCAGAAGTGTTAAACACTCTCTTGAGGACCTGCATAAAGTCCACCAAATCACCCATCAGATGGGGTGTCACCCACAGAAGTGAGATCAGATGAAAACACGCCGGGTAATGTATGCCTCTGGAATGATGGGTATTGTAAATGGAGGGTTGGAATTCAAATCAAAACTCTCATTGATTGTCCAAGACAATGTATTCAGAGGGTGCTTTGGAAGCAGAGTTGGAAATACAGGTTCACAAAAAGGGAGGCTGGTTATACTTATTTGTTCAGCCAGGCCAAGTAGTCTTGGAACATGAGCTGTATGGACCTGAGACTTTTTCCATGTGTGGCCAAGGAGTTTGTCATTGATGGGACACAGCTGTTTCTACATCTCAAGCAAGGGTGTATTTAGGTTTTATGCTGCCCTTGACCTATTCAGACTTTTGTGTCCCGTCCCACATACCTCAGCCCCACAATCCAGTTACTACTCCTACTATCCCATTGATATATCCCAAATCATATTTTTATTGCATATAGACATTTTTATGCATATATACACTTAATTTAATGTCACTACACTGGTATTTTCAGGCAGACTGTTGCCGCCTGAAAATGTGCTGATCTTGGCCTTATGGGCCTATGCCTAAACACACTATTGCTCTCAAGAGTTTAGCTATGATATTGTTTGCCAATAAGGAAGTGCATGGACTCACAGGAGTTTGAGATCAGCCCTTGAACATAGTCCAAGTACAGTAAGCAGAAAAATTATCTTTATCCAACACAGTATTATGGGGTTAGCAAAAGGCAAGGATATCCAATAGAAAGGTAAGAGATCGGGACTGGAGCAAACAAGGATGTCCAGGTAACAGGCAGAAGATCAGATGAATAGCACACTGGCAGCACAATCCAGGTTGGGCACAGCTGGATGCCTTTTTATAGTTTTGTTGTTCTCATCACAGTTGAGGATGTGGGCATCTTTCTTGGGAGCTCTTGCTTTCATCTAGGATAATGCACTCCATACCTGTATCTCATTACGCCACTCTCTTTAACTCTCGCCACAAAAGTTGCTCTGCACCATCAATTAGAGAGTGAAATATCATGTGGAAAATGTTTTACATATTTAAAATTGATCAAGAATTTTGTCATTTTAGTTTATCCCTTGATGTTGTCCCACCAGAACCTGCATAAATAATGTGGCTGGGATCTGTAACTGTAACACATTGTATTAGTGATTTACCCTACATTTATAAGTGTAGCATTGGGGGCATAGTGATAAGCATTCTGTTTTAAATATGTATTTTATTGCTAAGTCATGGGTTCAATTCCCTTGCCTTGCACTAATAAAAAATTAAGTGAACTGTGAGCTAGTTATTTGAAATGTTTATATAGTGATGTCCCGAACAGTTCGCCGGAGAACTATTTGCGGAGATTTTTGCATGTTCGCGTCCGCCGCGAACGGCAAACACATGCGCTTTCGGTTCGCCCCCTATACTTTATCATTGAGGAAACTTTAAACATCATTTATTTTATTTTATCATTTTTTTTGTGTAATCTATGCCTGCCTGCCAGCGTGTGTGTGTGACAGGCTAACACCTAACAGCTTATATTGTGCTTATTTTCACTACTCATACCTGGTGGTGTAACATACATTGAAAACAACCATTTTTTTTCCTGTCATCTAATTTTAGTTGCCTGCTTGTGTCAGGCTCACAGCTTATATTGTGCTCAGTGACATAAAACAACACTTTTTTTGACTGTAATAGATTGAATAGCAATTGCCTGCCTACAGGCGTGTGTGGGAAGCCTATTGCATCTACATTGCCAACTTTTGCCAGTGCACACTGACACTCATATCTGGTGGCACCTTAGATTGCACGCGCAGTGCCCCAAATTTGAAGTGCGAGGACCGACCAAGCATCTTTTTCCATCTCCCGCTTCCAAAAATCCATGACATATACACGTCCCCTGATAGTGGACGTAATAGGGATTAAACCGATAGGAATAGTACTACTTAACAGTACACACCTTATAATAACGCAGACAGAGGCAACTCAAATAATCTTCCATGCTGTGCAGTGGAAGCCCCCAGACTCTGACCTGTGTATAATCTTCCATGCTGGGCAGTGGAAGCCCCCAGACTCTGGGAGTCTGAAGAAGAGGAGTCAGAGGAGGAAGGTGGCTTTGAGGAGGTGGAAGACCAAACACAGCAGGCGTCCCAGGGGGCTTGTTGTCACCTTTCGGGGACCCTTGGTGGCTGGGTGGAGCAAGAGACCTTCAATGACATCAGTGAGGACAAGGAACGGGACATGGCTAGCTTGGTATCCAACCTTGTGCAAATGGGGAGTTTGCTGTTGTGCAAAGGGACTGTTTGCGGTTGTTTGCGGTGCAGTAAACAGGGAGATTGGTCTGTTACTGTGAAGCGGGTGTAACCCTTACACTACCTGATCGATACAACATCATACCTGATGTTTTAAAGCATGTTATTCCAAACAATTTAGGAATGTTAGGTGATTTATGCCCTTTATGGCTTAAAACCAGACTCTGCATCAACTATGTAATTTTCCGTGGGAGCTTTGCCATGGATCCCCCTCCCGCATACCACAGTCCAGGTGTTAGTCCCCTTGAAACAACGTTACCATCACTATTGTGGCCAGAAAGAGTCCCTGTGGGTTTTAAAATTCGCCTGCCCATTGAAGTCTATGGCGGTTCGCCGGGTTCGCCCGTTCGCGAACATTTGATGGAAGTTCGCGTCCGCTGTTCGCGAACCGAAAATTTGATGTTCGCGTCATTACTAGTTATATATACAGTGCCTTGCAAAAGTATTAACCCCCCTTGGCATCTTTAATTTTTTTTTGCCTCACAACTTGGAATTAACATGGATTGTTTGAGGATTTGCACTATTTAATTTACAGAACATGCTCACAACTTTGAAGATGTTTTTTTTTATTATTGTGGAGCAAACAACAAATAGGACAAAATAACAGAAAAATTCAATGTGCATAACCATTCATTCCCCTAAAGTCAATACTTTGTAGAGCCACCTTTTGCAGCAATCACAGTCCGAAGACGCATTGGATAAGACTCTATGAGCTTGCCACATTTTACAACTTTGATTTTTGACCATTCCTCCTTGCAAAACTGCTCCAGCTCCTTCAAGTTGTATGGTTTGCACTTTTGAACAGCAATATTTAAGTCTAACCACAGATTTTCTATTGGATTGAGGTCTGGGCTTTGACTAGGCCATTCCAACACATTTACATGTCTCCCCTTAAACCACGCAAGTGTTGCTTTAGCAGTGTGTTTGGGGTCATTGTCCTGCTGGAAGGTGAACCTCCGTCTTAGCCTCAAATCACGCACAGAATGGTACAGGTTTTGCTCAAGTATATCCCTGTATTTAGCAACATCCATCTTTCCCTCAACTCTGACCAGTTTCCCAGTCCTGGCTGCTGAAAAACTTTACCACAGCATGATTCTGCCACCACCATGTTTCACTGTGGGGATGGTGTTCTTTGGGTTATGTGATGTGTTGGGTTTGCGCCAGACATAGCGTTTTCTTTGATGGACGAAAAGTAAAATTTTAGTGTCATCAGACCAGAGCACCTTCCTTCATACATTTTGGGAGTCTCCCACATGCCTTTTCGCAAGCTCAAAATGTGCCATTTTGTTTTTTGCTGAAAGTAATGGCCTTCTTCTGGCCAATCTGCCATAAAGCCGAACTCTATGGAGTGTTTATTGTCGTCCTGTGTACAGATACTCCAGTCTCTGCTGTGGAACTCTGCAGCTCCTCCAGGGTTACATTAGGTCTCTGTGCTCCCTCTCTGATTAATGCCCTCCTTGCCCGGTCCGTGAGTTTTGGTGGGCGGTCGTCTCTTGGCAGGTTTACTGTTGTGCCATGTTCTTTCCATTTGGTTATGATAGATTTGATGGTGCTTCTGGGGATCATCAAAGATTTGGATATTTTTTTATAACCTAACCCTGACTTGTACTTCACAACAACATTGTCCCTTACTTGTTTGGAGGGTTTCTTGGTCTTCATGGAAGTGTTTGGTTAGTGGTGCCCCTTGCTTAGATCTTGCAGCCTCTCGGGCCTTTCAAAAAAGGTGTGTATATGTAATGACAGATCATGTGACACTTAGATTGCACACAGGTGGACATCATTTCACTAATTATGTGACTTCTGAAGGTAATTGGTTGCACCAGAGCTTTTTATGGGCTTCATAACAAAGGAGGTGAATACATACACACATGCCAATTTTCTGTTTTCTATTTCTAAAAAAAAAGTATGTATATATTTTTTCTCATTTCACTTAACCAACTTAGACTATTGTGTTCTGACAAAAACATTGAACTTAAGGCTGTAATGTAAAAAAATAGGTAAGAAGTCAAGGGGTGAATATTTTTGCAAGGCAGTGTGTATATATATATATATATATATATATATATATATATATATATATATATATATATATGATTTTTTTCACATAATTATTATTATCCACATAAAGAAAAAGCACAAGGCAACAGTATCTCATGCTGACATATATTTTATTATATAACCTAAAAACTTGTCTGATTTTTAAAACAGAAAATAAATATATGCCTTTGGGTGGAGTTGAACTCAGGACCTTTAGATCCAAAGGTAGCTGCATTACTGACTGAGCTATTTTACCAACTATTGCTTTTGCTTCTAGAATATGACTAAGTAGTTACAATGAGTCACACTCAACTTGATTAAATCACTAAAAGTTTCTGCACCTTAGTCTAATTTATTATTTATCATTCCGTGCTCATTACTCATTTAGACAACATTAACGCACTGAAAGAGCGACACTTCAACTAATCATAACTCCACCAATTCAGTATCAGAATACTATATGCGAGATGGCATACGTTAGGACAAGCCATGAAACAGATTCATTTATAGTACTAACATACATTACTAACGCATACATCAGACTAAAGGTATATGGCGATGCAGTGCAAGTGTGTGACAAAATTTAATATCTGCATATTTATTTGTTTAAAATATATCATATATAACTTTTATTTATTTGTCTGTTTTAATGTTTTGTATGTATTTATTTTACTGCTTATAACAGTCAAATGCAAAACTTTACAGAAGAGTTGTCTGTAAGACATATTTCTTTTCAAATATAAATAAAAAATCCTGGAAGAAATATAACTCCTATATAAGAGTTATTTATAACTAGCGACTTGTCCGTCAAAAAATTACGGCAATGAGATGTGTATGTTTGGAAAGTTTTTTAGTTATTAATATACATATGGAATTGTAAGGTAGCTAATGTTGTTTTGTGTGTACTACTGAAATATATAATAATAATATACTTGACCTATTTTGAAGCATTGTGTTTAAGATCTGTGAGCCTTGTTTGATGTTGCTGCAGCATTAGTGCTGTGCAGGTGCTGTGTGAGCGTGATGAACGTGTGCAGTGTAATAGTGTGCGTGCGCGAGCCGAAACCGTTAGCGTAGCTGTGTACTTCCGCATTAGTGTAAAATCGCGTGTAATGTGTGGTATGCGTGTTCTCGGATTATCCGGAAGTGTTTTCCGTGGTTAAAGTGCTGTAGCCTCGTTTTCGTTTTGTTCGGCCGCCATTTTTTCTCTTGCTTAGAGAATTTTGTAGCGTCTAAACTATTTTATTTTTAGTTAAGTGAAGCTGTAAGTATTTTTTTTTGAGGTGCTGGATGCTTCATGTTGCTGTAGGTAAGCTTTTTATGTATGTGTTGTGTGTATTTATTGTGTTTTTGCTTTTTTCCTGTACGCGGCTTGCGTCCGATTTTTGCGATGTCGTAATGTGTGGTATGCGTCTTAGCGGATTATCCGTAAGTGTTTTTCGTGCTTAGAGTGCTGTAGCCTCGTTTTCGTTTTGTTCGGCCGCCATTTTTTCTCTCGCTTTGACAATTTTTTAGTGTCTAAACTCTTTTATTTTGAGGTAAATGAAGCTGTAAGTTGTTTTTTTGGAGGTTGTGGATTCTCCCTCTCGCTGTCGGTAAGCTTTTTATGTATGTGGTGTGTGTATTTATTGTGTTTTTTTTTTTTTCATGTTCGCGAGTTGAGTCCGTATTTTTTGGCTGCGGTTTAACGGCTCGCCTCGCTACGCGAGGCTCGCCTGGAATGAGCGCCTGCGGCGCTCATTGCCAAAGTGCCGCGTTTTAATGTTAGTTTTGCGAGGGCCTCAGTTGCTGTCATGGAGCGCCGCCAGCAACCGAGGCTCGCTTCGCGAGCCGGGGCCCAGGCCCTCGGCCCTCGCTACGCGAGATCCACGGGCCTTCGCTACGCGAGAGCCGCAGGCCCTCGCTACGCGAGCCCGCAAGCGTGAGCAACAGCCCGTACGCTCACAACTATATATGTGATATGAAGATGAACTGTGGAGTTAGCAACCTGTTTAAACTTAATGGAAACCACCAAGTGCAAAGATAATGTATATGTCTGTAGATTTTATTGACAGACAAGTATAAGTCATACAGGTATGTTTCTTGTCACTGGCTATCAGGTGCAACCCCTCAGATCAATTAAACACGTGACTCAGTTTTCACTTCTTTGATAGCATCATTTCAAAAAAGATATCACAGTGGTGCATTATCAAATACCCCATTTCAGATGCAACAAAGAAACAAATACAAAAGTTACTTCAGCAACACTAGGGGCCTCATTAAATTCCACAATTTGTAGTTACTGAAGCCTGTGAAGTAGCCCACAAAAGTTACAGCTATTAAATTGGCCGTTTTTAACTACTCTCAAAAAATCTGTGGGTTACAGGCTGAAAAACAACCGCAGTTGCCAAATTCATAACTCCAACCAAGCTAAGCCTTTGATCTTTCAAGCCTGTAAATGGTATAATTAGCAAATCGCTATTAAATTGTTACAATTCCTCAAATGCAGCCAAAAATACTATGAGTAGCAGAGAGGACTTGCAAGCGGGTTAAAGACCTGTTCGTAGCACTGTAAAAGCAAATAAAAAAAATCAATACTGCACTGTAAAATATGGGGTAAAGCGATGAATGACATTAGAATTAATAGCACAACAGTCTCAAGCTCGCAAATCTGCAATAAACAAATATTTCTTTTTACGTTTTTTTTTTATTCATGTTATATCAATCTCGGAAATCAAGGGGTTAATACATATCAGGCCACCCACAAGGACTAGTACATTTACTACATTCATTTATGTTATTTTGTACATTGCGGAATGCAAGTCTGATCGCATATCGGACTTCTAAACACTAATTGATTGACGTTTAACCTCCATGTTTTTATGGTGTCATGATGACGGTTTCATTTACTATTGGCTGTTTCTACATCAGGAGTTACTGGCTTGCATAAATGATCATGATCATGCTATGAAATGCTACATACAATTGCATGGTTTATGGTTTTGGATTTCAGCCATGTAGATACAGGCTTTTCTGATTTAATCGCTCTGTAACTGCTGCAAATTTCAAGCCTGCAGACTTACGGGCTGTATGAAGGTAACTGCGGCTTTGGAATTTAATGAGGCTCTAGGTTTGATGAGGCAGTTATGTGGTGCTGAGGAAAACTTCCACATGATCCCTGTATTAAAGGGGTTAATGATATGCACTTGCACATGTAATGCATCATTACTTCCTTAACACTGAAGGAATACTATTTCACTGATTTATTATCATCATTACTTCATGTTAATGAATATATATAAATTAGCATGTTTTTATCTTCAGGCTTCAGAGTGATTGCCTGCTCCTCTATTCCATACTATGCACATACAGAATCATGCTTACAACAGTACAGAGACCTGTAGTAGGTATGATTTACATGTAATAATGTAAAAGTACCAGTTTCAAACCATGATGACAATGTGAATGAAGCAATACTGCATTTTTGCTGTGCATCTCATTTACACATTGGCACTCAATATGACATAAAAGTTATAAAATGGTTTGGAATGAAATAAAGATCTTGACCAAATATTACCATGATTATTGCTGTAAATACCTATCTTCATTTGGAATGAAAAAACAAATATGTATATTACCTGAACAAATAAATAAGTACTATTATGTCAGAAGTATAAGTGCTTGTACTTTATTCCTATCAAATTATTATCCACGATTGCCTTAACAGACCACTGCATGATTTTTTTAAGTTGTACTGAACATGTAGGTAGTATGCAAAGAGTGAAAAATAAGAATATCATTAAAAAAAAAACTAAACTTACTTTTTTAAACCATTTTATTTTTATTCCATATGACTCCATTTGCAGCTATGATGAAGTAGTAAATTTTCTTTCAATCCAGGATCTGCTCATCCGCTGATTAATTTGATCACTGCTGAATGTTGAATGAATGTATCTGTTACATAAGAAATATTGTCAAGGACTATCCTTATTCAAACCTCAAAATGATTCATGAGGGAACTGCAGTTTTGAGTTTCTTGTTGAGAAAGGATGAGTTTTAAGGATGCTATGCAAAAGGAAAACCGTAATCTCAGGTCATTAATTAAAAAAGGGATATTGTAAAGGCTATCTAAAAATAATATTAAAATAATAAAAGAGTGACTGCATGGGATTTTTCCTGTTCTCTGGCTGCCACCAGCGTGCCACCTGCTTTTCGCTGCATGCCACTGCATGCACCACTCTTTTGCTATGTAGAACTTGTCATCTGAAACAGGGGAGGTGCAAGAGGTGTACTGCACCAGGGCTCTTCTCGGGGCTAGCTAGTCTTCCTTTATTTTTGTATTGATTATTTTTGTGTGTGCAGTGACACCCTGGAGCTTGCCCACAACTAGTGTAGGAAATGAAGGGCTCATGTGATCAGAAGAATTGTCTGCTGTGTGCAGGATTCTGGGGAGGTACGCAGCTCAGCTGTAAGCTGCCTATAAAGAGTGAGTTTATATATATATATATATATATATATATATATATATATATATATATATATAATCACTGAGTCCCAACTTTTATATTTGCTTTTAATGAAATGATATCTAACAAACAGTAGCTTATTGTCAGCATGAAAATAACATCTAATTCCTAGCTTATTTTCAGGAACACCCTGACTAGCCCTGAGACCGCTTATCGGCCAGCAGTTAAAAACAGTACCTTTTAAGTCAAGTCTCTCTCTCCCAGCTTCTCAGCGGCAATGGATCATCTGCAATTAATTTCCTCTTGCAGCAAACAGTCTCTCTTGTAAAGATAGTTGCAGTCACACAGACTGATCCTCTAGTGCCAGCTTCCCATGCTGCTCTGGCACTCCTACTGCAAGTCTAGCCAGGTCCAGATCAGGAGCTTTGTCTCTCTCAGCTCCAGGTTACACTGAACATGCTTTGTCCCCTGTTAGTATGCTGGCTATACTCTCCAGGCAATCCTCACTCACTTCTCAGTTTATCCCAGCTCTCAGGATCCAGCAGTCTGTAGTCCAAATAGCCTTCCTTACTACCTCACTCCAACAGCAGCAGTGCTGTCTAAGGTTCTCTATCCCAGCTTCTCAAATAGACTACAGCTCCACACAGGATCAGCCAGAAAGCTCCTCTCTGTGGCTTGCTCTGGCTGCTAGCAGCAGCACCCAACCTGGGCCAGAGCCTAATCAGCCTTTCCCATCTCTGCTTTCTAGGCTTTAAAGTGAAGTTGCAGCTGGGTCAATTAGGAGTCCTCCAGGAGTTTAACTCCATCACACCTGGATTACATGAACTTTTTACTGAATAATATATACTAGGAAATTGCCCATAAAAATAATAAGAATAAAATCCCCCTCCCCTGTGTCTCCACCTCCCCCCTCACCCATGGGTCTCCTTCCCCCCTCTCCCTCTCCTGTACCTCCTTTCCCCTTTACACCCTCTCCCTCCCCTGTGTTTAATTTCCCCCCTATCCCTCCCCTGTGTCTCTTTTCCCCATCTCCCTCCCTTGTGTCTCTTACCTTCCTCTCCCTCCCTTGTGTCTCCTCCTACTACTTTCAGCCCTTTTCCTCCCATATCTCTCTTTTCCCCCTCTCTCCCACCCCTGTGTCTCTTCCCCCCTCTCCCTCCCCTGTGTCTCTTCCCCCTCTCCCTCCCCTGTGTCTCTTTCCCCTCTACCCCCCTGTGTCTCTTCCCCCCT
Source organism: Discoglossus pictus (assembly GCA_027410445.1). Lineage (NCBI taxonomy): Eukaryota > Metazoa > Chordata > Amphibia > Anura > Alytidae > Discoglossus > Discoglossus pictus. Next base: position 189,543,617 of record CM050166.1, on the reverse strand, counting down.
CTTCCCCCTCCTCTTTTCCCCCTTCCCCTTATCCTCCTCACTTTCCCCCCTTATCCTACTCCTCCTCCCTTTCCATATCCAAGATATAGCTTAATGCAGACTTGTACAAGCAGAGAAACAATAATGGATATGTAAGTGGGTAATCCTCATAGAATTATATTAGATAAATCATTGGTTTACCCAAGTCCTGCTAAAAAGTATTAAAAACATAAAAGTAAATGCAGATCTTTAGTCATGCCCAGTGCACTTATGTGCATACATAATATAGATCTGCCAAAGGCAGTATCAGCCCTTTTCACTAATGCAAAAGTATAAATAGCAGTAAATAGCATCAAGAGTAACGGATCTGCCCCTTAGGGAGCCTCATAGCACTCATAGAATAAAATTGCATACACCACAAGGTGCTATGTTACCGCAGGTTACCTCATTTCAGTGGTGTTGGCCCTTCTAACTCGACAATCGGATTTCCGGTGCTTCTACTCGTAATAGTCCTCAGGTAAAACTCCAGGGTGTAGTGTGCTGAGTGCACGCTACTATCGTCTTGTAGGATCTGCTTGCTAACCATATGTATAAATCATGAGTCGGGGTAATGGTTAATACCAACCTGTATCATCAGCTAACACTCCAACTGGTATACCAGCTTTCCATTTCCGCAGGCTATTTGAATGGGAAATCCCCTCTTCCGATTTCTAACATCAGTTACCAGAGTTGCATACTATTGGTTTAGACTCCGTTTGTGGGAGGTACCTAGCCTTAATGACTGAATGATTAAGAATTATTGTATATTCTGTTTGCTCATTGTTGTACATAGTAATTTAGGTTGAAAAAATACTTTAATCCATCAAGTTCAATGTTTTTAGATCTCCTCTGATCTGCAATATGCAGATGTATTGTTAATTGATCCAGAGAACAGAAAAAGAAAACCCAGTGAAACTTTGCCAATTGTCTCAACAGGGAAAACATTATAAAATTCCTTCCTGACCCGAGATATTGGCGATTGTATTCCTCCCTGGATCAATATTCCCTCACTATTTATCCATGGTCGCCCTTAATGCCCTTTTTATTTAGAAATATATCCAATCCCTTTTTAAAGTTATCTATCGAATCCACTGTCACCACCTCCTTTAGTAGAGAATTCCACTGATTAACCACCATTACTGTGAAGAACCCTTTCCTTTCTTTAAGGTGAAATCTATTTACTTCTAATCTCAAAGGATGTCCCCTTGTCAGTTGACAAGGCACAAAAAGCTCCCTTGACAAATCTTTATACTGACCCTGGATGAATTTATATAAGGTAATCATATCCCATTTTAGATGCCTTTTTTCTAGACTAAATAAGTTTAATTTGGTTACTCTTTCTTCCTAACTTAGCCCTCCATTCCCCTTATTAGCTTTGTAGCCCTTTTCTGTACTTTTTCCAGCTCTAAAATGTCCTTTTTATGAAGTGGTGCCCAAAATTGTACTATATATTCCAAATGAGTGCGTACTAGGCATTTGTATAGTGGGAGAATTATATTTGCTTCCCTTGCTTCTATACCCTTCTTAATACATGCTAATATATTACTTGCCTTTGCAGATGCTGCTTGGCATTGAGCACTGTTACCTAGGCGGTTATCCACAAGTACTCCCAAATCCCTTTCAATATATGACACCCCTAGATTTGCTCCATTAAGATTATAAATTGCAATGCTATTTTTCCTTCCCAGATGCATAACTTTACATTTATTCGTATTAAATCTCATCAGCCATTTAGATGTCCATTGCTTTATTTTATGTAAATCCCTTTTGAGGGAAAGTACATCATTATCTGATTTAATTATCTTGCACAACTTTGTGTCATCAGCAAAAATGGAGACACTAATTTCCAGTCCCGCCTCTAAGTCATTAATAAATATGTTAAAAAGGAGAGGACCTAATACTGAAACCTGAGGAATCCCACTTACCACATTAGTCCAGTGTTCCATTTACAACAACCCTTTGCTTCCTGTCTTTTAGCCAGCTCTCAATCCATGAGCAGATATTTACTGCAATTCCTGTATCCCTTAGTTTGCACAATAGTCTTCATGTGGCACTGTATCAAAAGCCTTTGCAAAATACAAAAAGACTACATCCACCAAGTTACCTTGATCCAGGTTCCTACTAACCTCCTCATATAAATTAATTAGATTTGTTTGACATGACCTATCTCTCATAAATCAATGTTGACTCTGACTTATAATCCCCTTCAAATGGACATATTCTTGTATATTATCCCTTATTAACACTTCTAAAAGCTTTCCTACTACTGAAGTGAGACGCACTGGTCTATAATTCCCCGGATTTGATCTTGCTCCCTTCTTAAATATAGTTATCATCTCTGCCTTTCTCCAGTCATCTGCTAGAGACCCTGTGTTGAGTGAATCTTGAAAACTTAGATATAATTGTTTTGCTAATACAGAGCCCAGTTCCCTCAGGACCCTTGAATGTATTCCATCAGGACCCGGGGCTTTATTAACATTTATTTTTTCCAACCTCTTTTGGATTTCTTTCTGTGTTAACCAGTTATTTGGTTAAGGTAGTGTATCCCCATTATGTTGCAGTAACCCAAACAGCTCATCTGCCTTTTCCTGGTCACAAAATTATCAGATGGCCTGTGTCACATTGTAATGTTCCTATAGCTTCCTTCCAGGCCTTCTTCCCAATAATATATAAAAAAAATATTTTAGGATTAGTCTTACTCTCCTTTGCAACTAATTATTCATTTTCTGTTTTAGCCAGTCTAATCGCCCTTTTGCAAGCCTTGTTGATTTCCTTGTACTTACGTAAAGCAGTCTCTGTCCCCTTTTGTTTGTATGATTTAAATGCTTGTTTTTTACTCCTCATCTTCATCTTTAATTCATTGTTAAGCCACATGGGTTGTGATTTACTCATACTTTTATTTCCACATTATTTCCTCTCTGACTATAGGCTTAAATTCAGGCTTACCATACAGACAAATCCCTTCTCCTCTTTTACCATTTCCCCTATCTTTCCTAAATAGATTATAACCATCCAGATTAACCAGTCCAGTCAAGAGATTCATCCCACCATATTTCAGTAATACCTCTTAAATCCCATTTCTCATTAACTGCTAATAATTCTCACTGTTCCATTTTTCCGGGAAAGCTTCTGGCATTATCAAGCATGTTATGAGTCTGTAGTTCTGAAGTGCCTGCCAATGTACTTAAATTACTTAGCAATACCTCCATATTGACTGTACTAACCCTCCCCCATCTCCTCCCCCGTGCCTAGTTAATGTGTTCCTTACCCCCTCTACACTTTCTACCCCATTACTTCTATCTCGTCCCTCCCTCCCCACCTACTAGTTAAAAAACTCCCCCAGCCGTTCTACCATCCTATCCCCTAGCACAAATGCTCCCTCATCATTAAGGTTCAATCCATCCCTGTAATAGAGATTGTACCCAAATGAGAAGTCAGCCCAGTGCTCTAAAAACCCAACCCCCTCCTTAATGCAACACATTTTTAGCGACACATTAACCTCACTAAGCTCCTTCTGCCTCCCTTGGGTAGCACGTGCCACTAGTAGTATCTCAGAAAATACTACCTTGGAGGCATTTGCTTATTGCCTAGTTCTATAAAATCATTATTTAGGACACTCCATTTTCCACTAACTTTGTCATTGGTACCAATATGTACCAAGACAGCCGGTTCATTTCCAGCCCCTCCCAATAATTTTTCTACCCGATCCACAACATGCTGATCCCGAGCACCAGGGACACAGCAAACGTTTTGATTGCTGGGATCTTGGTGACAAATCACCCTGATAATAGAGCCCCCAACCACCAAACCCTGCCTGTTGTTCTGCCTATTTTGCCCTCCCACTCCTCCAGTAGAATTGTTCTCCCAGCTGTTAGAGGGAACAGCTTTATTTGGCATTGCCATTCCTGAATGGACATCCCCAACAGTTGTACTCAATCTGGCAAATCTGTTGGTGCTTGCTAACTCAGAACTGGCCTGCCTCCTCTTGTTCCCCAGGATTAGCCCTTGTAACTGTAACCCAGCTACCTCCTTGGACATCCTCAGTAGCCCCAGCTCCACCCTCCATGCTAGGCCCAGCTAAACTGTGCTCCACGAGCACCAACCCCTTTTCCAGTGGAGCAATATCACTAAGTGTTGCAACTCTCCTCTCCAGTTCTCCAATTTAAGTTTCAAAATAGGTACCATGCTCACACCTGAAGTATGGACCCTGGACCATCTGTTCCCATAGTGAATACATATGACAGGGTTTACACTGAGTGAGGTTTCCACTGGACTGACTCATAATTACAGTGGGGAAGAATGTATAAAGCACTACAATGTTACACTTATACTAGAACTGCATTTATGCTAGAAGTGTTTGCACCTTCCCCTGTTTATATTAGGTTCTTACTACTCACCTGCCCACTACTCACTGCACAAGTACACACACTTACTGTTCAGGAGAAAACACAGAACAGATGCAGGATCCATGGTGCTCCTGAATAGGAGATACTTAATCTAAATAGAATTAATCAATTCAGGCTGATTTACGTACATTGTATCAGTCCAATATTTTTTTTGAATGAAACACAGGCAATGTTGCTACATGTAGCATTATTAAGGAAATCCAGCCTTAGGTACAATGTATCTTTGTATATTTAGACATTTAGTGAGATGTCAATGTGTTGATGAGACAGGTATTTTTTACCCAAATTTTGCATGACTTATTTGTTTTAGCTGTAATTTGTTTCAGCTTAACAATTAGAGTTTTTATTAGAATAGTGTATATAATTCTGATTGCACCAAACAAATAGTTTTAATAATATATGGATTCACTGGTTTATATACTTAATGATCAGTTTAGTATTAGACGAGCACTATGAGTACTCAAATAAAAGGGCCATATGAAAAGCCCTCGTTTAAGCCATATGGGCCCTGTGCTCCCAGTAAATATATCCATCTACTTCCATTTTGTAGTAACCTTTTGTTTACTTCTCCACCTCTTATACTTATGTTAATGCAAACTATTCCATGAAATTGCAAACATGCAAGGTCATTGTGAATGTACAATCTTATATGCTTTGCCACTGGGGTATCAAGGGCATTTCTAAGGGATGCTACATGCTCAAGTATGCGTCTTCTTAGTTGCCTTATCGTCTTACCTACATAAATCTTTTTACACTTACAAATTATTACACCTGTATGTGGATGACGAAAAAAAAAATTCTGGTTACCGAGAACGACAGGCTTTACTTTTACCACATTTGCATAATCCCTTAGACTGTTTTAACATGTCTTGTTCGTCTTTCCTTTTGTGAACAGACTGTATGTTAGGGTATCGCCCAGGTTAACTCCTGTATGTAATTGAGGGTTTTGTGGGTAAACAGTGCCAATGCTTAGCAAATATTGCTCTGATGTATTCATTATGATTTCCAAATGACGTGATACATCTAATTTGTGTATCTTCCTTATTAGGTTTGGGTTTGTAAGGTAGGTCCGATTGTTCAGTTGTCTAAGGCTCTTTAATAAGCTCTTGTGAGCACCCTATTTGGGTACCATCTTGCTTTAAACCTGTCTTGCAGTATATCTGTTTGTTTTTTTAATTCATCTGGTGAGTCACAATTTCTTTTAGCTTTAATGTATTGGCCAATGGGTATTCCCCTGTACATCCCCCTTTTCATCTTTATTGATTAATAAATCCAAAAATTAATTTTGATCTTTCCTAATTTTGTACATTAATATCAGATTCATATCATTCGTATTCAATACTCTTACAAAAGCCTTAAATTCTTGCTTGTCTTATGACCATAAAATTAGGACATCGTCAATGTACCACATTAACATTTTGTTTGTGTGTTCAGTCATGGCTTCACAAAATAAATACTCTGGTTTCTTCCCACATGCCTAAGAATAGGTTAGCACATTTGGGGCACACAATGTGCCCATCGCTGTGCCCATTATTTGTCAGTACCACTTACCGTTAAACAGCAGGAAATGTTTGTGAGTATAAACTCAAGTAACTGTACTCAATTTGTTATGTCTCAGTTGGTCCCTGCCTCCTTGTGTTTAATTAATAAACAAACAAAAACAAAACAAAACAATATATATATATATATATATACTGTCTACTTCCTCCCTTGTGTCTCTTTCCCCCCCTCCTCTCCCTCCCCTGTGTCTCCTTTCCCCCCTCCTCTCCCTCCCCTGTGTGTACTTTCCCCTCTTCTCTCTCACGCCTGTGTGTACTTCCCCTGTGGAAAAAAGAATGTTGCAGAGGAGGAACAGAGTAATGATGACGATGTGTGTGAGGTGGAAAAAGTATCCTGGCAGAGAGCTACTGCAGCATTTGAAACAGTAATAGCTTTTGCAGAACAGCAACCCTTCTTCACTTCCCAGCATCTTATGCAGCTGCACATCATGCAAAACCTGACTTTGCAGGAGAGGCGTAAGGCCTCAAAGCAAGGTGATATTTGTTCATTTGTACAGAAAACTGCACCCAAGTCTACCAGTACAATATCCTCTACAGATGAAGATCTAACATTAATCACGTCCACTACTCCTGATCGTGTTCCAGCTAAATTATCAGCAGATCCTGATGATGACTGGTGTTCTGCTCCTGAAGGAGTCCTAGTAGGAGATGAAGCTGCTGGAGATACTGATGTTATGTCTACGCAGTAAACTTTCTTTTTTAGTTCATTGAAGTTAACTGAAGTGAAAAAAAATGTATGTTACTGTTGTTATGTTCAGTAGTTTGATCAATGCCATTTAATACAGTATGTTCTGTACTGTACACTTCATTCCAAAAAGCTACAGTATTTTTTACAGTGCAATAAAACTGTAATGATGTGAAGTCTGTCTTTATTCGCTTTAATTTGCTTTTAATTAGTGTATATAAATCTCAAAATCAATTAGATACATTGTGTATGGTCTTGTGTGGGGTATAGGGCAAATTAGGACTATTTTAATGGTGACTCTCAAGCAACTGGAAACTACAATTATCCGGCAATTGGAGATCCCCGGGGTTGCCGGCTAACGGGGAGTTTACTGTATATATATATATATATATATATATATATATATATATATATATTTATATATAAAAGTGGTGGGCATGTTCTGTAAATTCAATGATGCAAATCCTAAAACAATCCATGTTAATTCCAGGTTGTGAGGCAACAAAACACGAAAAAAACCACGGGGGGAATACTTTTGCAAGGCACTGTATATACAGTGGTACATTGGAACTCAACCTTAATCTGGATGGCAGGTTGAGTTCCAAAAAGGTTGAGTTCCAAAAAGGTTGAGTTCCAAGGTAGCAACTCCCATAGGGATCAATGTAAATTGAAATACCCCAGAATTTTTAAATTTTGGGAACTTTGGCTCTTATAGGTACAAACAACACTTTGGTTCTTATAAGCACAGGCTGCATGTTGGTACTTATAGGCACAGTCTACACTTTGATCCTTATAAGTGCAGGCTGTACTTTAAATCTTTTAGGCACAGTCTACACTTTGATTCTTGTATACACAGGCTGCACTTTTATGCTCTTGCAGGCACATACTGCTCTTGGCCTCTTTTAGGTACTAACTACACTATACTACAGTACACAATTTTATTCCACTTCCTGAAAGGCAGTGCGTTGTGTTCCAAACCAATTTTTTGTCAATGAGACTCTTCAAGTATTAAAAAAGACAAGCTCCAAGATGGGTAAGTATTGACGGAAAGGTCAGACAAATTATGGTCCACTGGAGAAGGAACATGCAACCAACTCCAATTACTCAGCAAAGATAACTTTATGGAAACCAGAGACATAACAATATGGCACTGGAAGATGAACCACTCAGGTCAGAAAGTGCCTCCCACATTACTGAGGAAGTAAGAATAGCACCGGAGCTAATGAAGTAATTGGGTCAAAGCCGAAAGCTGCTACAGATGTGTCTGGAGGGGAGAAGAAAGTCCGCTGCTGGAAAGACCAATTCAGCATAGGAAACTGAAATGTTAGAACTGTGAACCAAGGTAAACTGGAAATGGTCAAACATGACAATGTTAAAGGGACAGTTAAATCTGCACAACTTGGAGCACACCACTGTAACATACCCATAAAAACATATTGAAATCATTTTAGAATTTTTGAAATAGGTGCATTTTTTACATAAAACATCCTAAAAGAAGTGTATTTTTACTTGGGCTCTAGCAAGTCCCCCAGGCAGACTGGTAGCAAAAGCTTGTGCAGAGAGCAGAAACAGAGAGTGATTTAACCCTCCTTAAATTCATTTGTACAGAGAAATGACTGCTTCAAACTGCTAAGTATGTGACTTGGAGGTTAAATAGTATCTGAATGCATTCCTGAAACCAAGGAAAAGCTATAAATCTATGTGTGCAGCATTTTCTACCGCTCGCTATCGGCAGTGGCGGAGCTAGTGAGTGGAGGGCCCCGATGCGAAAAATAAATTTGCCCCTTTCCCCCAGGTGGCGGTGGTTAAAATTATTTTTTTTAGATTGAGCCCTCTGTGCCCCACTCTGGTGCCAACAATAACATATGTATATATACAATATATCTATATCACATATATAGTTGTGAGCATACGAGCCGTTGCTCACGCTTGTGGGCTCCCGTAGCTCCTTGCCAGCAACTCCGACCCTCGCAAACTTTACGTGGATAAATAAAATACGAGACCCAAATAAAATACGAGACACCTTACCACACATTACGACCTTGCAAAAAACGTCCGCAACACGCGCACATGAAAACATCAAAAATCCAACAAATACACACAACAAATACATGAAAAGCTTACCTACAGCAAGAGGGAGCATCCAGGACCTTGAAAACTAAAGTTACACCTCAATTTAAATGAAATTAAAGCAGTTTAGACACACTAAAAATCTCTAAGCGAGAGAAAAAATGGCCGCCGAACAAAACGAAAATGAGGCTACAGGTCTCTAAACACGCAAAACACTTCCATAAACATGCAAAACAGCTATGGATATTCCAAAAAACTTGTACATAGAAAACTAATATTAGCTAAAACTCGCACAACATAGAAAACGAACAACGCTACATCAGCCACATTAGATACACCAAACACCCTTAGCTCACTTACAATTTCATTGCCGTCATTTTTTGATGGGCAATATTCTAGTATATATATATATATATATATATATATATATATATATAAAAATTTGTGTAGCCCCCCAACTCCCATTTCTCTCTCCCTCTCTCACCTCTCCTCCATCTCTCTTCCTCTCTCCCCCTCTCACATTCACTGTCCTCCCTCTCCCATCTCTCTCCACCGTCCTTCTCGCCCCCCCCTTCTCCCCCTCTCTATCCTTCAACCCCGGAGGAGGTCGAGGGGACCCAGGGCTGCTGGCATATGGCCTGGGGGGCAGAAAATGTTTTAAATAAATGTATTTACATGACAATACAGCTTGCACTCTCTCCTCTCCCTCTTTTTTCCCCCTTTCTCTCCTTCTCTTCCCCTTGCCTTCTCTCTCATTCTCCCACTACTCTCTACTTCTCTCCCCTCTTTCCTTTTTCCCCCTCTACTTTTCTCTCCTTCTCCTCCTTCTCCCCCTCCCCTCTACTTTTCTCCCCCCTCATCTTCTTCCCCCCTTTCCTTACCTTCCCCCTCTACTTCTCCCCCTTCCCTCACCTTCTCTTTTCCTCTCTTTACTTCTTTCTTCCTTCACCTTCTCTCTCCCCCTCTTTCCATCTGTCCCCCATCACCGTCTCTCTCCTCCTCTCCTTTCTCATTCTACCACTCCCTCTCATTCTACCCCTCCCCTCTTCTTCTACCCTCTCCTTCTCTCTTCCTCTCTCCTTCTCTCCCCTCTTCTTCTCTTCTTCTCTCTTCCCCGCTCTCATTCTCTCCCTTTATCCCCCTCCCCTTTCTCCCCTCTCTCCTATCTATCTCATACCTGTTTCTTGCATGCTCCACTCCCCCACGTCTGCAACTGAGCCTCCCTCAGAGACTGGCTCCTCCCCCAGGGGTCCTAATTACACAGGGGAAGACAAGCAGCAGACAGGACGCCCTTAGGATGGCAGAGGAGGTTGATGGGACTTAGGGCTTCTTGGCTATGGCCTGGGAGGCAGTCGGAGGCTGAGGGTGGACCCCTATTCTACAGAATAGTTTTTAAAAAAAAATGTATTTACACAGCAATACAGCCTGCACTGGGGCCCCCAGGAGATAAAGGGCCTCAGTGCATACACCGGCTGCACTGGGGGTAGCTCCGCCCATGAATCATGGGCAGTTATTCAGGCTCTTATTAGTGTAATTTTTTAAAAAAGCAATAGATCATTTTAACATAGAATTTTGTGCTCGTTCACATTAGGAAGAGAACTTATGGTCAGGTAACTATCCCTTTAAACATTGATATCCTGGGAATTAGTGAACTCAAATGTACTGGAATGGGACATTTAGCATCAGACAACCACCAGATCTTCTACTGCAGTAAAGAATATCCCCCAGGCTCACTCAATTGAACACCAACCCATTTGGATATTTATTGAGAGCCAGCAACTAAAACCATATAAATGGGATTCAATAATCTGGACTCCCACCATACCTCCCAAAATTACCAAACATAAAAATCCTCTAATAAGACCCTCACTTTCAACCTGGTATTATATTCAATCTAAACGCCATCTGACCTCAAAATTATCATGTTTAACTCCCACATTAGATACCCCAACTATATGGGACAACCTAAGGGAGGACTCAAAAATATGGTGGACAAGGCATAAACTAGATAGGCTAGGTAATTGGTTAATAATTACCAAATAATTTCATTTGAACATCGTAAAACAGAATTTGATATCCCATTAAAAGAATAATTACTGTAAAATTAAGCACCTAATCACCACTCTGATCAGAAATTGGGGACCACCCCAAACTAGTTGGCTGTCTCTCATTAGAAACAAAACCCCTTTGACTAAGGGGGGTTTGAGCCCCCTTTATGCAATCATAAACGCACCCTCCAATAACTGTAAACCTCCATTTAGGGAAAAATGGGAGGCTCACCTGGGCTTAAGTTGGGACTCTACAAGATGGGAAAGAACTTGTATAATCTTAATTAAAGGCTCACTGAATTCTAGCTTATTAGAAATGACATTTAAAATGTTGCATAGAGCATACTACACCCCTGACAAAATGCACAAAATGAATCCCCAAACTTTATCCAATTGCTTCAGGCAATGCCAAACAATAGGTACTTTCATCCACACGTGGTCGGAATGTCCAGTTGCCCAACAGTTTTGGACCAAAACCCTAGAATTAGCATCTAATATTCTTCAAAAAACCTTACCCCATCCATAGATATTTGCCTTCTGGGTAACCATACCCCTTTACTATCAAAAAAAACTAAATAAATGGCTACAGTATCTAATGCTTTCCACTAAAAACTACATTGCCTGTAAATGGAAGACCCCAACACTTAATTTAAGAGAGGTAATCAATCAACTGAATGTTATAATGATTAATGGCAGACTTACCCATATGATAACAAAGACATACTCTGTATTTCTAGATAATTGGGACTTGTGGCTTAGTTCACCCCATACAATAAACATTTCATTAAAAAAAACATTTTTTAGAACTCTTCTAAGATCTGGTAGATAATTTAATACAGGCTGGAAATGGACATCTCGGCGTGGATCCCAGGAGCTGGACAAGTACCGTATATTCTCGAATATAAGCCGACTCGAGTATAAGCCAAGGGTGGGAAATGTGCTGCCCCCTATGTCCCTCTTGTGCCCTGGGTGTCCCCCTCTCTCTCCATGTTTCTTCTCCCCTCTCCTTTCCCTGTGTCTCGTCTCCCCTCTCCCTTCCCTGTGTCTCTTCCCACCTCTCCCTTCCCTGTGTCTCTTCCCCCCTCCCTTATCACCCTCCTCAACCCCACTCCTCATCCTCAACCTCCCTCCTCATCCTCAAACTCCCTCCACATCCTCAACCCCCTCCTCAACCCCCCCATTCTCAACCCCCCTTCCTCAACCTCTCTCCTCTAAAAACTCGGCTTATACTCGAGTATATACGGTAAGTTGTGGGAAGATTGGCTGGAAATCGTTCAACTCCACGCTAAAACCTAAAAATGTTACCTGGGCTGAGATAATTGTGTCAGCCCGCACACAGTAGTTATTTGGTTTAATTTTCTTTCATTTCTTAATTTAGATGACACATAACCCTTATGTTCTCTTTGTTTTATGAAAACGGATGAGTTGAAGACATATTGTAATAGTTCAATAATGAATTAAAACCACATTATACAAAATTACTAAACTTTATTAACAAATTGTTAAGGTTCAAATGATCATAAAAATCACTGTTACAATGTTTATACATTTCAATAAAAAATATTGAAAAAAAAAAGAATCCAACAGAAGAAATGGAGTAGCCCTCATAGTCGATCAAAGGGAAGCCAAAGCAGTACTTGGTTACAACCCAATAAGTGAAAATGATTTCAATTTAAATTCAAGGGAAGCCATTTAATGTCACAGTGATTAAAGTGTATGCTCCAACCATGGATGCTGAAGAGGCAGAAGTGAAAATATTAATTGCGTCATAGACACACTAAGAAATGATGTTACTATCATCATAGGAGATTGGAGTGCTAAAGCAGTGAACCAAAAGACACATGGAATAACTGACAAGTTTGGTCTTAGAGTACAAAATGAAACAGGTCAGAGATTAGTAGATTTCTGTCAAGATAATTTTCTGGTCATAGCAAATACCCTCTTCTAACAGCCTCCGAGATGACTCTACACATGGACATAAACAAATGGACAATATAGAAATCAGATTGACTATATATTTTGCAGTCAAAGATAGAGGAGCTCTAACAAGACCTGGAGCTAACTGCGGCTCAAACCATGAGCTTCTTATTGCAAAGTTCAGAAATAAACTGAAGAAAAGAAGGAAAATCATCAAGCAGATACAAAATAAATAATATCCTATTTGAATATGCAGAGGAGGTTAAGAATGGATTTAAGGGACTAGACATTGACCCCTTGCTCACTGTGCCTTAGGGAGTTCAGCAACACCTCACTGACGAGGCCTAATGAAGACTAATGAGGCAACCTGGCTAGCTGATGAGGCTTTGAAAGTAGCCCAGGAAATTAGGAAATCAAATGGTAGTGAAGATAGGAAGAGATTTGTTCAACTGAATTCCAAAGGATTGCAAGAAGAGAAAAAGATATATTATGCAATGAGCGATGTACAGAGATAGAAGAAGATAATAAAATCGGTAAGTCAAGAGATCTCTTCAAGAAAATTGGGGATCTCTAAGGCACCTTTTAAAGTGGGCATGATAACAGATACAAATGGTAGGGAAGATCAGATAAATAAGAGGTGGAAGGAATGCACTGAACATCTATACAGGAAGGATCTAAACAGCAGTGATTACCTAATTAGTTTGTCCAATGAGCTGGAGCCAGACATATTGGAGAGCTAAGTGAGATGGGCCCTAGGAATGCTTGCTGATGACAAGGCTACAGGAGTTGATGTTCACAATTCTACAAGATGATGCTGTGAAAGCGTTGCTTAACTTATGTCAACAAATTTGAAAAATAACAATGGCCAATAGACTGGAAAAGGTTAGTCTACATCCCAATTCCCAAAGAAAAGGCAGTGCAAAAGAGTGCTCCGATTATTGAACAATTGCACTAATTTCAAGTACCAGCAAGATAATGCTTAAGATTGTACAAGCTCCGATAATATATGAACTGGGAACTACCAGATGTGCAAGCCGGGTTCCACAGAGGAAGAGGCACAATATATCAAATAGCCAATGTTTGATGGATAATAAAGAAAGCAAGAGAGTTCCAGAAAAACATTTACTTCTGCTTCATAGACTATTTTAAAGACCTTGACTGTGTGGATCACAAAAAGAAAGAAGAGTGAAAGAGTGAAAGAAGAGTGCAAAAGCAGATTTTATTTTCCTGCGTTCCAAGATCTCTGCAGATGGTCACTGTAGCCATGAAATTAAAAGACGTTTACTTAAGTTATAGCAAGCTTTTTATATTTATTACCTACGAGTTATGAAAGTTGCACCATTACATTGGCCCTTTAACAGACATGTCCTATGTTACTCTGTGATGTTTATTTATCAAAGTATGTAAAATATCATATAACTTTATAAATAAATTCAATAGAATAAAACAGTAGTCTTATTCAAGCGCCAGCTCTGCTGCAGTTGGCAGAGCTACTTATTTATAATGTAAAAATGTTTGTTTTGTTTGTCAATTTTATTTTTATTGTGAATTTTTTTTTTACAATATTTTTGTCTATTTACTTAATTGATTCCTCCCCCCAGGTCACGCCTATCCTCTCTAATAGTTGTTAGCTTGTGAGTAATGCCTGCGAGAAGCTACCGTCACTAAAGCTTGGAAATTCGTTCAATTGAGCATGCATGAGAAAGTTACCCATGCACAGTTTGTGTTGTAACAACTGTGCATGCGCAATAAAGGTAGGGGGAGGGAGAGAGAGAAAGAGAGCGCACAGAGAGAGGGCACAAAATGAGACAGAGAGCACAGACAGATAAATAGAGGGCAGAGAGAGAGCATGCACACGCAAAGTGTGGACAGAGAGAGAGGGTGCACAGAGAGACAAAGGATGAGCAGAGAGAGAGTGCGCACAGGGAGAGGGCACACAGAGAGAGACAGCACAGACAATTGAACATGACATATGATACTGTCAGGCAAGTTACTAGTAATCTATATAAAAGGTGTGTGTGTGATGCAGCCTATCACTGCGCTCCACTGCACAGTGTTGCCCCACAGATCTTTCCCAGCATAAGCTTTCTACATCCAGGACTCTCAGCATTCAGTAAATAATTCTCTGTGACCAATGAGCAGGGCAGCTTCTATCCCTCCCTCAAGCAGTGGACAGGGAGGGACAGGGAAAGCTGTGTGTGAGTAAACAACACAGCAAGTGAGTCTATGCTGTTTCTGTGGTCCCGTGTGTGTGTGCCAGTGTGTGCCATGCTTTGTGTGTGCTGTGTTTGTGCCATGCTGTGTATGTGCTGTGTGTGTGTGCCATGATGTGTGTGCCATGCTGTTTGTGTACTGTGTGTGTACCAGTGTGTGCCATGCTATTAAAACAAGCTTAAATTAGGCTTAATAATGGAAGATAGCTTCCTTCAGTCCTCCGTGTCTGTATCTCCACAGATCAGCAGCAGCCATTGTGAGTGTATATGCATAGGGGACATGTCAGATAGTGTCAGGGTCCATATCAGACAGTGTCAGGGGCCATGTCAGATAGTGTCAGGGCCCATGTCAGACAGTGTCAGGGGCCATGTCATATAGTGTCAGGGCCCATGTCATATAGTGTTAGGGGGCCTCATGTCAGATAGTGTCAGGGCCCATGTCAGATAGTGTAAGGCCTTGGGTCAGATAGTGTCAGGACCCATGTCAGATAGTGTCAGGGGCCATGTCAGAGAATGTAAGGGGCCATTTCAGATAGATTCAGAGGCCATGTCAGATAGAGTCAAGCCCCATGTCAGATAGTGTCAGGAGCCATGTCAGATAGTCTCAGGCCCCAGTGTCAGGAGCCATGTCAGATAGTGTCAGGGCCCATGTCAGATAATTTCAGGGGCCATGTCATATAGTGTCAGGGGCCATGACAGATAATGTCAATAGCCATGTCAGATAGTGTCAATGGCCATGTCAGAGTTGCACTGTGTTAAACAGCATACACTGGCTCTAAGGTTATGTTAAAAAACAGAACCACAAATCTACTGGGGAAGGAAGGCTTATGTAAAGTGTGTCCTAAAACATGGTATGACTGCCATACAGGGCAGGTATGTCCACGGATCAGCAGCAGCCATTGTGTGTGTATATGCATAGGGGACATGTCAGATAGTGTCAGGGTCCATGTCAGACAGTGTCAGGGGCCATGTCAGATAGTGTCAGGGCTCATGTCAGATAGTGTAAGGCCCCTTATCAGATAGTGTCAGGGGCTATGTCAGATAGTGTCAGGTACCATGTCAGATAGTGTCATGGTGCGTCATGTCAGATAGTGTCAGGTAGTGTCGGGGGCCGTGTCAGATAGTGTCATGGGGCCATGTCAGATAGTGTCATGGGCCATGTAAGAGAATATCAGGGGCCATGTCAGATAGATTCAGTGGCCATGTCAGATAGAGTCAAGTCCCATGTCAGATAGTGTCAGGGCCCATGTTAGATAGTGTCATGGGCATCATGTCAGACAGTGTCAGGGGGCGTCATGTCAGATAGTGTCAGGACCCGTGTCAGATAGGGTCAGGGCCCGTGTCAGATAGTGTCATGTGTCCGTGTCAGATAGTGTCATGGGGCCGTGTCAGATAGTGTCATGGGGCCGTGTCAGATAGTGTCAGGGGCCATGTCAGATAGATTCAGGGGCCATGTCAGATAAAGTCAAGCCGTGTGTCAGGAGCCATGTCAGATAGATTCAGGGGCCATGTCAGATAGAGTCAAGTCCCATGTCAGATAGTGTCAGGGCCCATGTTAGATAGTGTCATGGGCATCATGTCAGATAGTGTCAGGGGGCGTCATGTCAGATAGCGTCAGGACCCGTGTCAGATAGGGTCAGGGCCCGTGTCAGATAGTGTCATGTGTCCGTGTCAGATAGTGTCATGGGGCCGTGTCAGATAGTGTCAGGGGCCATGTCAGATAGATTCAGGGGCCATGTCAGATAAAGTCAAGCCGTGTGTCAGGAGCCATGTCAGATAGTCTCAGGTCCTATGTTAGATAGTGTCAGGCCCCATGTCAGATAGTTTCAGTGGCCATGTCAGATAGCGTCAGGGGCCATGTCATATATTGTCAGGCCCCATGTCAGAGTTGCTCTGTGTTACACAGCCTACACTGGCTCCAGTGGAAAACAGAACCACAAATCTATAGGGGAAAGAAGGCTTATGTAAAGTTTATCCTAAAACAGGGTATGAGTGACATACAGGGCCTCTATCCATGATGTCACTGCTGTGCTGGGCACACACTCCTTGTCAGTTAAAAGCTTTCCATCAATAGACACACAACCTGCATTCTAATTGGTTGAAGTCATTTAGGAGGAGGAACACTCTCTAAGCTGTGAGGCAGAGATTGGGCTGGCTGTGAACAAACATCAGATAAAATAAAATGTTTGTTTGATTATGTCTGTGAAAAATGCACATATTTCAAAAAATCTAAAATGATGTGGTGTGCTCCAAATTGTGCTGAATTAACTGGACCTCTAATCTCCCATGGGATAAAGAGGGACATTTTAACATAACCCTTGCTGTAATTTTATGTTGCTGCATGTATATTGAGCACTGGTCTCAAGCAAAATGGAGGCAGTTGGCAAATATGTTTAGACAAGACTGAAAGCCCATGGGAAATGTAAACATATAAGACATTTGCATGTATTAATTGCATTTAATAAGATTTTGTTTCTTAATTAGTAATTAAAACTGTCACTCATAAATTTAAAAAACTTAACATCAGAGAGCAATATATTTATTAACTGCTTAATGCTTAGTTGAATTAATTGAGACAATTAGTGAACTGTATCTATGTAAGCATGAAGACAATTATGAAGACAAATTTGCAAATCATGTTTATTGCATGTCACTGTCTGTTACTGTTTTATTTTGTGTGAAGGTTATTGAACACAGTAAAGAGCTTATTTAAATTCTGACCTTTTTGTGTAACTTGATAATCAAAATCGAACAATGGCATATATTAAGTAAGCAAATGAGATTATTAAGATACAAATATGCATAGCAGTTGTTAACCAGCTCGGAACTATTTCACGGCAGACTGATTCCAATAGAAGTCCATATCTTGGAACTAAAAACATGGTTAAAACACCCATCAGGTCTTGCAGGGACAGAAAGAGAAAATATATCCATATAGAAACTCCTTGTGTATTTCATTCAGTCATGCCCAACTCTATGTGACCTCATGGACTGCACAACAGCATGTTGATCAACTGGGTATTCAGGCAGAGATCCTGGAGTGGGTTGCTAGTTCCTTCTCCAGTGGTTCACAGCATACAGCTCCTGGTGATCCCATCCAAGTACTGACCAGGCCCATCCCTGCATGGCTTCAGGGTGGTGAGACCTCTTGGTTCTCTGACTGGAATTGAACCCAGGTGGCAGCAGTGTAAGCACAGAACCCTAACAACTGGACTACCAAGGAACTTCTTACAATCTAGCTAAACCAGAGAAACGGGGGTATATTTATCAAAGTAGTTTAACATGTTAATGAATATATACAAATTAGCATGTTTATATATTTATTTATATGTTTTTGTAGACAATTTATTAATAAAGTATCAAGGAATTGAGCAAAATAAATTGATTCCAGGTGTATAATTGGGGGCTTGTATCTGTCAGCCAATAAGCAGAAATGTAACTGTAACAGTCATATTTATATGTCTACTGGTCGTTTGGCCGTCATAAATGATTGTACAATATTTGATGTGTCTCCCCCCCCATGTCTCTTCCCCCCTCTCCATACCCCGTGTCTCTTCCCCCTTCCTCTCCTGTGTGTCTCTTCCCCCCTCTCCCTCCCCTGTGTCTCTTCCCTCTCCCTCCCCTGTGTCTCTTCTCCCCCTCTCCCTCCTTGTGTCTCTTTCCCGACCATTCCGTTTCCCTTCCCTGTGTCTCTGCCCCCCTCTCCCCCCAATGTCTCTCTCCCCCTTTCCTATGTCTCTTTCCCCCACTCTCCCTCTCCGGTGTCTCTTCCCCTGTGGGGCAGGACAGTGTTTTCTATCCTGTGCTCATTTATCATTGTACAGGCGAGTAGGCGGGTCTATTTTAACAAGGGAAGAACAAGCTTGCAATCATTTCTAATGTAAGTGTAGTTAGTGTGTAGGAGATTAAATAAAAGGAGGAAATCCAAAGAAAAGGGGTATTATAAGAAAAAACAGAAAACAAACTTATATATTGTTTCTGTTTTGTTTGGTTTAAGGTGTGGAAAGGAAATCTTTATACAAATACATTGATTTGTTTTGTCACTGTATTTTTGTAACTGATAATCATGAGTCAGTCCAGTGGAAACCTCACTCAGTGTCCATCCTGCCAAATGTATGCACTACTGGAACAGATGATCCAGGGTCCATACCTCTGTGACAGGTGTAAGCATGTTGCCTCTCTGGAAGCTCAAATTGAAGATCTGGAGAGAAGAATTGCAGCACTTTGTGATACTGTTCCACTGGAAAGGGAGGTGGTGCTCACAGAGCACAGTTTAGCTGGGCCTAGTATGGAGGGAGGAGCTGGGGCTAGTGAGGATGGCCAGGGAGGTAGCTGGGTTACAGTTAGAAGGGGAATCAGGGGGAACAGGAGGAGGCAGGCCAGTTCTGAGTTGACAAACACCAACAGATTTGCCAGATTGAGTGAAACTGTTGGGGATGTCCATTCAGGAATGGCAATGCCAGATAGAGCTGTTCCCTCTAACAGCCGGGAGAACAGTTCTACTGGAGGAGAGGGAGGGCAGAATAGGCAGAGCAACAGACATGTTTTGGTGGTAGGGGACTCTATTATTAGGAAGGTAGACAGGGTAGTTTGTCACCCAGATCCCAGCAATGGAACAGTTTGCTGTCTCCCGGGTGCTCGGGTTTGGCATGTTGTGGATCGGGTGGATAAATAATTGGGAGGGGCTGGTAATGAACCGGCGGTCTTGGTACATATTGGTACCAATGACAAAGTTAGTGGAAGATGGAGTGTTCTAAAGAATGATTTTAGAGAATTAGGGAATAAGCTTAAAGCAAGGACCTCCAAGGTAGTATTTTCTGAGATACTACCAGTGCCACGTGCTAGCCCAGCGAGGCAGAAGGAGCTTAGGGAGGTTAATGCGTGGCTAAAAAAGTGGTGCAGTGCAGAGGGTTTGGGGTTTTTAGAGCACTGGACTGACTTCTCACTTGGGTACAATCTCTATAGCAGGGATGGATTGCACCTTAATGTGCTAAGGGATAGGATGGTAGAACGGCTGGGGGAGTTTTGTAGGTGGGGGGGAGGGACTATATAGAAGTATTGGGGATAATAGGGTAGAGAGGGAAAGGGATGAATTAGTTACCCATGGGGGAGGAAAAGGGGGGAGGGTTACAATAGAAAGTAGGGAGGTATTAATAGGGGCCTCAAATACAGTGGCAGGCACTTCACAACAGCAGAGCCATAGCAACATAAAGTGTATGCTTGCTAACGCAAGAAGTTTGCCTGGGAAAATGGATGAGCTAGAAATATTAGCAGTACAAGAAAAATGGGGCTTAATAGGCATTACGGAAACATGGTGGGATGAATCTCATGACTGGACTGTTAATCTGGATGGTTATAACCTATTTAGGAAAGATAGGGGAAATGGTAAAAGAGGAGGAGGGATCTGTCTTTATGTTAAGCCTAAATTTAAGCCTATAGTCAGAGAAGACATTTATGCTGGCACTAACGGCATCATTGAATCTTTGTGGGTTGAGCTAAATAGTGGAGGAGCTTATTCTAAACGCATATCGGTGGGAGTATGCTATAAACCCCCAAATATAGCTGAAAGTGAGGAAATACAATTATTGTTACAGATTGGAAATGCAGCTAAGTGTGGGCAAGTTCTAATAATGGGAGACTTTAATTACCCTGAAATTAACTGGATAAATGAGACCAGCAGCTCAGCGAAGGGGAGCAGGTTCTTGAGTACACTCAGGGATCATTATCTGGCCCAGGTAATACAAGAACCTACTAGAAATGGGGCAATCTTAGATTTAGTCATCACAAGTAATATTGATATAATATCAAATGTAAAAATAGGGGAACCCTTGGGGAACAGTGATCACAACACAGTCTCATTTGAGATTGAATACAAAAAACAGAGTTGTAAGGGGCCGACAAGAACTCCAAATTTTAAAAGGGCTAACTTTAATGGGCTACGGGCAGCAATACAACATATAGACTGGGACAAAGAACTTACAGGGAAGAATACTGAAAATAAATGGACAACATTCAAATCCTTACTAAATAAACATACTCATCAGCATGTACCATGTGGAAATAAAATGAATAGGAGTAAATCACATCCCATGTGGCTTAACAATGACTTAAAGATCATGATGAGGAAAAAGAAACATGCATTTAAATTATACAAGAAGGAGGGAACAGAGGCAGCTTTATGTGACTATAAGGAAATCAACAAGTCTTGCAAAAGGGCTATTAGACTGACTAAAATAGAAAATGAGAAGTCAGTTGCAAAGGAAAGTAAGACTAACCCTAAAATATTTTTTAAATATATTAATGGGAAGAAGGCCAGGAAGGAATCGATAGGACCATTACAATGTGACACAGGCCATCTGATAATTAGTGACCAGGAAAAGGCAGATGAGCTAAATAGGTTCTTTTCTTCTGTATACACAAGGGAGGTACCAGTGGTTGGGACACCGCAACATAATGGGGCTACACTACCATCACTAAATAATTGGTTAACGCAGGAAGTAATACAAAAGAGGTTGGAGAAAATAAATGTTAATAAAGCCCCAGATCCTGATGGAATACATCCAAGGGTACTGAGGGAGCTGGGTTCTGTAATAGCCAAACCATTATATCTAATCTTTCAAGACTCACTCACTACAGGGTCTATACCAGATGACTGGAGAAAAGCAGAGGTGATACCTATATTTAAGAAGGGATCTAGAGCAAATCCGGGGAATTATAGACCAGTGAGCCTCACTTCTGTAGTTGGGAAGCTTTTAGAAGGGTTAATAAGGGACAGAATACAAGAATATGTCTATTTGAACAGGATCA
Source organism: Discoglossus pictus (assembly GCA_027410445.1). Lineage (NCBI taxonomy): Eukaryota > Metazoa > Chordata > Amphibia > Anura > Alytidae > Discoglossus > Discoglossus pictus. The sequence goes on along the minus strand of CM050166.1, from coordinate 189,521,894 downwards.
TAGGTAGCAGTCAACACGGATTTATGAAGGATAGGCTGTGTCAGACCAATCTAATTAGTTTTTATGAGGAGGTTAGTAGGAACTTGGATCAGGGCAACTCAGTGGATGTAGTATTTTTAGATTTTTCAAAGGCATTTGATACAGTGCCACATGGAAGACTAGTGAGCAAACTAAGGGATACAGGAATTTCAGTAAATATCTGCTCATGGATCGAGAGCTGGCTAAAAGACAGGAAGCAAAGGGTTGTTGTGAATGGAACATACTCCGATTGGTCTAATGTGATAAGGGGGGTTCAGTATTAGGTCCTCTCCTTTTTAACATATTTATTAATAACATTGAAGTAGGACTCAAATGTAGTGTCTCCATTTTTGCTGATGACACTAAGTTGTGCAAGGTAATAAAATCAGATAATGATGTACTTTCCCTACAAAAGGATTTGCATAAATTAGAGAAATGGGCGGCTAAATGGCAGATGAGATTTAATACAAATAAATGTAAGGTTATGCATTTGGGAAGGAACAATAGCCAAGCAATCTATAATATTAATGGAGCAAATCTAGGGGTATCAGATATTGAAAGGGATTTGGGAGTACTAGTGGACAACCACCTAGGTAACAGCGCTCAAAGCCAAGCAGCGGCTGCAAAGGCAAATAAAATATTAGCATGTATTAGGAAGGGTATAGAAGCCAGGGAAGAAGATATAATTCTGCCACTACACAAATCTCTAGTACGTCCTCATTTGGAATATGGAGTACAATTTTGGGCACCACCTCATAAAAAAGACATTTTAGAGCTGGAAAAAGTACAGAGAAGGGCTACAAAACTAATAAGGGGAATGGAGGGGCTAAGTTATGAAGAAAGACTAACAAAATTAAACTTATTTTCGCTAGAAAAAAGGCGTCTAAGAGGAGATATGATTACGTTATATAAATACATCCAGGGTCAAAATAAGGCTTTGTCAAGTGAACTTTTTGTAGCAAGAGATTTTCAACTGACAAGAGGACATCCTTTGAGGTTAGAGGAAAAAAGATTTCACCTTAAACAAAGAAAAGGGTTCTTCACAGTTAGGGTGGTTAAACTGTGGAATTCTCTACCAAAAGAGGTGGTGACAGCGAATTCGATAGACAACTTCAAAAAGGGGTTAGATATATTTTTGAATAAAGAGGGCATTCAAGGCTATCCTACATAACTAGCGAAGGAGTATTGATCCAGGGAGAAATTTGATCGCCAGTTTCTGGGGTCAGGAAGGAATTTTGCTTTTTTTTCCCCTTATGAGACAATTGGCAAAGTTTCAATGGGGTTTTTTTTTTCTGTTTGCCTTCCTCTGGATCAAATAACAATTAACAAATAATAATAAATAGTCCACATTAAAAAGATCAATAGAGATCTAAAAAGGTTGAACTTGATGGACTAACTCTTTATTCATCCTCCAATACTATACTATAAATAATTATTTAATTAATAACTATTCCGCATATTGCAGATCAGAGGAGATCTTAACAGGTTGAACTTGATGGACTGAAAGTATTTTTTCAACCTTAATTACTATGTAACTATATGTAACTATGTTTCTCCCACCCCTGTGTCTTTCCCACTCCAAACCCCCCGCCAGCACGCAGTGCGCATGCTCGGCTATCGCACTGCGCCTGCGCAAACACAGCTATAGTTTCCATTGAACACATGCACTAGAACAGCGTTACACACAACGGAAACTATATTAGTGATGAATCCTAGAGGCAATCATATGCTTTGTTCACAAAGATCATTTCCTGTTCAAGGAAGTTTAATCAGCTTTTACTTCACATGCTTTCATGCAACAACAAAAAATGTTAATGGTTAAAACGTATCCTTTTGAATCCATGTCCATACAACTCCACTTATATTCCCTTACTCCTACTTAAGAACACCGTTTAGACCATAATTTTTAATAGAAATACTGCTAAAATGTGGTTTGCAGTTATAATGTCTAAAACAACAAATACCACATGTACCATACCATTTGCTTCATAATTAGTGGCTTAGTAAAATATTCCAGGGCTACCGTACAAAACTTCTTCAGGAGTCTGTAAACCATTCAACCTGACATTTTTGTCATGGGTTATTTTGCCTAGGACTTATTCAACATGTGCTCACTTTGTGTTCGCATGTCTATTTGAAATGAATAATGTAGATTTAGGATGTTGGAAGGAAGAAGAAATATGAAAACGAATAATAGTGAGCAATACTATAGGGACATTTTATTTATTTTTACCTATACCAATATTATGAAGACCACTCCATCAGATAATATTTACCCCTCTCTATATGTCTCACTGTTATCTATCACTGCCTTGGACCAACATCACAATTTCTTAACCACTTTGCCTACTGACTCCCTGTATTTCTCTCTTCGGACATACCCACTTGCATTGTGCCATTACTAAACTCCTGTCTCTAATATCTTTCTTTGATCTTTTACAGTGTACTACCTCTCTAAAACATTGTGAAGGTCACTCCATTGACCTAGTCTTCTCATATCTCTGACGTCTCTCTGCTCTACAACCATCTCCTTATCTGTAACCTCACCATACCCATCAACCTCCACCTCCATGTACTCCATGTACTTACAAAAATCATGCAGTTTGCCATCTCACTACACCTTATCATCCAATCTATTCTCAAGACCTTGCTACAAAACACTACAACCCCACATTATTTACAAGACAAGTCTGCATTCAACTATATTACTTAGACTTCTCACATAATTTCATAGTCATTGCACTGAAATAATACAAGATAACTCCAAAAGTGCTCCTGCACTGTTGATCATGGCTGGAGAAAAGTAAATACTCACTCAGACTTCCTACATTCTAAATTAATGCTGCTCTTTTACACCTCAGCCCTCAGCCTTTCCAAACAAACAAATCTCTCTATGCTTTTTGCAACAGTATCATCCAATCCAAAACATCTCTTTTCCATTTTAAAATTCTTCCTGGACTCCTCAATATCCCCCATCACCGGTTTTACAGTTAAAGAACACATGAGCTGCTTCCTGCTGCTTAAACTGGTTCTTACACATTGTATCCCCTCTCTCTCTAATTCTGTAATCCCAGTCCTTACTCGTCAAGCCACTACACTAAAGAAACCCACTCCTTTATCTTTTTTTAAGTAATATCTAGTCACTTTCTGAAATTTCTTGATCTTTCTTCTACATTTGAAGAAGCATACCACCCACTCCTCCTGCATATTTTCTTCTTCCCTGGGCTTTGTGCCACTATCCTCACATAATTTAAGTCTATCTATTCTCTTCAGATTGTCGAGGCATTTCTGTTATTAAAATCATATTTTATTGTATTATTTTAATCTGATATTATGTTTTATATATCCTTTATATTCCTTTATAGATATATGTATTTTGGTATATCTTTTAGTTGGAATATATTTCACACTCTAATAGTCTTTTGTTCTTCCATGTAAGACATGATGTTATCTTTCTGGTATGCTGTTTTATAGTTTATTTCACATTTTTTCTTATCTTTTAAAACAATTTTCATGGATTTGGTGTTCTATTAACATATTTCTTATATGACAAACCAAACATAGGAAAGACAAGATGTCTGGAATAATTTGATTCCCATACAATACATTGCTCTTAGTATATATATGTTGACCAGTTAGAACCATTAAACTGTTAAAAGCATCTTAGTAATAATCTTATTTATTGCTTAGGGCCTTAATGTCATGATAGAGGTATTTGTGGATAAAATGTTATGGAACAGGAGCACCATCTAGTGCCATAAGGTATTATTTTGATATTTTTATATTAATTCTCGATAAATGATTTCCCATGATCCATTGGGACAGTTGTGACATCAAATTGCTTCATATTAATAATTAAAATCCCGTCGCTAATTTGGAATTTTGAGAGAAAAATCAGAATTTACTATAAGAAGGGAAAGGTATCACAATTCTAAATAAAATACACATTAGACACAGGACACACATGAGGGATTTGGAAAACTTTCCACTAATTGAAGAACTAACAAATGGCAGACACTTCCAGCATTTTAAGATTGTCTTACATTCTGAGGAACTCTCTTTCAGTCATATTCTGAGACACATTAACAAAGGAGGACACTCCCAGAGATAGACACATACTCCCAGATAGAGGTACACGCCCAAGATTCACAGATTCCAAGAAGCCAGAATTATTTTAGACAAAGAAAGAGTTTTTTGCCATTTTGGGTTAGGCACATGTTTTAGGCCCTTACACTTTTTAAGAGAAATCTAAAACAAAATCACTCCAGAATAATTGAGAAACCAAGGAGACTGAATCCTAAATCAAATTGGTAAAGTATAGATTTCATTTTTAAATATTTTGTGATAAATTGAAAATTATATGATAGAATTTGTCTGTTTATTTTTCATCAAAGAGATATTAAAATGTCATAGTTATTGAGAGTCATAATCCAGATATCAGTTTCAATACAAATGTATATTTTTATATTTTTGACTAAAAGAGATAAATTAATTTTGTTTACTTAATTTTTTAGCACTTATATCACAAAATATCCTATCATGATTCATAGATAAATCTTAAAAATTGCATATTACAATATGTAGATATTCTTATCATTATAATCTCATTATTTTGATATCAGTGATTTCTATAATTGGTTTATGTTATTTTATTTGTCTAAATGCTATATAGTTTTTACTGTGTATGTAATATGTGGTCATTTTATCAGAATACATTGCTTATTCAATCTTCAACATGCAATATCATTAAGATTGATGTTATTATTACTAGTAATTTATTAGATACATTGATACTATAGTTTTTACATGTTATATCATTGAAATTTGATATTAAACATTCCATGCTTGGTGAAATGCACTGGTGATTTATGTTTCATAAAATCTGAAGTGTTGCTATTGTTTTTAATTTGGCTGAATATTGATATCTGTGAATTTATTCTGCTAATTCTCATAATTAGATTATTTTTGCTTTGTTTTTATCAATAAACGTTATTTTATATAAGAGTTAACATTTGTCTATAAATTGATTGTGAACTCAGATATTTTATTTTATTAAAAAAGTTATGTCAAAAAATTACTGACAAGGTCTATCACCTTCCCTAAAAACTCAAAAACTTAAGACATATTGTGCAAATTAATAAGTTTAACTTTTGTTTGTAAATACTAGCAATAACATTTTAAATTTTTTGCTGATTCTTATATGTCAAACAAATTGTCTATGAACATCTCCCAGACAGCTCTACAACTGAACTGTCATTTTCTGTAAACAACACACAATCTGTCATCTCATATCTATTGTCTTGCTATCATACCTGATTCAGACCTCTCCTTAATCCATCACATTTTATCACTCTTCAAATCCTGCCATTTCTACCTCGAGAACATATCACAAATTTACCTCTTCCTTAGATAAGAGACTACAAAGATTCATATCCATACTTTCATGTCCCAACTTGACTATTACAAGTCCATCCTATGTTATTATATCCTGATCATTTCTGCCAGACGTATTTGTTTCACCAAACACACCAACACATCATTTGCTGTCCCCCCTCTGCCAGTCCCTATAATGGCTCTTAAAATTCAAAATGCTAAGCACAAGTGCACTGAGCTTCCTTATATCTCAACTTTTTTTCTCTGGACACTCTTTAGAATTCATAACATTATATTCTTCATAGTCTTCAGCTATTTAAGCATTCAGAAAATCCACCTATTTAGAGAAGATACCACTTACCCATTCTGGTTCTCACATACCTGTCCCTACATCACATTAAAATAGTTTGCCATCAATAATAAACTTCAAAATTCTAACTATAAAATATAAATCTCTCAATAGCATCACACCTCTACATCTACATCTCAGCTGATGTCACCAGATACTGCCATCTTTGCTCTGCCCATTATTCCTTTTGTCCTTGTCCTTTTTAAGAGCCACCTCATGCTTTGGAATTCACTACCGTGCTACATTAGACGCCCTTACCTACTTAACTCTTGTAACTACAAAATTCTCTATTCTGGTCCTTCCACACCTATCCCTCCACCCTTGTAACATTTATATTCATCGAGCAGTGCTCTTACTTCATCTCACTGCCAGACTGTATGTCTCACAAGAACAGAGCACAAATATCTTCTTGCACCAATATGAATAGACAGTTCTTTTGTCTTCTACCTAATGTAATTCCAGCTCACGCTATTCTTTTCTCCTGCCTGTTTTATAAGTGTGACAGACAAAACCCGTTAAACAAACAGTTTTAAATCATAGTTGCTTCGAGTACTAAGGGCACATTTTGGGAGATGTGTTTACAGTACCACGTCAGCAAGAAAACTTGTACTTGGCAGGTTTACCTTAGATAATATAAAAATAGAACAAAAAATTATAGTCAAATACATCACAGTTTAGTATGTAGACTAATAATTATAATATTACTTAAAATGTTAAAAAGGTCCGTGGAAGTCATTAAGATTTGCAATCATCCTTTTGCACCACTTTTACAGTAGATATCCACTCTCTAAAAGTGGTCCACTAACTGTTAACAACTAGAGTAAGAGACTATCAATGAAGACATTTGGTTTACTAACGCTTGTTGTGTTAAATACACTCTGTCATAATTGAATCCTTTTGTTGTTCAGTCATTCATTCTTATCTGACTCTCCGTGACTCTATGGACCTCAGCATGCCAGGCACATCTGTCAGCCACTGCCCCTCTGAGATCCATCAAGCTCATAATCATTGCTTCAATAACCTCACCTATCCAACTCTGCCTCTGTTGTTTCCTTCTTCTTGTGCCTTCAATTTTTTTCCATCATCAAAGTATTTTCTTGAGAATTCTGTCTTTTAATGATATGGGCAAAATATTTGAGCTTTAGCCTCTTGATCATACCTTCAAGTGAACAGCTTGGCTTGATTTCCTTTAGTATTGATTGATTGAATCTTCTTGCAGTCCAAGGGACTCTAAGCTTTTTCCAACAACACAATTCAAAGGAGTCAATTCTATGGCACTCAGCCTACTGTATAGTACAGCTCTCACATCAGTATGTTACTACTGGGGATACCATAGTTCTAACATTGGGGCTTTTGTTCATAATTTAATATCTTTGCTTTTTATTAGCTTATCCAGCTGTACCATAGCTTTCCACCCAAGTAGAAAACAACTTTTAATTTCTTAACTGCATTCACCATCTGCAGTGATCTTGGATCCTAGGGAAATAAAATCTGTCACTGCCTCCACTTCTTGTCCATCTATTTGCCAGTAAATGAGATTGCTGCTTGCCATGATCTGGTAATATGGTCAGACTGCTTGACGCCTATATGCCTACAAGCCCTGGACTAACACGGTACCTCTCCATCAGAAGCAGAGTTACACCATGCATCTCCACCTCAAAGCCGATGTTATGCTCCATAGAGGGGAATAGGGGGTAGAAACTTTTGTGACTGAGCAACAGCTATATGTAGAGTGAAATTCAAGCCTTTGCAATGTTTATTTTGGTTCATTATTGAAGTTTGCTACAGTTTTATAATGGCATGGTTGAAGTTGCTTTGTAGCCAAGTTTGGGAAAATATTTTACAGTCCCTAAATAAAACTCATTGCCTGTTGTATGAATACAAGAGTCAGAACTGTATTTTGTATTAGGGGAAGATCATTATTATTTTACCAGTGAAAACATCAATCCTCTACCAAAGATACCCTTCAGCAGTGTCTGTGTGCTGAAAATAGCCTTTCAGATCCAGAACAAGATTCTAACTGGTGGGATTTCCGTGTGGATGGCCCAGCTCTGTGACATACTCTTATCTCTAATAATTATGATACGCACTAGCGACTACCCCGTCAAAAAGGACTGCAATAAAATTTTAAGACTGGGAATGCTGTACCTTCAACACTCCTCGCAAGGCCCACGCTGAGCGCCTTTGGCGCTTATTACAAGCCTCTCCCTCGGTCTTCTGTACGGGCCCCAAGATGAGCACCTTCGGAGCTCTTTGCGAGCTCCACAATGAGTGGCTCAATGCAGGCCATGACAATCCACAACATTTGTAGTTCTCAATGTTCACCTTCGGTGCTCATTGTGAGCCTCTCCCCAGTCTCTGACCCCTGTGTCTGTTTCCGCCTCTCGCCATGCTTTGTGTCTTTTTTGTTTTTCCTTATCTCCCCCTCTGTGTCTCTTTTCCCCCTTCTCTCAGCCCTGTGTCTCTTTCCACCCTCTCCCTCCCCTGTGTCTTTCTCCTCTGTGTCTGTGCTGCAGATTTGCATGGCTCGCGATGAGTGCAGTTGCTTGCTTTGTTTGGCTAAGTGTTACTGGCTTTGTGATCGTGTTTACTTTCTCGTGCTAAGTGTTACTGACTTCGGGGTTGTTTTTACTGCCTTCGGCCTCGTTTTCATCCTTTTTATGTTTTTTCGTCGGCCATTTTTTTCTCAGTTAGCTGATTTTCGTTTGCCAAAAATCAGCAAATATGTCTCAAATTAACTTGCAACCTCTCTCACTGGCTCCCTGGCTCTCCCTCTGTGCTGTGTGTGAGCGTATAATGTGTTTTTTTAAGTATTTGGAATTTTTTGGTGGTTTTTCAAGTTCAGTGGTTCGGCCGTCAAAGTCGTAAATTATTGCATGGCTTGTGATCATCGCCAAACTGCTACGCGCTAAGTCCCGCTGACTCTCGGTCCCTGCAATGAGCGCCTTCGGTCATTTTAGGGCGGGGCTCGCAATCGTGACGACAACTCGCAGATTGACAACTATTTTAGTTGATAATTTATTAACTCACAAACTTTCTAGAAAAGCATATTTTTGTTATGTATTGCTAAGTACCAGCCCTGCTATATACCTAGGCCTTGGGTGAAACAAAAATGATGGGTCTGCTCAATAAAAGCTTAAAACAGTTTAAACTCTGTGTGCACTCTATCTGTGAGAGCTCTCTCTGTGCACTTTCTGTGTGCAGTCTCTCTGTCTGTGCGCTCTCTCCCGCTATCTGTGTGCGCTCTCTCTATGTGCAATTTTGCTCTGTACCTCTCTCTCTTTCTCTCTGTACCCTTCCCTCTCTGTCTCTCTTGCTCTCTGTGTGCTCTCCATCTGTGTGCTCTCTCTCTCTTTGCGCTCTATGTCTATACTCTCTCTGTGCACTTTCTCTCTGCACTTTATTTGTTGGTGCTCTCTCTATGTCCTGTGTCTCTCTCTCCCTCTCTCTCTGTTCTGTGTGTCTTTCTCTGTACTGTGTGTGTGTCTGTCTCTCTCTGTCCTGTCTATGTCTCTCTGTCCTGTGTGTGTGTGTCTGTCTCTCTCTGTCCTGTGTCTCTCTCTCTCCATCTATTTCACTCTATCTGCCCTGTGTGTCTCTCTCACCCTCCTGTCTTTCTTTAAGGCCTGTCACTCTCTCTCTCTCTGTCCTGTCTCTCTCGCTCCTGGCGCTGTCTCTCTCTTTCTGTTTGTTCTCTCTCTCTGTGCACTGTCTGTGTGTCTCTCTCTCTCTGTGTGAGCTCACTCTCTGTGCACTCCCTCTCTCTGCACTCTCTGTGGCTCTCTCTATTTCTGCACTCTCTCTGTACACTCTGTCTGTTTATGCTGTCTCTGTGCTCTGTCTGTGTACTCTCTCTCTCTCTCTCTCTTTGCACTCTGTGCACTCTCTCTGTGTGCGCTGTATGTGTACACACTCTGTCTGTGCACTCTCTCTCTGTGTAAACACTCTGTCTGTGCGATCTCTCTCGCTCTGTACCTCTCTGTCTCTCTGTACCTCTGTCTCTCTCTCACTTACTTTGCTGTTTGTCTCTCTATGCTGTTTCTCTCTGAACTACATAATATTTGCCGGCTGCTGTTAATGCCAACGTTTAGGCCCCACACCCAATGACATCACCGCCACACCCTCAATGACGTCAGTGTTACTTATATCTGATAACTATTATAAGGTGTATATTTATACAATGCATACATAGATTACAGGGCAGTGAGAGCAGCACTTACCTGCTCAGGAACTGACCCATCCTAGATGTGTCTTGTCAGGGAGATGCTGAGTTCCTGTCAGTGCCTGCGGAAGTTTTGGGAACTAGAGGGCTGTTCTGTTAAGAGGTTTCCTGTCAGCTCCATGTGGGGATGCTGATTCGTGTGTATGAGAGTGAGGTCCCAGCTCAGACCCACTCTTATCAGCATAGATTGTGAGAGCCGGAGGGGCGGCCATGGCTCCTTGACTGCTTCTCACACCTGCCTGTCACTGCTCCACATGGGACGCTTTCTCACCCCTCCTGGCCATGATCTCTTCCCCAGAGTGGCCATAGAAGGGTTTGGGGTGGGCGGGGGTAAGGTGAGGCCCTACACTAAATAATTAAAAAAATTCAAATAAATCTGCACTGGGGCCCTGCCAAAAAAGGGCGCCAGTGCAATGTACCGACTGAAGCTGTGCTAACTCTGCCAGTGACTACAATGAACATTTCTAATACATTTTCACATTCACCTGTTATAGTGTTTATTTTTTATAGTGTTTTCACAAATATTGCAGTCCAATAAAGACCTTCAGCTCTGTTCCTCAGAGTACTACCGTACATGTATAGTGATATACACAGCATATGGATTATTGTGTGGCAATGGGGTCTCAATCTACAGAAACAAAATTTGTGAAGGATAAGGGTCAGTAGAGCTTGACTGGTGCATGTTCTTGATTGGATATATTCATACTGTGGGAGTTTATGTGAAGCGCACTGTGCTAATGTGCTTAAAGTGATGCTCACAGTTACTTGCTAACCATATCTAGTGCATCTCATTCCATAGGCCTCTCAGGAGGTTATTCTTTGTGTGGCTTTTCTTTTTTTTTAAGGCAAACACCTTTAAGAAAACACATTACTCCCTCTCCATCCAAGTTCTCTATGTTATTATTTCTTATACAAAACAGGCTTATTTTTTATTTCATGTGTAAGCAGACTATATGTTGATAAAGCTACTCTGTTGCTAGTCGGGATTGTGAGTTTGGAGATAAAAATCAGTTATTTTCAGTTGACATCAGCTAATGTGGACATAAAGGTTAAAATCTATAAATATATCTTGGTTACTAAGGAATTCAGTAGAACAGCAATAGGGACTGAGTATCTAATGAAAAATACATGAACTACTCTACTAGACACTTCATGTATTTAATCACATGCTGTGCCCATAATTTTTAGTATTTTGATTGGATCTCAGCTATAAAAAAACATTTATAGACCATTTGCAAATTAGTAAACTGTGTCATTATACCATTAGCTTGTTATTTCAAGAATCTCACAATTCAGATTGCCCTACTTTTAAAATCATTGTACACATGAAAGAAAACTGTCTCTAAATATCTTGGAATTGTTACATAAACAGGATGGTCTTTTGGATATTTATTCTGTAATATCCGCTCTTCTGAACATTTTGAATGGGTTATAAATTAACACAGACCTGTAGCAGATTTCTATAGGAAACTATCAGCCTGATTAAATTGCGATTCTGCAAATTTAAAAGGGCTCTATTTAAGCACATAGCATATTTTTTTAAAGAAGTTTTTAGTTAGTGAAGACCTTGCTTTTGGATAGAAGTTCACTAACTAAAAATTTCTGTAAGAAAATATGCCATGTGCTTAAATAGAGCCCTTTTAAATTTGCTGAATCGCAATTTAATAAGGTTGTATGTTTGTAATAAGGAAAACAAGTATTCCTTGCTAGTATCTTTATTCTTCATAGCTAATGGTAAGAAAGTTGTACAATACAGTGGAGTGTTATACATATATTTTTCTCACCATCATATACAAAACATTTCACCTTCTTGCACACTTTCTTTGCACAAAAAATAGTTTAGGCATGGCTATTAGAACTTGATGCTAATAAAAATAATAATGTTTCTTATCATGTCCTTTTCAGTTAAATCTATTATACATTCAACCACCTTTCGTTCTTCTTCCTCCTCTTAAACTACAACATCACACTTCCTTACATACACAGGACAGCATACACTTCATAATCTCCCTTACTGTTGCATACACCTGATATTTCCCTGTTGTTGAAATAGTGATCTTATTAATGTAAATATCTATATTTATATTTATTAATTTTAAGTTCAGCTTTAGTAAAAAAAATGCTTATATTAATGTTGTCTATTACAATGTGATTATAGACCAGCAAACAGGGGAATAGGAACTGGGGACATGGGGGACACAAAAATAGCAAAATTAAACTTAATCATGCATTACCAGATTTGGCTATTTCTTCCTCATGGAAAGCTTTGACACAAAGTTTATCTTATCTTTATATATATATATATATATATATATATATATATATATATATATATATATATATATATATATAGTACATTTGTGTTCTGGCTCAGAATTCCGAGAAAAACAGTTATTAGACTGCATTCTGGGAAGCTGAGCCGGGACATGCAAATGTATCCACAAATTCATCGCTCTTCTATTCATCACCATTTCAAATATGGCTTCCTTTAAGCTTATGCCCACTGCATTACACAGCCTTTATGCAAAGGCAAGGTTGGATTATACACAAGCTGAGAATCCTATCCACATAAAGCTGTTTCAAGCTTACTGGCTATCATCAGCATGGAGCAGGATCTCAGCTTGTGTTGTGGATCTTACGAGTAGGCAGTTCACCACAACAATCATTTATAATATGGTGGGCAAAAGAACAATAGAAGCCCTCCACCGTACAGTAGTACATTATATAAATAGTACATCTGTGTTCTGCTTCCCAGAATGCAGTGTAATAACTGTCTTTCTTGGTATTTTGACCTGAAATCAGGATTTTTAACTTGTTTTAGACATTCAAATGTGAACACAGATGTACTATTTATTTACTGTACTACTGTACGGTGGAGGCTTCTATCGCTCTTTTGCCCACTATATTACAAATGATTGTTGTGGTGAACTACCTACTCATAATTTCCACAACACAAGCTGAGATCCGCTCCATGCTGATGATAGCCAGTAAGCTTGAAACAGCTGTACATGGATAGGATACTCAGCTTGTGATTAATCCAACCTTGGCTTTGCATAAAAGCTGTGTAATGCAGCTGGCATAAGCTTGCAGGAAGCCATGTTTGAAAATAGCTGTAGATTGATGAGCGAGACATTTGTGGGCACATTTGCATGTCCCGGCTGCGTTTCACAGAATGCAGTGTAATAACTGTTTTTCTCAGAATTTTGAGCTGGAAACAATTTTTTTAAATTGTTGTAGACATTCAAATGTGAACACAAATGGACTATTTATTTACTATATATATATATATAAATATATAAATATATATATACTGTATTGGTCCGAATATAAGCCTCACCTTTTTTACGTTTTTTGAGTTTGCGAGTTACGGGTGCGGCTTATATTCGCGACCGTAAAAAAAGTCACTGCTGATTTGCGAGCTTGCGAGTTGCGTGTGCGGCTTCTATTCACGAACGTAAAATTACTGCCGATTTGCGTGATTGTGAGTTAAGGGTGCCGATTTGCGTACTTGAGACTGCGGTATTGTAGCAATTGAATAGCGATTTACAGTTTTAGTGATTCTAACATCCTGTAAGTAGAGATGTCGCGAATAGTTCGCCGGCGGACTGTTCCCGGCGAACATAGCATGTTCGCGTTCGCGGCGAACTGCGAACATATGCGATATTTGACCCGCCCCCTATACTTTATCATTGAGCAAACTTTGACCCTGCATGTCACAGTCAGCAGACACATTCCAGCCAATCAGCAGCATACACTCCCTTCTAGAGCCTTCTACCTCATGGACAGCAGCCATTTTGGAATCATAACTAACTTGCAGTCTTACTGAGAGGAGGCTGAGTGTAGGTGATACTGCATCAATAGGGAAAACCATAGCTAGGCTACTGTACACAGTGTGCAATACAGTCCTGAAGGACTCTTTTGATCTCTGCTGCAAGGACACCCCTGTGTCTCTTCCCCCCCTTATCATCATCCTCCCCTCACCTTAGCACCCAACCCTAACACCCCTCACACTTATTCATAACACCCATCAACCTAACACCTAACCTGATGAGGGAGGGGGGATGAGACACAGGGAAGGGTGATGAGGAAGGGGGGAAAGAGACACAGGGGAGGATGATGAGGGAGGGGGTAAAGAGAAACAGGGGAGGGTAATGAGGAAGGGGGGAAAGAGACACAGGGGAGGATGATGAGGGAGGGGGGGAAGAGACACAGGGGAAGATGATGAGGGAGGGGGAAAAGAGACACAGGAGAGGATGATGATGGTGGGGGGAAGAGACACAGGGGAGGATGATGAGGGAGGGGGTAAAGAGATACAGGGGAGGATCATGAGGGAGGTGGGAGGATGATGACGGAGGGGGGATGAGACACAGGGAGGGTGATGAGGAAGGGGGAAAGAGACACAGGGGAGGATGATGAGGGAGGGGGGAAGAGATACAGGGGAGGATGATGATGTTGGGGGATGTTAGGTTATTTATGCCCTTTATGGATTAAAACCAGACTCTGCATCAACTATGTAATTTTCCGTGGGAGTTTTGACATGTATCCCCCTCCGGCATGCCACAGTCCAGGTGTTAGTCCTCTTAAAACAACTTTTCCATCACTATTGTGGCCAGAAAGAGTCCCTGTGGGTTTTAAAATCCGCCTGCCCATTGAAGTCTATGGCGGTTTGCCAGGCTTGCCGGTTCGCGAACATTTGCGGCGGGTCGGGCTCGCGGTTCGCGAACCGAAATTGTTATGTTCGCGACATCACTACCTGTAAGGCCTGTAACCTGCAAAAAAAGTTACAGTACTAATTAGAAAGCCTGTTTCTTGCAATGGCTGATCACTTGAAGAGAGTCTTTTTCTCTCCGATTTTAAGGGTGCGGCTTATATTTGAGTACTATCTTTTTTCTATTTTTCCCTTGAATTTTACAGGTGTGGCTTATATGCGTATGCGGCTTATATTCGGACCAATAAGGTATATATATATATATATATATATATATATATATATATATGATTTTTTATTGTATTTGGGGACTGGGCAATAAGAATTTAGACAAAGAAGTTTGCCCCTGCCTCCTGTCCTGGAAATAGAATCGAATTATACCACCCAGATTTTTGGGGGCACCTACGCCCATGCCTGCGAATACAGTAATTTTTTATATAGGTATAAATATTGCTGTTATTGCTAAGCTCCATAAAGAATTAAAATTATGACCTAAAATGGGGCTATATTCAAGACTTGAGACTTTGATTGTAATGTGATATATATTAAACCCACTTAGGGTCTGCAATAATTTTCAAGTGCTTATAACTTTGTCTTATGTGGGTTTGATACTAAAACATTTTGGGTGGAAATGTTAAGAAAAAGTGTAACTTTTAAGATCTAGTGTTTTAAAAGATGGCTCTTCTTTAAAGTCGTTCCTTACATACCTGCACCAATATGATCAAAATAGCCAGTAAAATCTTAGCTAAGGATGTGGTCCTAACATTTACACCAGGGCTATGCTTTAATAATGTGCATTAAAAGGGTACATCAGAGGTCCAAATATGGTTCAAGTAAAAAGGTATGCCTAATAACAAGTATTTGACCAACTGAATGCTATTTAAAAAAAGAAAACATGAAAAAATTTAAGGCATGAAGGAAAAATATGGATGAAAAGTTATGTCTGAAGGTTTGTAGATAGTATATGTCATCTATTCACTTTTGTAGTTAGTGAGGTGGGCAGTTATTTCTCGGTTTCCAGGAACAGTATTGGAGTAAACAGGTTTCACCTTTCATACTTCACCTTCCATACTTCATCTGTCCCCACTGTGTATTGTTTGCACATGTGATCCCTCTTCCACACACTTATTCACGTGAGCATCTTTTGCTGCACACACACAATCACAAACGAATTATTTGCTGCACTTGCACGCATCTCATGCACTCACACTCTCATGTTCACAACGGGCACCACTTGTGCTGAAACAAGGGTGTGTTTCTGCTTAGGCCCATGAGGTCCAGGCCTAGGTCAGCCTAAACAAGGGACAGCAAAATGTCTGAAGATGCAGTGCAATACATTGACATATCTTTATACATGCATAAAAATGTCTATATGCAGTGGTATTTCTGTCTGTAAGTGTACTTGACACTTTCTGACATACCATATATATACATAAAAACACACAAACCTATGATTTAACATATAGAAAGGAGGAGCTGCAAGTGGGGCACACAAACCTGAATACCCAAGGGCATCATAAAACCTACATAGGCCCATGTGCTGACACATACACTTATACACCTTGACCTAAGCAAGGCCCAGTTGGTATGTGCACATAATAATGTGTACCCTCTCATTTATTAACTATAAAGATTAGACACAGACCACTTCTTGGGAGATAACTGGCCACAGCGTTGATTGGTAAACACAACATGATGTAATAACCATAACAATAAATAAATAGCTCTGGGCTAAGACCGACACTGAAGCAAGGAGCCTGCATGGTCTGATTTCTTAATAGCCCATGACATCCCGGCACACTACCTTCCAATTCTCCGCGCCAACTTTTCCAAAAGCCCGTAGGGCTGTTACGGTGGCTGCTTCTGCGCTAAGCGAGTGGGCCTTCAAGCTTCAATGCGGCATATGCCCAAGCGCTGCTGGCAATCTCCAACCTTGTAGCATCACACTCATATGAAACCAATCCTGTTTCAACAGGGAAAGGTGCAAACAACCCCGCGATTTGGACCAAGAGAGCCATAAACCACGAAGGGGGAGCTATAAGTATGCATGTTGCACTGTAACTACCTCCCTTCCCCACCTGCTGAACTTGGACCTTTGCCAAATGGTCACCTGATCCCCTGGATCGCCAGACCAGTCACCTGAGGCCGACATACCTTGTCTGTTTACCAGCCAACCTCTTGCTATCATCCTCACTAGCGGGAAAGAGATGGCCGTCCAGAACCACAAGGCTTCAACTTGTCACAGACCTCTTTCCAGAACCGCAGTATCCAGCCACATGGTCATATGATCACCCTTTGGATCCCAAGACCAGGCACGTGAAGATGCCCCACCTTGCCTGTATACCAGCTAACCTCTCGCTACCGGCAAACCCACGGGAAGGGAGAGATGGCTGAACAGCCCACAAGGCTTGCACTTATCACAGACCTCCTTCCCGAACAGTGGTATCTCCGGCCCTTGGGAAAAGGCTACCAGTCATCTGCGGTCTCTTTGTCATAGCTCCTGTTCATCTTTTCCACCTGCTCTCTCCATCCAGTCCCTCGTAGGACCTATTAACCCGGTTTGTTTCCGATGGGCTACACTGCTCGCTGACGCCCCACCTTCGGGACACCTCCTCTGAGCCTTGGATTACTGAAAACCCCCAACCTAGCCCATGCACACTCACTTACCCAGCGACCAAACTGTCCATCCTCCCACTCCGGCCAGTAGACCGAGGCGCGCACATAATAAGGACCCGTCAGCCATTCTGTCTTGAAAACTGGTACCTACTTTACACTAAATGCTCCTTATTGGTACTGCACAAAGGGTTTCCGCCCATGCGGTCCCGAACAGGATACTACATACTGAGATTAACTAGCCTGCACCACCACCATATGCTCCGCACACGCGATTTACTGCCCCTTGGTTCACTGCCCAACAAGCCGTGCATATCTCCAGAAGGCTCTACAAAGCCAACTATCTTAAAGCACTAGACACCATCACCATAGCTTATGATTCCCCCCTGCATGATGAAAGAGTGACACAACCACAGTGGATGAAAGGAGTGACACCACCTACTACCACATACAGCCGCTGCCCTTTTGAGACCTCCCTTATCTCAGACGCACCTAAGAGGGTGGAGAGTCAAAGCACAATGACCACCACTGCTGCATACCCGTATATACACCCGCCACTGAGGATTATGTGACATACCCAGACGAAAGAACAAAGAAAAAGTCCAGATAGGATACTACCTTGCCTGACCCTCTGTAGACGGCAAAAGAGGACCCAACCGAGCCGAACCAAGACTATTTGCAGGTCTGTGCAAAGCGGCACCAAGACACCCAACATAAAAGCCAACATATAAGCCCTCCCTACCATGCAATACCTAGGTCAAACATGTCTGTGGCAAGAAGCCCAGAAACCAAATGACGCTCATTTGCATATCACCCGTGTAGCCTAGATCACCTGCATCTATAATATTATATGCAAAACACCTCTGCTATCGACCACACACCAACCTAGTCCCACCTAGAGGAGTCTAACTGTAAACAGCCCCCAAGACCATACAGTGAAATGTATATTACAAAGCAATAGCCCCCAAACCCCAGACTAATGCAACGCCGCACCCAGTAGAGCACAATTGGGAGAAATTGGCCCCTAACTCCAAAGTCCTCCAAGCCTCATGAACAACACCATTTGACCCAGCCTGGTAAACCGACCTGAATATATGGGCTTATGGCCCTTCCCCCAGGTAACTCCCCAAGGGCGTAAAGGTTGACAATCTTTAAAACAAGCAACCACAAATCGCTGGACATGGAGCCGATGGTGAAGATACACATTCCCTCATTACCTCTATACTCCTCAGTCCACACATGCCGATCCTGGCACAAAAAGAGTTAATAATATCATGAAACTCACATGGACAAGAATATAATATCCTTTACTTTATGACTATATCATATTCAGGAAAACGAAACTGATAGCACCCCGCCTGAAAGACCCTTAAAACTTTTACATAATTAGAGACAAACCTGACAATCCCTCATACATGGCTTCCCCACCACATACCAACACGCACATGGCTACCATCCTACTGGTGCAATCATGGTTTACGACAGACTAGGAGCCCGACGAAGGTCCCACAATGCAACTACGGACTAAAACTAATTTATTTTTTTCTTTTCTTATTAAGGCTAGCTCCTAGGCCTGTAGATGCTGACCGCTACCCGCACAATAAAAGGATGTATAGTACCTACCCATGTGTGCGTCATACCGACGAGGAACCACTGTCAAGTCAGCAACTAGCTCGACCCCACTAATTGAACCCGAAGCTTTAGCCACACCCCGCCCTGAGTAATACACTGGGGGGGGGGGGGGGGTTAAGTATTGTGGGTGATAGCCATGGAACTCTGAGAAACCTCTATAACCGAATTCCTATAAACTTGCAAAACATATTCACATATTTGCCGAGACAATGCTACTACATAGGGTCACTATGTGCTGCCTACCTCCGCTGCAGTGTCCCAAACCGCCTGGGGTTACTTACAGTATGAGAGGGCCGTAAGGGGGCGGTGACGTTACCATGAGTCATAGCCTGTCCGATGGCGGAATGTACAGCTAAGGGGTGGGGGCGGGCATTGGGCTGGGAACATACAGCTGATGGTATCCTGTTACCTGAAGAGATCCGTGTCATAAAAGCACAATGGACAGTGAGAATAGAGAGAGGGGTAATACACCTCCGGCAGAGGAGGGTACTGATCTGGCAAGTGGCAATGACACAGTTTGGCATAATTAAAGGGATAGCACAAAGGACTGCAAGGCATGATGGAAGGCAGGGATAGAACAGAACGTAGAGGTGACCGCAGGGCAAGACAGGTAGACAGAGGTAAAGTGACAGAGTTGCCAGAGATAAATGCCAAGGCACTAAGGGGATGCAGTGTATACAACGAACTGCAGGGCAGAATGGAGTGGTGGAGCTGTGTGCGCGGGAGGTGACTACATGAATAGCAGTGAATGCTGCAGGGCAGAATGAAATTGCACTGTTATTTTTATTTTGTTTTCTTTCTAAAATATGAGTCAGTTAACACTTGTTAGACATACCATAAAGGAAAAAGCTGAGCATAGTGGTGCTTAAACTGCGCTTGTATCTCTGTTGAGGGTGCTAACACATGTAAGCAGCTTAGTAATACAGATGGGTTATATGGAAAGAGTTTCTTTCTATGAAGCCCACATATATCCTCTTTGCATTAACTTAGGATCCTGCAGAGCAGTATGCATATTCAGTGCCTACGTGTGTATAAGAGGCAGAGCAGGGATAGGAAGATGAAGTTGCCAACAGGGCCATACAGTATACCTTCCTGGTCACTATCATATTAATCTAATAGGCATGTGCCCTAACTGCCTTATAATACAGTTGCATACCCCAAAAATAAATTCAACATCAATGGGGGTGGGGGGCAGGACCAACATCAGTGACACAGATGCCCCGCCTACCACAGTCACCAGGCAGGCACAACAGGAACCCTGCACACACAACTCCCTGTACCCGGCACCACACGCTGGCGTGCACCCTGTGCTGCAACCCACTACCCCCTAACCCCCGGACCCCCCTCGTGACTCACCTCCGAGCCCAGAGGCCCAATGCCTCATTGGCTCCCTACATGGGCCCCAGCCATGAGGCTGGAATGTCTGAAGGAAGGGGGGTGCAAAGCCATAGCGGGCCTCGCAACCCCTCTCCGTAACCGCCCTGCTGCAGACCAGGACCACCGGGAGGTGCGCATGTACGGAAAAGGAGGGTTAACTTTTTTATGGCTCACCAGCCGAGAGCCTCATCGCCAGCTGGTGCGCTCTTTTTGCGTCCCAGCTGCCTTTGCTCCGGACAGCCTCTAGGCAGTCGCCCCCCACCTCATCCTCCTGCGCCTCCTCCAATGGGCAAACCAGGCCCACCGTGAATCAACAACCCGCAACCGCCCTGCTGCAGGCAAGGACCGCCACGAGGGGCACAGGTGCAGGGAAGGTGGAGGGAGGGTTACAATGGCACAACTGCCCCTCAGCCAAGAGCCCCAATCATCGCTCCGGCCAGCCTCTAGGCAGTCGCCACTTGCTCTTACCTGCTCCCACTGTGCCATCCGTGCCACAATAGGCAGCCCAGGCCCACAGGCCACGGAAGCAGGAGCCCCCACCCGCTCGCATGGCTGGCTGGGGGCATACTGGTGGGAATGGTGCCAACAGCCTATCACTGGCTCCACCTCCCCCGGCCAGCCACTTCCTGCTCCTACCCGGTTAATTTTAATAGCTAGCATCACTTTCCCTTTCATTAAAAGTACAGTAGTCTGTGTATATTTGCATTTACAGTGTTACGGATAGGACTTTAACCCTCTTGCGTGTCCTCTCTAGTACCCGTTGGCTTTTTGGCTCTATTTGCGGTTTACGGGGAGGAACCCAGTGATTTAGTTTTTTTTGCCCTTACCCCGCAATTCGTTGGCGGGCTGCTATACGCTGCCAATTTAATAGCCGCAAGTCTTACAGGCTACATTACAGACTACAGGTTTACACGCCGAGGGCTGTAAGTATGATGCTTACAGCTGCCAATTCCAGATTCTCCTTCAAACTGTGTATATACTGTAAGTGTAAATATCTTTCTGAAATACTGTGCTTTATTAGGGTTTTGTCTGGACTGCTGCACACCCCTGAGAAAGCCATGATAAAGCCTAACAAAGCCCCACCCTGCACTGGACATAAATGTTTCTAATGAAATTTAAAAAAAAATGTAAACCTTACATATGGGGATTCAAATGATCTTTCATTGTATGCCTACACCAAGACAAAATCAGGTGCGTAATAACCATTCAACACTGTGACCTGAGTTTGATTCCAAGTCAGGAAACCAAGAGGTCACACCACCCTGAAATCGAGCAGGGTTGGTCCTTGTCGGTATTTGGATGGGAGACCCCCTTGAAATACCAGGAGTTGTATGCTGTGGCCCACTGGAGAAGGAACTGGCAAACCACTCCGGTATCTCTGCCATAAATAACAAGAGGATCAACATGGTGTGTTAAGTCCACGAGGTGACAAAATATTCTTAGGTGGTATTCTTAGGTGGCCTTCCATACAAGTATTGACCAAGTATTGACCCTGCTTGGCTTCAGGGTGGTGTGACCTCTTTGTTTCCTGACTGGAATATAACCCAGTTCGCAGTGGGGAAAGCATTGAATCCTAAACACTGGACCCTACATATAGACAGTGCCTTGCAAAAGTATTCACCCCCCTTGACTTTTTAACTATTTTGTTACATTACAGCCTTAAGTTCAATGTTTTGTTAATCTGAATTCTATGTGATGGAACAGAACACAATAGTCTAAGTTGGTGAAGTGAAATGAGAAAAATATATACATAAAGCTATTTTTTAGAAATAGAAAATAGAAAATTGGCATGTGCGTATGTATTCACCCACTTTGTTATGAAGCCCATAAAAAGCTCTGGTGCTACCAATTACCTTCAGAAGTCACATAATTAGTGAAATGATGTCCACCTGTGTGCAATCTAAGTGTCACATGATCTGTCATTACATACCTTTTTTGAAAGGCCTCAGTGGCTGCAACACCTAAGCAAGCGGCACTACTAACCAAACACTGCCATGAAGACCAAGGAACTCTCCAAACAAGTAAGGGATATATATATATGTGTGTGTGCATGTGTGTGCAACTGCATTTAATACCCATAGACACGTAAAATTTCAAAGTTTTACAATATTGGCATACAAGTCTATAAAATATAGAATAAAAAAAGGCTAGTGTAGATATTTGAGAATAAGATTTCCATTATTAAAGTATCAGCCTCTTAACTATACATTTCCTATTTCCATTCTTTTCCCAAAGTGAATGCCCCATGCCCCCCTGTTCTTGTAAGTTCCTAAGGTCTTAAACCTTAACGGAGCCCGCAAGAATTACAGCTATTAAATTGGCCTCTTAAAGCTACCCGCAAATGATCTGCGGGTTACAGGCTGAAGAACCCTATGGTATGTCGAAATCGAAACCCTGTTACAGCAAAACCTTTGATCTGTCAAGCCCATAACTGTTACGTTTAAAAATCGCTATGAAATTGCTACAAGGTCCCCAAAGACGCACTGGCATTCAATCCGGTAACCCGCAAATGGAGGCAAAAATATTATGGCTCCAAATAGAACCCGCAAGGGGTTTTACAGACAATTTCTTGACACTGTAAAAGACAATATAAACACACCAGTGGGCTTTAATCTATGAGAAAAGCATGGAAAGGCATTATAATTACTTGCACAATAATCCCCAAATAAAAAAAAGGGATTTAAAAAAACACAAAAACATGAAACCATGCCATTTTAACCCTCCCTTATGTGGACCCTGGAAAATATATAACCCTTCCTTCTAATGTGACCCTGGAATATATATATGAGTGCATATACATCTCGCTCATCACATCTCCATTGGGAAAACAAATAGTGGCCATATTTCACAGCCACATCACATAGATCAAGTATCAGGGGAATATTTTATTATTTGTTGCTCAGTCCTTCAGTCATGTCCGACTCTCTGTGACCCTATGGAATGCAACACATGTAGCTATGTCTCTGCCTCTGCTGTTCCACAAGGTTTGCATGCCAAAGATACTAGAGTGGGTTGACAGTTCCTTCTCTAGTGGACTGTAATTTGTCTGACCTCTCTGCTATGACCTGCCCACCTACAGTGGTCCTACATGGTATAGCTCACAGCTTCATTTAGGTACACAAGCCCCTTCACCACCACCACTTAGCAATCCGCAAGGGCACCAGGGGAACATACACCACACTAACGTAAATTGATGAATAGCAAAACATAATGGGAGGTCACCAAAGGGAATGGGTATACATCTTGGAACATGGCCACCAGCAATGGCGTGGGACTTTCCAGGATGGGCGTAGCAGAGATTATCCCTGATGGAGGGGAGTTTGCTGTTGATCCACGTGCCTCTGCACAGAATCCATGTGTTTTTGCAGCCCCTCCTGATGGGTTAGAGTGGATTAGTGTGGTGTATGTTCCCCTTGTCCCCTTCAGCATTGCTAAGTGGTGGTGGCGAAGGGGATTGTGTACTGCAATGAAGCTGTGAGCTATACCATGTAAGGTCACTCTAGGTGGGCAGGTCATAGCAGAGAGGTGAGACAAATCAGTCCACTAGAGAAGGAACTGGCAACCCACTCCAGTATCACCTGTCATATTGTTATAAGGCCCTCAGGGGAATGTTAATACTCCACAGTATCCAAATGTGGACTTTTCATGTGTATCAACCCTTTATTTTGATTATTCATGATATATGTTATTATATGATATCTAATGCTATTATGGCTATTATTATTGTTACTAGAATATTGCCCTAAAGAAATGACGGCAATGAAATTGTAAGTGAGCTAAGGGTGTTTGGTGTATATAATGTGGCTGATGTAGTGTTGTTCGTTTTCTATGTCGTGCAAGTTTTTTGTAATATTAGTTTTCTATGTCGTGCAAGTTTTTCGGAATATTCGTAGCTGTTTGCTGGGCTTTTTCGGAATATCCATAGGTGTTTGGTGGTGTTTTGCGTGTTTATGGTAGTGTTTTGCGTGTTTAGGGACCTTTAGCCTCATTTTCGTTTCGTGCGGCGGCCATTTTTTCTCTCGCTTAGGTGATTTTCGGGTCTCTAAACTCCGAAATTTGTGCTTAAATGGAGGTGTAACTTCACTTGCAGAGGTCCTCGGTGCCCCCCTTGCTGTGAGTAACCTTTTTATGTGTTTGTTGTGTGTGTTTGTTGTGTGTAATGTTTTTGGGGTTGCACGGGTAGCGTCCTTGTTTTGTAATCTCGTAGGTGTTTTTCGGCAAATACGTAGGTGTTTGGTGGTGTTTTGCGTCTTTAGACTGCTGTAGTCTCGTTTTCGTTTTTTTCGGCGGCCATTTTTTCTCTCGCTTAGAGAATTTTTTAGTGTCTAAACTGCTTTAATTTCAGTTAAATTGAGGAGTAAGTTTAGTTTTCGAGGTCCTGGATGGTCCTTCTTAATGTAGGTAAGCTTTTTATGTATTTGTTGTGTGTATTTGTTTGATTTTTTATGTTTTGATGTGCCCGTGTTGCAGCCGTTTTTTGCAAGGTCGTAATGGGTCATAACGTGTCTTGTATGTTGTTTGCGTTACACCGTAAATTTTGCGAGTGTCACAGTTGCTGGCAAGGAGCCCCTTCGGCGCTCCTTGCCAGCAGCTGCGACCCTCGCTTCGCAAGGGCCACGGCTCGCTTCGCGAGGGCCGCGGCTCGCTACGCGCTTCGCAAGGGCCGCGGCTCGCTTTGCGAGTGCCGCGGGCTTGCTATGCGAGCCCGCAAGCGTTAGCAACAACTCGTATGCTCACAACTAAATATGTGATACTAGCTACTTGCCCATCAAAAATGACGGGATTAAAATAGTAAGGCTGGCAATGCTGTTTGCCACACAATGTGAGGTCCTTTTTTCTCCTTTGAGCACCTTTGGACCCTCATCGTGAGCCTTGTTTTTTTACGTTTTTTTTAGTTTTTCTCAATTTTTTTCCTCGCTTAGCCAATTTTGGATTGACGAAAACCACCAAATATGGCTCAAAATTGCATGCAACCTCACTCCCAGGCTTCCTGGCTCTCCCCCTGTGCTGACTGTGAGTGTGTTATTATATTTGTTTCATTATTTTGGGGGGTTTTAGGGTTTTCCGACTTACTGCGCTTGGCTCACAGTTGCGATACTCACTGCGCCGCTGGCTGCAATGAGCACCTAAGTACTGCACCGCTGCTTCGCCTCGCTTTGCAAGGCTCGCATGTGACGGTGTTCATTGCAGCCTAAGTGCTGCGCAGCTGCTTTGTCTCGCTTTTTGAGGCTCGCATGTGTGATGGCGTCGGTGGCTGCAATGAGTGCCTTCAGCGCTCATTGCAGCCTAAGTGCTGCACTGCTGCTTCACCTCACAAATGTGACGCCGCCGCTGGCTTGCCTCGCTTTGCGAGTCTTGCAGTTGCGCCCTAGCTTCGCAAGGGATGCAACGGAGTGACCAACATCGCAACGTGACGCACACTGACAACTATATATGTATTATATATGTTATGTATTGATCTATTGCATAGTAACAAGTGCTTGTTAGTTTACATATATAGGAATGTGACACTAATGTGATGCATGTGGATGACCCATAACCCCAACCATTGAAAACACACTGACACGGTCATAACAGTATAACAAAGCTTTATTTCATACACAGAGAACAATCTGCTTTAAGATTGTGGGAGCTACATGTTAAGGGGGGCTGTCATTGAAGGAATTTCTACCTGAGAGGCACTGTGAAAACCTTACACCTCATACATTTCCTTCAAAATGCTTGCAGTTGCAGAAGATGCCTTCATGGACCTGAATTTTACCTAAAACAAAACAAAATAATAAAAATAAAACACAAAAAATAACTACAAAATAAGGCCTTAAAAAAAGATTTAAACTGCAGCATTCCTCAGTGACCATCAATTGGGGACATGTTCAACAGAACAGTACGTGTCCACAGAGAAGAGGATCATGGATCATGCATACAAAATATCACCATCACATAGGCCAAGCTCCAAGACTGTAGCCAGGCTACATGCCGGTGTGGAAGAGGCTGGGCTGGGGGCCAGAGTGCGTTGCATGGCTTTGGCTGTGAGTCCCTGGAATGGGCTCTGGTCTGCTGGCCTGGATCCCCCGGAGACACTTCAACTCCTGCCGCATGATGGCTGGCATCTCCACATACGCTGCCTGGCCTGATGTTGTGGAGTGAGGCCCCTGGGGCGTGGCATGGTGAGGAGATGGTGGTGTGTGAGTGGGGAGGGTCTGGGGTCCAGGTAGATTATGTTGCAAAATGGGCGGTGGTGTTGTTGGGCCTGGTGGTAGTGGTTTGTGGCCAGTCCAACACACTGCTGTGGGGGGAGGAGGTGGTGGCTGGCTGCTGTCATCACTCCAGTGGGAGGGCCCTGGTGATAGCCTCTGTCTCTGGAGGAGGGGAATAGTGGGGTCGAATCCCCGGCGGTGTGGCCGGAGGTCCAGATGGTGGATCCACCAGCCATATTACATCCTCCTCATCTAAACCAGGGCCCTCAGCTCCTCTTCTCTCCTCCTCCCCCTTGGCCGGATCCTGCTGGAACATATGATGAATAATACATTGTTTTGTGTGCATTCCTTGCAACTCAGATTAGCTATCATTTGCTAGATATGATCTATTCTTTGGTTCTTGGTCTTGATTGTTCTTGGCTCTATCTTGATTCTGACTGTGGTCTGTAATTGCATAGGCTGCAGTGGGCACACTAGTACATGGACTCACTATTGGTTGATTACTGTTGTTGTCCCCAGGAATAACAGTGATTTGTTCTCTTCATGGATTTAATGATGCATCCATCTATCCCTTATTAATTCCATAGAGCTGACATGTCAGTGTCCTTGTTGCTCACCATGTACATGTGTAGTGTGTGTGATGTACATGTGGTGGCATGTTGGTGTATGTGATATTTACCTGACATGGAGGCTGGGTCCTGCTGGGCCACCGGGCCTGAAGCTCCTGCGGCTGGCGCCTGCCTCAGAAGGTCCTTGACGACCCTCTCCCACTCATTATAGGTCACAGTCATGTTGTTGTGCTCCTTGGCCATCATCCTCCTCATCTTGGCCCTGATGTCGTCAAATTGGTGCTTAACAGACCTCACATCTCATGGCGCTGTGTCTACTGCTGTAACCTCAGGCCCTTCCATGCCTGAGCCCTAGGCGGATAGTACGAAGGAGGGCCACATTCTCCTGGTGCGTGGGGGATAGGATGGGGGGGGGGGGGGGTGTATGGAGTGACCTACCTCTATGTGTCTCTTTGTGTGTTCTTTGAATTATGTGTATTGCAATTCTGTGGGATTTGTAAATATGTGTAATCAAGAATTAAGTGCAAAATTGTAAATAGAAGAAGATAAATGAACAAAACCACAAACTACTGTTCTCAAAATACTCCTGCTCTCTCTCTCTCAAAAACCTCCAATTCCGGGACCTGTGTGCTACTTCGTCAGAAAATACAACACAGTCAACGCATGGGCGGGTGGAATGCAAATTTATAATCTCCCTCTGTCAATCATCTGCGGCTAGACAGCTTTCTATTGGCTGAGAGGCCTGTGTCGCACTACGTTATACTGCGATTGGACCATAACGGCCAATCGCGTCTCGGTCAGCCCCTTAACAGCTTGTGTGCATAGAAAGAGTTTACGGGCTTGCTTCTAGGTTGCGTCATGGTTGAATGTAATAGCTCTGTAACTACACAGAATTTCAAGCCTGTACCGGCGCTGCTATGGGCTTGGAATTTAATATGGCCCTAGGTGTATCTTTAAAACAACGACCTCATTCTGCAAGCTGATTGTTTCCAGCTGTTGTTGTCTGAGTCACTTCTGTCAGGAAAGATGAGTGTATTTAATTTGGATTCTGTGCATCTTTCTGCTCCGTTGATCTTGGGTGCGTCTGCAGACTTCACATTCTTGTGAGCCTCTTCTACTTTTTTTGTTTAATTTTTTTAAAGAAAATTCACTTTAATATCAGCAAATTAATTTTCACTGCCGGCACTGTTCTCCAGATCTTTTTCTGCTTCTTGTGATTTGTTACCTAGGAATCTGTAATTTTCACTGCAGATGTTCAGTAGTCAGACAAATTAGATTATTATTGCATCTGTTCAGGACTGTATTCAACTTGTTAGGTTCTATTTATGATGCTTTCATAATAATGTTGATGATATATGGGCTGCTATCTCCTTAATTGCAGCTTCAGATACTGCTTGGGGGATATTAATCGTAGCAGCATAACATCTCCGTTAGCAAATTAATTAAACTTCAAATATATATACTGGATTTTGATTTTAAACCAATGCAGTGTTACTGTTGTTATGTGTATTGTTCAATGCAATGCATCAACTGGAAAGGTACATAGAAGTAGGGGAAGCAAATATATTTCTGTTATTATATACATTTCTGATATGACCTGATTTGGAATACAAAGTAACATTTTGGGTAAAAAAGACATTGCAGAGCAAAAAAAAAAAAAAAAAGAACAGAAGTATAAAGGGAATGAAGAGGTTAAGCTATGATGAGATACCAGTGACATAGATAACTGTCTTGCCAATAGATGACTAAACAGTGGTTGGATACATTTTTGATTCTTTTTTGGTCTTTGAAAAAGGTCTTAAAGTACCACAAAAGTCACAACATGTGCTCTGCAGCATTGTGTAGTGGGTGAAAATCCATGTGGAAAATATGTTTTCCTATTAAATATTGATGCTGAATTGATGGAGTTATGATCAGTAGTAGTCAGACTATTTCAGTGTGTTGCCTCTGCCTGAATGAGTAATGAGTTATGCACCATGCTGGATGTAATAAATGTAACATATAATAGTTGTGGATATACGGGCCATTAATCACGCAATGTTAAATATATAAAAATATATACACATACATGTATATACGAATCTCAAGTAATTAGCACTACACCAACACACTCTGCCTTAAACAATAAGTATAAAAGTGAAACTAACAGCCCTATTAAATTCCCCTAATGTGTAAAACCATAGCCTGTAATGTAACCAGTAAGACTTATGGCTATTAAATTGGCCCCGTAAAGCAAGCTGCTGCCGATCTGTGTGTTTGAAGCGAAAAAAGCCTACTGAACGTGGGACATGGAACTTCACGGCTGCAAATCCTTTGTTTTTTCAAGCAGGTAATCGCTACGTTTACAATCATGCTATTAAATTACAATAATTTCACTTGCCTTCAATCCCGTAACACGCAAATGGAGCCCAAAGGCCAACGAGTGCTAGAGAGGACTCGCAACGCGGGTAAAGTCCAATCTGTAGCACTTTAAATGCACATAGACACACCCTTCTGCACTTTTATTAACAGGGAAAGTGCTGTTAGGTCTTAGAATTATTTGCACAAAATTTTCAAGCTCTCACACATATTATTAATTAATAAATAAATAAATAAATAAGTACATTAGCAAAAATAAAAAAGTGGAAGGCAGGGAAATTGAACCTATGACTTACCAATTATTTTTAAAATAGAACACTTACTGTAATAGTTACAGACTCCAAGTGCATGATTTATGCTGATTCTTGTGGAAGGGCTTCAAGGGCTAAACTAAAATAACAATATCTATCTTAATTCCTATGCAAGTTATAACAATTTAAACAAACTTTCCACATTATTTTCCCCCCTCTAACTGATGGTGCAGAGTACACATGGTGACGTTTGTGGTCCTGTAAATATAATAGGAGGATTATTGGTCCAGGGAATAATCCATTTACCAGTATTAGAAATCAGGAAAGATTTTCTCCTCTTATGAGACAAGTGACAATGCTTGAATACATGTTTTGTTTACCTTCCTCTGGATAAATTAAAATGTCAAGCAATACAAGGATCAGAGGAAAGGTTGAGCTTTGACCAATGGTCTTTTAATCAAAATTAATGTTACTGTTATATACCAGGGGCCTCATTCTATTATCGGCCGTAAATCGGCCGTAAGGCTGCGATTCCTTGCGGGGGTTCTGTTACCTCGCAATTCTATTATACGGCCCCACAAGGATCTCCCCTTACGGCCGGCCGCATATCTTGGAACCGGCCGTAAGCTCCAAAAAATTTTAAGTAAAATATAAATTGAAGACAGCACTGTAAATCTTTGTAAATGCTAGGGATCATATTGGGGGACATGAGGATTAATATCAACCCCCTCTCAAGCTTGCACATCAGCCCAAATCCGAGTTTACATTAACTGTTTATTTTCCGGCCGCAGCGTGGCTGGGTCTGAGGTGCTCCAAGCACGGATATTTGACATATTTAATAAAAAATTGTTTTTACGGATTTGAGTATAGGGGAATGTTGTGCTATTTTTGCTAACACCTACAATCACTTTATAGTCTCCTCAGAGTGCAGGATGGCTTTATTTGGGCTATTTTATGTGCTTAATTGGTGCTAGCGGGACCTGTTTGCTGCAAGTAAGCTGCGGCTCGGTTTTAGCCTTGCAGAGCGGGTTCCCGGAGCAATAGAATAGCAACCGGGATTTTCTTGCGGCCGAAACTCTTGCGGCCGAAACTCTTGCGGCCGTTTTAGATCAAAGGCTTTCCTCCGGCGCGAGCGGCCGCAAGAGATAGCAAGGCGCCGGCCGCAAGCCTGCCGGCACCCCCGGCCGGAGGGGAATAGAATAGCCGATTAGCTTGCGGCTGGTCCTTGGAGCCCCGCAGCTCCTACGGCCGATAATAGAATGAGGCCCCATGTTAGCTGGACTACATCCAACTAAATAGGTGATTTCTTAAGGCATCTGGTTTCAACTTATTTAGGGGTTTCACATAAACACTTATGTAGTCAAGACTTTTCTATTTTTTATTTGTAATTAACTTTAAAAAGACAGTGGTATCTCGGTTTGAGTCCGATTCGGTTGAAGTCCAATTTGGATTAAGTCGCGTCGTACAGAAAAAAAAACTTATTTGGAACAAGCCGCTTACTTGGATTGAGACCTGTCATGATGAGGAAGTATAATAAAGTTGCAGCAGTGCAGGAATTACCCAAGTCGCTTTGCCTGTAAGAGCCTACATCGAGCCTATGTCTCTAAGAGCCTACATCGAACCTGTGACTGAAAGAGCCCAAATTGAGCCTGTGCAGGAACTTCAGAGGTAGCAGCAACAGATAGTGGCCGATGAACTTTCTTCTCAAGGTGAAGAGGAGGGAAGGGAGCAGGCACCTACTGCACTCATCAAATGTGTGTTAAATGGGCTGAATTACAAAATGTTGTTGAACACTATCCCCCTGACAAAGCTTAAGCAAGCTGCGTTGAGGACTTAATTAATGATCAAGCAAAATCTCACTTCAGAAACATTTTAAAGCAAAGGCAGAAGCTAGTTTCCCTCTATAGATTTCTGGTGAAACTGACTACATCAAAGTCTCCAGCAGAGTGCAGCGGTGTTAAGAGACCGAAAGAACAAATGTTCCCTGTGCAAGTGCCTGATGTTCTAATGAAAAAGGACTCCCCTTCTAAACAATAACCTCTCACCTCTTTCTCCTCCTCTACCATCCCATTGATCCCTCAAGTCCTCTTAGTACTGTAAAATTAAAGTTAGATTCTCTGTTATTTGATCTCTTTACAGTTAAAGTGAAGTTACCGTAAATTCTCTGTTATGTTATGTAATTATTGTTTTTTATTGATGCCTGTTTAACTTTAATGTTTTATATCCAACAAAATGATTATCAATTCTAAATA
The DNA here is from genome assembly GCA_027410445.1 of Discoglossus pictus. Lineage (NCBI taxonomy): Eukaryota > Metazoa > Chordata > Amphibia > Anura > Alytidae > Discoglossus > Discoglossus pictus. The sequence goes on along the minus strand of CM050166.1, from coordinate 189,489,975 downwards.
AAATGGGAAAAATCTGGGGTCGGGAACAGATTATTTCAATTTACATTGATTCTCATGGGAAATGCTTGTTTGGTTTGATACCTGTTTGGTTAACATCCTGACGTCCAGTAAAGACTTGAACCAAGTGACCACTCTATGGGCCTCATTCAATTGTGATTTGGTCAATTGAAAAGGGCTTTATATAAGCACAGAGCATATATTTTTTTAAAGAAGTTTTTAGTTAGGGAAAACCTTGCTTTTGGATAGATGTTTACTAACTAAAAACTTCTTTAAAAAAATATGTTATGTGATTATTTAGAGCCCTATTAAATTGGCCAAATCACAATTGAATGAGGCCCTATATGTATATTTTTTCACTTTAATTTTATAGACAATTTTGGACAGATCACAGAAATAAAATCCCAATTAAATCAATTTAAATGCCATGTAATAAATGTGGGAAAGTCCTGTTGCGTTGAATACTTATGATGCCTTAAAGCTATATGTAAGCAATTTTATGACTGCATCTGACAGAGGAGAATTAGTACTGTAAGAAAACATTTTTGTGCATGAAAAAATCCCAAAATAAACATTACTAAACCTACCCTAAAGTTTGCAATATTTCTTTATTTTCCAGGCAGTTTATTTTAATAAGTAACACCCCTGAAATCCAAGCAAAATTTGCATAAAATGCACAAGTAGTTGTAGCCAAATTGAGGCAGACACAACAATTTATCTGTTTCCCTCTCACTGGCTGAGACAAAGCAGCTTGGGAGGCAACCGTGATACTGACAGCTGATTCACTAGGACACATGAGACATGCCCATTAAGACAAATTTAAAACACATGATATCCCTCAATATACCTTTAGTATTCAAAAGTGGTTGCCTTCAGCTGCGTAGTCACCAGACCCCAATAAACAAAAGTAACGCATCTTTACAGAATAGCAGTGATTATTGTGGCTATGGTTGGGGCTTGCTCATGCAGTTCCCAAGATAGCAAAGGTCTTGAGTAAGGTCAGAAATGTTGCCACTACATTCACTGTCATTATATTCATAATCACTACAAAAAGCACTTTTTTGAAAGTCAGAGAAACTACACACACAAACACATAATTAACCTCTAGGTGGCACTGTATAATGAGTGTGCTTTCTTTATAATTGGAGACATCTTTAAATTATATCAACATTATTTAGATTTAATTTGTTGTTCTGCTTTTAGCAGGCACACATTTAGGATCTTTCCTGTTGGTTGGCCGCCAGCAGCAGCCACTTGGTGGCACAGCCAAGATTTGAGTACATTTCTAACCCTAACCCTAAACCTTAATCCTAACCCCTAATCCTAAACCCTAACTTTAACCCTAAACTATAATCATAACCCTAAACATAACCATAAACCTTAAACCGTAACCTTGAACTCTAATCCTAACCCTAAACCATAACCCTGACACCTAACCCTAAATACTAATCATAAACCCTAGCACCTAATCCTGTTATCTAATGCTAAACCAAAACCCTAACCCCTAAAACTAAGAAATAGAAAAAAATCTTGACTGAAATTCATTAAAAGGTCGGCCACAGCACCTAGTGGCCGCTCTCCGGCATTGCTGGTAGGCAACCAACAGGAAAGATCCCACATTTATATTAACCCTTAAAATGTGACACAAGGACAACATTCATTTCTAACAAAATAGATTCCACATTCCCCATCATGCGCTTTGATGCACAATAAGGTCACACAGTGATATTAATAAATCCCTGCACATTTCTCACTTATACTTAGTGTATATAGATTGCCATGGTTTCCTTTTGTTTTGATACAGCAAGGTTAGACATGGCTGGGAGGTTATTAAGATAGCACTTTATTAATGTCAGTACAATATGGACACATACTATGAAGCATAAAAGTGTTGCAAAACAATTAGAGTTACTGTAACATTTTATAAATGCCCAAGTCAGCTGCCCACTCAAACGTTCAATCATCTGTGACGGAACTATGTATCAACTTAACACTCTTACAAATCACATTAATATCATCATAAACATATTTTGAATTGTCTGGTACATAAATGCAACTTTCTTTCCTCACAAGGGTACAAACACCTCCTTTGACAGCCAACATAACATCCTAAATCATCTGATTTGTTACAGTCATATAGTAATAAGTCTACTGCCATATTAGTTAACGCAGAGGCTGTGGCATTGCTCACTCCTTCCAAAAGGTATGCCATCATTTACCTCCATTACAGAGAGAACAATACCCACACTTGTCAAATGGCACCAATGCTTTGAATTGTTGTAAGGTATTTTTATTCCTCTGAAATGTCTCATTGCATAACAGATCACATATATAGTTGCCAAAGGCTCTCATCTGCAAAGTCTTGTGTAGCAAAGCAAACTGTGTACAGCGCATGACTTAGCCCAAAGGCGCTCATCTGCGAAGCCTGATGAAGCGAGGCGAGCCGTGTACATTGCAGGACTTAGACTGGATGAGCCCCAATGGCATTCATCTGCGCAGCCTCGCGAAGCAAGCCGAGCCGTGTAAGGCTGCATTGTGAGGGGCGCAACTGCAAGCCAAGGGTGTAACTCTAAAACCCTCAAAACAAAACAATATATTTAACAAATATAATAACACACTCACAGACAGCACAGGGGGAGAGCCAGGAAGCCTGTGAGTGAGGTTACAAGCGATTTTGAGCCATATTTGTGGGTTTTCGTCAATCCAAACTCGGCTAAGCGTTGAAAAAAATGGCGGACTTATAATGTAAAAAATTCTGAAACTAGATGAAAACAAGGCTCAGCAAAGCCAGATACGCGGGACTTCGAAAATACACCACAGCAAAGACAGTAACACTTACACCAAAGATGCCAGGCACGCAGGACTTAGATAACACACCACAGCAAAGACAGTAACACACCAACGACGCCAGGCACGGAGGACTTAGAAAACACACCACAGCAAAGACAGTAATACGCCAACGACGCCAGGCACACCGGACTTAGAAAACACACCACAGCAAAGACAGTAACACACCAACGACGCCAGGCACGGAGGACTTAGAAAACACACCACAGCAAAGACAGTAACACACCAACAACGCCAGGCACGCAGGACTTAGAAAACACACCACAGCAAATACAGTAACACACCAACAACGCCAGGCACGCAGGACTTAGAAAACACACCACAGCAAATACAGTAACACTTGCACCAACAATGCCAGGCATGCAGGACTTAGAAAACACACCACAGCAAATACAGTAACACTTGCACCAACAATGCCAGGCATGCAGGACTTAGAAAACACACCACAGCAAATACAGTAACACTTGCACCAACAATGCCAGGCACACAGGAATTACAATACACACCACAGCAAATACAGTAACACTTGCACCAACAACGCAAGGCATGCAGGACTTAGATAACACACCACAGCAAAGACAGTAACACACCAACAACGCCAGGCATGGAGGACTTAGAAAACACACCACAGCAAAGACAGTAACACACCAACAACGCCAGGCATGCAGGACCTAGAAAACACACCACAGCAAATACAGTAACACTTGCACCAACAATGCCAGTCATGCATGACTTAGAAAACACACCACAGCAAATACAGTAACACTTGCACCAACAATGCCAGGCATGCAGGACTTAGAAAACACACCACAGCAAATACAGTAACACTTGCACCAACAATGCCAGGCATGCAGGACTTAGAAAACACACCACAGCAAATACAGTAACACTTGCACCAACAATGCCAGGCACACAGGAATTACAATACACACCACAGCAAATACAGTAACACTTGCACCAACAACGCAAGGCACGTAGGACTTAGATAACACACCACAGCAAAGACAGTAACACACCAACAACGCCAGGCACGCAGGACTTAGAAAACACACCACAGCAAAGACAGTAACACACCAACAACGCCAGGCATGCAGGACTTAGAAAACACACCACAGCAAAGACAGTAACACACCAACAACGCCAGGCATGCAGGACCTAGAAAACACACCACAGCAAAGACAGTAACACACCAACAATGCCAGGCATGCAGGACCTAGAAAACACACCACAGCAAAGACAGTAACACACCAACAATGCCAGGCATGCAGGACCTAGAAAACACACCACAGCAAAGACAGTAACACACCAACAACGCCAGGCATGCAGGACCTAGAAAACACACCACAGCAAAGACAGTAACACACCAACAATGCCAGGCATGCAGGACCTAGAAAACACACCACAGCAAAGACAGTAACACACCAACAACGCCAGGCATGCAGGACCTAGAAAACACACCACAGCAAAGACAGTAACACACCAACAACGCCAGGCATGCAGGACCTAGAAAACACACCACAGCAAAGACAGTAACACTTGCACCAACAACGCCAGGCACGCAGGACTTAGAAAACACGCCACAACAAAGACAGTAACACACCAACAATGCCAGGCACGCAGGACTTAGAAAACACACCACAGCAAAGACAGTAACACACCAACAACGCCAGGCATGCAGGACTTAGAAAACACACCACAGCAAAGACAGTAACACTTGCACCAACAACGCCAGGCATGCAGGACTTAGAAAACACACCACAGCAAAGACAGTAACACACCAACAACGCCAGGCATGCAGGACCTAGAAAACACACCACAGCAAAGACAGTAACACACCAACAATGCCAGGCATGCAGGACCTAGAAAACACACCACAGCAAAGACAGTAACACACCAACAACGCCAGGCATGCAGGACCTAGAAAACACACCACAGCAAAGACAGTAACACACCAACAATGCCAGGCATGCAGGACCTAGAAAACACACCACAGCAAAGACAGTAACACACCAACAATGCCAGGCATGCAGGACCTAGAAAACACACCACAGCAAAGACAGTAACACTTGCACCAACAACACCAGGCATGCAGGACCTAGAAAACACGCCACAACAAAGACAGTAACACACCAACAATGCCAGGCACGCAGGACTTAGAAAATACACCACAGCAAAGACAGTAACACTTGCACCAACAATGCCAGGCACGCAGGACTTAGAAAACACACCACAGCAAAGACAGTAACACACCAACAACGCCAGGCACATGGGACTTTGAAAATAAAACAAACGACAGTCAGCGCCTAACATGCAAACATTCAGCAGACACACAGAGGAGAAACACACAGGGAAGGGAAAGGGGGAGATGCTGGAAAGAGACACATGGCACTCCCAAGCACAAAACTTGAAGGTTTAACGAAACCTGTAATGAGCGGCCCGTACAGTAGACGGGAGGAAATGCTTGCAATGAGCGCCAAACGTGCTCATTGTGAACCATGAGATCAGCGCCTAAAGTTCTAATCACGGTGCTCACGATGAGCACCTTGAGAGGGGGAGGCTTGCAATGAGCGCTCATCGCAAGCCCCACGATGAGCGCCAAAGGCACAAAGCGCGAGGCTCCCGATGAGCGCCAAAGGTGATCAGTGCAAAGCAGGAAAGTACGAGATCAGCGCCTAAGGTGCTCAGCGCGGGGCTCGTGATGAGCGCCGAAGGTGCTCAGAGGAGCAAATGCCTCACCTTGTGTAGCAAACAGCATTGCTTGGCTTACATTTTTTAACCCGTCATTATTGACGGGCAAGTCACTAGTATAAAATAATATCTGTAACATGTTCTGGACAAATTATATCGTAACCACTGGTGGGCATTTTTTACACAAAGTAAGTGCTACATTTGACTGACCAAAGCTGCATCTTAGAATAAATAAAGAGGTATATATGAAAGCAAATACTTGCATTTCTAGTCTCATCACAACAGCTACGATAAGATTTGTGAGAAATTACAATAACACAATCTACATGTATAGGGTTTGTGAATAGACGGTTGTTCTGCTTGTTTAACAAGGCAACACTGCCTTTTGTTTGTTTCTCAGTATTTTGTTGTAAATAATGCAAATGGCTTAGAAAAGAGGAATTGTGGTAAAATATAATAGCATGTTTTTACCTAAATTATATAGACTGACTCGGTTGGGTATCTGGTCATTAGAATACTATATAAGCATATTAGAATTCAGTTTATGATTGTATTTTGTGACTAAAGTGTTCCCTGAAAAAATAACACTGATGTTTGCATTACTACTTGTTAAACACATAAACACCATAGTGACTGAATGTCTCACTAAGCACACAGATAAAGAAAGTTCCATAAAAAATATCCTCTCTTTGGTCCTCTCTTCAGGGTGGACTTTAAATTGCTTAGACTATATCAGCACTATATCTCCAGCCTCTGTAGCTGCAGATGGAGTACCTCTTCTGTAGTAAGAAGTAATGTGGCCAAAAGTGCTTGTACCAGTCTGGGATCAGTTCAATTGTTGGTGATGCAAAGGACACAGGAGTAGAGATTGTTAAGGGAACACCTTTCTTTGAAGGTGATAATGTCTCCAGGAGCCTATGCAGGCATGTTTAGTTTCATTGAAGAGCCAGTTAATTCAGCACAACTTGGAGCACACCACTGTAAAATTGGTGTCTTTTTTACATTTCTGTTTACATGAGTCACTGACAGTGCCCCGGGACACTCACACCCTCCCTAATTTCATCTGTGCAGATCAAGGACTATTGGTATCAACTAAATCGTACAGTTGGGGGTAAACATGTCCTGCCACATTCCTGAAGTTCAGTGAAAAACTTTAAATCTTTGTGCTCACGGAGCCTTCGCCGCAGATGTTGTTAATCATGGAACAGTCAGGAGTTTGTTTGTAAACAGACCTAAGACTGTAGATTTTTAGCTGTTATTAGTGTAATTAATAAAAAAAAAAAAACAATAGATCATTTCATCCTGTGCCATGATGAGCACTTATAGTGAGGTAAATGGCGCTTTTAGGGCATTTATTGTAGGCATGTAAGTCATCAATTTGGAGAGGAACAAGTACCAGAGGAATGCCACCTCAGAGTGAACTGGAACATATGCAAAAATCAAGCAGTCAGATAATTTAAACCGCAGTTTGAATTGTTCCATTTTTTACCAAAATATGTTGTTTTGTGAATAGACCTCTTATGCCATTAAAGAACGCCTATATATAAAGTAGCAAACCCAAATCAAGAGCTTAGCAACTGTGCTAACTTTCTTATCCAGGTTGTGGTATGCCACAATACATTTGCTATGCACATCTACACTTATTAAACAGAAATTAAGTCCTTTGTGTTGATTGAGTTATATAAAGTCCATTTACATGCACAGAAAAAGAAACAATTGTGTAAGGATTATTAAGAAAAAATAAAAATAAAACAGCATTAGAGTACTGCAGTGTCAGATTATTTGATTGTTTAGAAGTTGCACACTGGGAAATATTATAATGCCTGTGGTCAAGATGACGCTGTATGTACATTTTATCTGCTGTGTGCTGTTGTGAAAGGGTTAACTGTTTAATGTATGTGGAAGGCTAGGAGTGGGACAGCTTTAAGCTACTGGAAATCATTCAATACCACAATACCTCAATTAATGTTGAATATTTGTTTACTTTAATTAATAATTTTTATAATAATCATTGCTCATTTAAAACATCTAACTCATATCTTTAAGAGCATTGCAGTGCTTTTTAACAGTTCTACACTAATTCAAGTAATTCACTCCCGCAGATTACAACACTCAGTGCACAGATGTAAATTCTGCTCTGTAGCAGCAACAGATATCTGTGCAGGGAGCAGCCAGACCAAGCTTTACGGATGAGATGGCCCTAGGAGCCCATAGGAAATGTGAATGTCATAAATCTTATAATGAGTGGGAAGTGCAGTTACAACTGCCCATAACTACAGCTTCAAGAGAACAGAGATATAAATAAAGTAATTGTTTTTTTAATGATTAATCTATTTTGATATTAAAAAGATGTAACAATTGTATTTATAGCTTTAATAAATAAAGATGTGGTTATTTTGTGTTAAAATATGATATATTTATAGACAATGCATTAGCATGTTTGTTCCTAGGCAACATGGTTTTGTGATGTGTATTAACCCCTGGGTGTTACCCTAGATTTTGTATCATAAAACAAGCTTAATACCATTATATCATATTTTTTTAATTAAACATATGTTGATATTGGATTGTTAAGTGTCAAATAATTTTTACATTTCATAATTTTGTAGTGCTTTTTGTGCTATATTGTCACTTTAAGTGCTTCTGGAAGACTCAGCAAAGGCTTTAAAACGACTTGCGTGTGGTCTTTGGTACCCGTAAATCTTTCTTCTGCTTTTTGATGTTATGACAGTGCCCTGATTTGTGAGTGATCCATAAAATCCTATTTGCATAGGGTTTGGGTGTAAAAGTGTCAGGAAGTTACTAATAATTTATTTTCAGTGCAAAACCCAATGGAGATTTATGCTGTGCTTTTCGTCTGTGATGTGAAGTTCAATCGGAGCAGTGACCCATTTGAGTACTCTCACAATGTTTTATGGATGGGTGATTAGCATAGCAAAATAGGATTTACTCTGTAGTTAGGGCATTCGTAAGAGCTTTTTCAGGGATTAGCATAGGGCCCTAATTTACAACTACATTTAGCTTCAATACAAATACATTTGTAATACAGCAAACATGCAATCTTTTTAACCTCTAGGTGGCACTATATAAATAATACATGATCTTTATTATTATTAGAGTATTTTTTTCTATTTCTTGTCATGAACAAATAATATCTGTTCAATTAAGATCGATATCTGAAAATTTGATTCTGCAGCTAATTTTTAGTCATACTTTTAGGGCTAAGTGTATTTAATGGAAAGATCCAACAAGATTAAGTTTATTTAACCATCTAACTCTACCTGGCTTTGGATCCTTTCTGTTTGCATCTCTGTTAAGGGACCACTGTTGTCAGTTTTTTTATTATATGGTACTTTATTTAAATAAACATACGAATAGGCAAAAAATAAATGGTAGGCAAAAAATAAAAAATAACACAGCCTTTACATTTTTCAACTATTTGTCATGCTATTACTATTTTCTGCAGGTTTCCAAATTTATATCTTACCTGCTTGCTGCCTGCTACTTTCGTAGGTGGGGGTAGTGTTGGGAGTATTATAAACTAATGAACTTCACTACATTCTTGCTGAAAGCACTGCCAGTTGTTACAGCCACATTTATATTGTACAGATAGACATTTCCATGTACTCTTACCTCAAAAAGAGTCTATATATATATATATATATATATATATATATATATATATATATATTTGCTTCCTTAAAACATATTGCATCTTTTTAAGTATAGTTGTTTAAAACAGTACATTTTAAAAATATGATCACAATGCTTTTTTAAATCCCTGAAAATATTCTTATAATGTCTTATAAATCTGTCTTAAGGCATTTACATATTGTAAAGAACAATCACACAGTTTATGTGATCTTTTATATTGCATGCTTTATTGGTATTGCTTAATTCTACGAGATAATGGGCCAAGAATAAATAAAAAAATGAACACAAGCTTTACATTTTGTAGATTTTTATGCATTTTTTCTTTGCAGCAGGCATTCATTTTATCTTCTTTCCTGCTACTTCCTGAGGTGGATGTAAAATAGTGTGTTTTCTTATAATCTTGCTGAGATTACTTACAGTTTACTTACTGTCATATTCCCATTGTAGAGACACAAACTTCCTGTACATTCAAATGCAATATGGCAGATTCCACAACAACATAAATGTATATGAAAGGTGATAAGTTAGAGACCGTTTTATTTTTTCTGTGCGTTACATATTCTCAAGTGTATTTTTCAGAGCAATACATTTTAAAAATATGACTGAATATAATTTGTACATCTTAAATACAATGCATGTAGTACACAGATAAGATGGTGTAATACACAACATGCAGTGTGCTTTTCAATATTAATTGCTTTCCTAAATGATCAACTACTACTACTTCTTGTAAAAGTCTCAATTATTATATTTCATAGTCAAACTATTTACCTTTAGCAGGGGCAGATCTACAAGTGGTGCAGGTGGTTTAGTGCACCAGGGCCCTCCTGTGGGGGTCTCAGTTCTGTTTTTTTGTTGCATTTTTATTGTAGTGTAGGGGCCCCTCTGGGGCCTCCACCCTGGCCCATCCCACCACAGCTCATAACACACAATATCACGCCATGATGAACCTTTAGGCTAGCTTTTAAAACAGAAAAAGCCTAGTAGGTGCTGGATCGCAGGTTAACGTAGGTATTGCACCAGCATACGCCCCCGAGATCCCATACTACATTCCATAGCTTGTGTTAATATTCTTGTGTTAACATGTATTGAACGAATCATGACACAATCTTCTCTTTGTCACCTATCCAAATACACTTCAAGAACTGGATTCTTTTTGCAGAAGTTCATTTTAAAACCTCAAAATATGCACAATAATTGTTGTGAGTGCCAATCTTGAAGGAGCAGATTATGGAAAAGCTGTCTGGTGAATTGTAAAACATACTTATGAACTCATATACAAACATGGTATTTTATGGTTTATGTATTAACTATTAATCCTTTTATTGCAGTAGCTCTATATAATGGTCTCACAAGATTATTATTCTGTTCCTTTTTTTGAGACATGGCAATAACAAATATGTTGGTGTAGGTCACAGGTATTATGAAATAGATATATTTTATGGAGCATTTAAAGCCCTGAAAACATGACATATTCTGTAGCGCTATACAGAGGAAGAGAACAGGGAAAAATACAATATTAACAACTGAAGAAGATGGAGGGCCCTGTTTTGAGCTTAGAATCTTTGTAGAAAGTGCTTTTTCCCAAAGCACCTTACAAGATTGGAAACTCGATGCTTACAAACAAGGGAATGGAATGGACAGAAATATAAATTAGGAATTTGAATAGGCAAAAAGAGAGAGAGAGAGTGAAGTTAAAAAGAGTATAGGAGGATGAGATTTGTGAGGAGAGTCAAGAGTTAATTACTCACAGCCTTATTAAATTGTGATTTGGCCAATTGAATAGGGCTCTATATAGTGTTAGCACAGAGCATATTTTTTTACAGAAGTTTTTAGTGAGTGAAAACCTTGCTTTTGGATAGTTCATTAACTAAAAACTTCTGTAAAAAATAAAAAGCTCTGGGCTTATATAAAGCCCTATTCAATCACAATTTAATAAGGCTGTTAGTGTCTGAGTACTTAAGAACAGGTTCCCAAAGCTTTTTGGAAGAGTTTGTTTTTATGTTCTGTTTCTTTTAAATAAAAGAAAAAGCATAAATAAACAGGTATACATGAAGGCAAATATTTGCATTTCTAGTCTCATCACAACAGCTAAGATAAGATTTGTGAGAAAGTACAATAACACAATCTACATTTATAGGGTTTTGTGACTATAATGTTGTTCTACTTGTTTTACAAGGCAACGCTGTCTCTGTTTGTTTATCTGTATTATGCTCCAAATTATGCAAATTGCTTAAAAAGACTAGGAATTGGAGTAAAATATAATAGCTTGTTCTTGTTTATAGTAAGCAACAAAACAATTTGTTTTTATCTAAATTATATTGACTGACTTTGTTGGGTATCTCTGATCATTAGAGTACTATATAAGTATATTAGAATTCATACACTGTAGTGAGTGAATACACTATTTTTTATAGATCTTAATAACAAATTTATAAGTAATAGTATTTTTAAATAATAAGAGGGCACCTTTTAGTGCTTATCTGGATTTCTTACAATCTTAATTATGTTAACTCCCCCCCCCCCCCCGCGCGCTTATACGAGTACACAAAAGCATCAATGAGTCCATTGTAAAGAAAAATGTCCATTCTCTCCACATTAAATTGTGGTTAGAATGTTATTTACAATAGCATGCACTTACAATGTCAGGTTACCTTGGTGTCTTTTGTAACTTGGTACAAAGCTTTTTGTATAAAACTGTAATACAATATTTCCATGGACAAAGACTCATTCTTAATGTACTCACTGATCCTTAATCAAAAGCATTTTAACTTACAGTACTTTGTAAATACTGAAAACTTTTTTCTGTAATTGTACGTATTAATGTAACTGTGATATAAACCTAGTTATTACTTTATTTGCTGTTGTTTATTTCTATTTTGTAGTTTATAATGTAACTGTGATATAAACCTAGTTATTACTTTATTTGCTGTTGTTTATTTCTATTTTGTAGTTTATAAGCTTTGTTGCTAATTACAGTCACTGTCACGCCTTATTAGGTAAATGTTCTTGGGGTATTTGCATATGATCTATAGGTAATACATAGGCCCTCCACAACATAAAGATGGGATGTGCTCTAGGCTACAAAACTATATTTGAAAACTATCATTCTGTTGCATTTATAAGTTTATTGCAAGCAGAAAACTTTCTGATTTACAGTTATTATAGTGACTCTCTATAGTTGAAAATAGACAATCAGATAAACTTGCAATTACTACAACTATAACTCACAAGTTGCGAGTTGCGCATGCGCATCGGGATCACGAGGGAGAGGGAGATAGAAAAGAGACACAGCTGATGGAGAGGGAGGTAGAAAGGAGACACAGGGGAGGGAGGCAGAAAGAAGATAAGAGATGTGAGAGGGTGGAGAAAGACAGGGGGAGACACAAGTGAGGGAGAGGGTGAAAAGAGTGGGCGGAGAGACATAGAGGAGGGAGAGGAGGGAAAGAGAGGGGGAGTGACAAAGTTACAAACTTGCGCATGCGTGCAGCCATGCCGCAGCAAAGCTGCTCATTGCGGGGCCAAAAGCGCTCACCGCAAGGACCATAAGGTAGAGGGGGGGAGGGGGGACAGAGACACAGGGAAGGGAGAGGGGTAGGTAGAGGGGGTGGAAGAGACACAGGGGAGGAAAAGGGGGGTGGAAGAGACACAGGGGAGGGAGAGGGCTAGAAGAGAGGGAGGGGGAGAGACACGGTAGGGGGGAGAGAGACAGGGGTGGGTAGAGCTTCGCAATGAGCGCCAAAGGCCAAAGGCGCTCATCCCGAAGACCACCGTGAGTGACAAAATTACGGACTAGCTCATGCATGCAACCGCAAAGCCACTGATTGCGGGGCCCGCGATGAGTGCTGAAGGTGTTCATGGCGAGGACGGTAAAGTAGAGGGGGGTAGAGGCTCGCAATGAGTGCCAAAGGTGCTCATCGCGAGGCCAGCAAGTGAGAGCGGGGGAGAATCTCGCAATGTGTGGTAAACAGCATTGCGAGGCTTCAAATTTTATTGCTGTCATTTTTGATGGGCAAGTCGCTAGTAAATTAATAATGAAAAGACAGATTATAAATAAATCACACATTATACAATCATATGCAGAAGAGGATTAAAGGACCATAGTGGTCAAAAATTAAAAAAGCCTTTTCTGAAGAACTGTATATGAAAACAGGCAATATGTTGTTAGCATGTAAATAATAATACAGTCTCTAAAATATGGCTATTATATGCAATTTATAGTGCTTTGGCTCTACTATTTAGTTTCCAGTGACCAAATTCCTGATGGGGGGATGAGCCTTTGGATCATCAGGAAATTTCTATCTTCACAAGGGTAATGTGGCAGATACTGTATATTTGCCAGGGATTGCATTAGGTCTAAAGAAAAGCTAATTAGTTTACAACAACATACCATTTCTTGATAGAAGAAGTAAGGTAAGTTAAGGGAAAACAAGCTTGCAGTAAAGGTTAATGTTAAATCTGTGTTTATTTATTTATTTTCTAAAACATTCTGACCATTATCAAGATTTGTTTTTTATATCAAGAAAAAAATGACCACAGTGGTTCGTTAAAAAACATTTTGATATCTTAACAAACAAAGAGTAGAATCCTTTATTATAACAAACATTGAAACACAAATTATGATAGCTGATAAGAACCAATAGGATTATCTATCCAATCAGTTTAATCCACAGTGTTCTCCCTAGAGATCTCCATTGGCCTGACGGCATGAAGGAACTCCACATAGCTCCACAATGTGTGTCCTTGTACTAACTGCCCCTCATGTTGGGTGGTGCCTTAAACCATGCAGGTGGAGCTGGGGAGAACACTGAATCTATCTAAAAAGTTTAATCTTAATTGATCCTCAGGATAGCCTTATGTATACAACAGAAATTCTTATATATTTTATTGAGAGTAGAATTAAAATGGGAAACAGTCAACTCAACCTGCAAAATGTATTCAGATGGTCGATCCAAGAAAGATCCTCTTCCTTACACTTTGCCTCCGGTTTTCCAATGGTTTCTTTCAGTTTTTTGAAGGGATAGTGTGAAGGAAACATAGCACATTCTTATAAAAAGGCTAAAAGAGCAATTCAAAATGTGAGCTCAGTTATCAATAAAACAGACAATGGAAACAAATAAAAACATATTTTAAGTGAATGGTAGGAAGCACTGGTCTTTGAGTGCCAGACACATTTCAAGAGTTCACAATGATCCCCGGTGAGTCAACACAAATGATTGAGATGCACAAAAAAAGGTAATGCTAAAATGTCAGACTATTAAAGATACTTGAGGCCTAGAATTGCCTATATTCAAGATGCAAGACTAATCTAGTAGTTTTTCTCTTATTTCAGCCTGCATATAGTTATTCTGTTTTATTCTGAATTATGTAAACTGTTCCCTTTATTTACTTACAATCAGTTTATAGTCTATTGTCTTTAAAAGGAGATATAAATATAAAATGACAACATCTTAAAGGGCTTGGCTTTTAAAAGCTAAGGACCCTTGCAGGCTTGAAATTTGGCTGAGTTACAGAGCGATAAAATTAGACAAGCCCGCAACATGCGTGGCCGACATCCAAATCCGTAAATCATGCTTCCGCACGTTCCATTTGCGGCTGTGAACATAGTCAATTAGTCAAACCCAGGGTATTGGGTTTATACGGAGCCAATAGTAAAAGAGATCATCATCATTACGTGACTAAAGAAATGGAGGTTAGATTTCTATCACTTACAGTTTTGAAGTACGAGTTGCGATCGGGCCTGCATTCCAAAAATAATGCAATATGATATAATCAATAAATATAATATTCTAGTCTATGCAATTTCTATTATATCTATTAACACATGGATTGCCAGAATCGATATAACACGGAAATTAAACATAAAATAAATAGTTTTTATTGCCAATTTGCGGGCTTGAGAATATTGTGCTATTAATATTAATACCTTACATCACTTTCCCTTAAATTTAAAATACAGTAGTGTGTTTATATTTGCTTTTACAGTGCTATTAACAGGACTTTAACCCCCTTTGGATTTTGGGCTTGAACACCAGTGCGTCTTTGATTTGATTTTTTAAACATGTAGAGCCATATTAAATTTAGTGATTTTGTAAGAATGTTGCAACTGATTAAAAACTGGTTTGAATATTCTAAGGGCCCTATTAAATTCAGCGATTTTGAGTTCCCATAGCCAGCAAAGTAGCCCGCAAAAGTTACAGCTATTAAATTGTCCTCTTTTAGCTTCCCACAAACGATCTGCGGGTTACAGGTGGAAAAACCCTATGGGCCATCAAATTCTGAGCTCCATCCCAGGTAAGCCTTTGATCTGTCAAGCCTGTAAATGTTACTATCACAAATCGTTATTAAATAATAATTTACAAAAAAAAAATTCCATTGTTATTACATGATCAGCTCTCTGGATTATTTGTTTTCTTAGACTTTTATCACTCTTTTCAGTTCTGTTCTTTTATAATTCTTATTGCCTATAAAATATGAGAAATAACATTTTTGTATCTTTATTTTTCATTTATTACTGTATATAGACTAGTAATGCCCATACTAGATCAATTTTATACAACTTTGTATATTTGTGAAATTTTATCATATACATATTTCCAAAACGTTTCCACAAAAGTTAACCACAACCACAACCCCTCCAACACTCATCAGAATAATATTCACTCATAATGAATAGTTGAGAATTGTATACCATATGGATATTAGTTTATAATAATTGTTCTTAATTATTTTACACCTTGTGCTATTATTTGCAGAGTTATATATGTGCTTCTGCAGATCTTTACTACATAACTGCATATATTTTCTTACTATTAATCATATGCATTATACAAGATTCTATAAATATATTAGTCCTATTCAGTATCATGCATCCATTCATTCTATAGAAACCTTTCTGAGACCTGTATTTTGTGTTGTATTACAAAGAATGACAAACAAATAGTAAAATAGCCACTTTGAAATTCATCATGAATCCTATCCCACCCACTAATAATACAAGTCAGATACCACACCCACAACAGAAGAATACAAAATAGACTGTATTGCCTTTCATCACCATTCTTGTTGCACTGCTGTTGCTGTGATTTCCTTAAAATACTTCAGACTGTCATTGCTTTTTCTTAAGTGCAATGGATTTCAGAGCTGTTACCAATGATATACGTAAGTGCATTACTTTATATTCTTTTTCACTTTGCTTAACTTATTTTACTATGTTTGCAGAATTGCAACTAAATACAACTGAGACACTTTCATTGACTCAGCCAGGGAGAATGAGTTATGCTGTACAGTACTGTTTTAGCAGTATAGCCAGCAGTAGCAAGGGTTATACTAAAATCAAACTTATGTGATGATCCAACATCTAATGAATGTAGTTCTTTAGGAGAAATGTGTTTCCTTAAAGTTATTCATACAAAAAGCGTAAAGGAAACAATCTGAATAATACTGTAAATTAAAAAAAAGCTGTTAAGTATTTTGTAAAGATTGCCTGCAGCATAAGACATTTGCAGTAGGATTATCAAGTACAAACATCTCAGTATGGAATTTCATAGATCAGAAGAAAATACTTTTCAATACTCTACAAGATGGTGATGACAGGAGTGTAGAAAAACTATTTCACTAGTAAATTTTATCACTGATTTGCAAAGAATATATTATTTTTTTCACATATATCTTCAACTGGGCAACTGACATTTAAAGTATTCATACTTTACAATATGTATTAACTAAACAAATGTACTCAATAATTATTTATATATATATATATATATATATATATATATATATATATATAATTATTCAGTAACCGTATATAATCAATATATATAAGTATTGATTAATTGCATAAGCATTTGCTTTGAAAGTTTATTATTTTATTATAATTTATTATTATTAAATCAAGGTCCTTTATTTGCTGTAACAATGTATTTGATGGTCTATTCTTTACTTTGCTGACAAACTATTGTATAGAAGTATTACTTAGTCTTTCAGAACCTATATTTTTATATTATTATAATTCATATTTTATACAAGTTAATTTGTTTAGTTAAAAAAACAAAAAACAACAACCACTAATAGTAACATTCACATAATTAGGCATTGGTTATGGATACTTCACACATTGCATGTAACACCCTATTCACTTAGCATTGCAGAGATTGTGAGGTTGTACACTAAGGATTAGGTGGCAACTTCCCAAACAGGAAATAGTCATCACAGTGTTCACACTCAATTAGTTTTGGAGTATGTTTAATACAACGTCCAAGCAAGATATTCACCAAAGGTTTTAAAAGAATAAATATGAGAACTCTGATTTCTATGATATCCTGTAGGGCTTTAATTAAAAATTACAGTACAGATACAACAGCGATTTTCCAACAACTGATGGTCTGGCACTTCCTTTAGTCCGTACAAAATTAAGAGGGTGTACTTAAACATCCAAGACCATCAGATGAGTTCAGCTGTATTACTGTATTTCATTATTCATTTAATTTAAATTTAAAATATTTGTTTTATTTACGTTTAAATATTTAGCAGGGATACTATGTCCCTATAGTGTTTAATACAAAGATCAAATCTAATCAACATTGAAAAGGGAAGTTCCTATTTTTTTATATTTAATCTTTATTACGTACAACAAACAGCGACAAATAAAATACATTAAAACCACTTAAAAAATCAAGGTTCATTTGGACAACCATGGAGATCACAAGAACAAAACTATTACTCGTATTTTATTTATACACTATTATATTATATTATACTGCAGATCCAAGTGAGACACACAAGACTCATTATACCGCACACATTGGCAACTGAAAAATTGCAGTAACACTCCAAAGCAGAGAGTGTATAATATTAAATATGAGTAATAGTTTTGTTCTTGTGGTCTCCATGGTTGTCCAAAAGAACCATGATTTATGTATTTGTTGCTGTTTGTTGTATATAATAAAGAGTAAATATGAAACCTTGGAGCTTCCCTTTTCTTTGTTGATTATTTTTATTTGTTTGTATTAATCCATAGTACTTTAAATAAACAAGAGAGGTATAATTAGTGGTCAGAGGAGTATTGTTAAATTAATATGACGCATCCTCTGCTGGTCCGGCAAAACAGCTAATCAAGCTAGGCTCTGGTACCAAAGGTGCTGCAAAATCAATGTTGTATCTTTATAAGGTACATAATAGTTAAGAGTTATTCATTATTTTTATGGGACACAACAATGTTATGTAACTAATGTTTAGGAGAAAAAGTACTGTTAATTAGTAAATTAGTATTTAATTACAGAAAAAACATTTAATTTCAGTAATGAAAATGTGTAAACATTATAGCAGTATTGCATGCCCTGAGGGAAACACAATTATATATGGCGTTACTTGGGCAACGTTAACTATGCTTCACATGGACTGTGTAGTTGGTTATTGAGGGTACAGTAACACATTTACTATATAACAATTATTGCAGCATTAAAGTGTAGTAAGCAATGACCACTAAGTTATTAACCATACCGTATATCATTCCTTGAAACTGGAAGCTAATAAATTAGGTCTTCTTCAAGAATATTGTACTTGAAGGGCTAAATGTGGCCAAGAACTAAATTTTGGGTGCATTTGAAAACAGAATCTCTGTAACAGAATGACTTGCCTACAGTAGGCTTATCAGACACAATAGGGCAAAAAGCCACAACATGGATCTATACTAAAAGTAGAGTTTCCTTATTTTTGATGTTTGTCTTATATGTATGATTTGTTTTATGTGTTGCTACCCTATGTTTAGAGAAATAACAGTTTTCAATAGTTTACAATAGTTCTAATCAACAATATTAAAATTAACTATTTCAAAATTTTAAATATTTATGAAGAGTGAGGTTGCCATGAGTGTCCAGTAATCTAGATGGATAATTAGAGTATTGCAGTATATAGTAATACCTTTTTATTAGACAAACAATAAGTTGAAATATTTATGATATATCACTAACATATGCCTCTGATAACACGCAAGCCATATAGTCGTGTTGTATCAACCAATTCATATTGCAAGAAATATCACTATATCTTTATGGATTCCTCAACCAAATGGTGCACATATAATCACATACATAGTAAACTATACACTGTACCTGATGTACCAGAACTATGGGCCCCATTCAATTGGCCAAATGGCAATTACTTGAACTTGTACAGCAGCTCATAAAAGTTACAAATATTCCATTGGCAACATTTAGCTACTTGCATTCCAATTGTGAGTTATACCCCACAATCACTACAGGCCAACCAAAGACATAACTCAGCCCTATCTCCTTCATTGACTTTTCAAGCTACAAAAGTTGCCAGTGCGACAGACGCAAAATCGTTACTGAATAACAAAAGTTCAAGTAGCTTTCAAATGAAATCTGACTCACAACTTGAAAATGTATCAAAAATATTAATTGCACAACAGTCTCAAGCTTGCAAATCTGCAATAAAAAATACTTTTATTACCGTGTTATATCAATCTCGGGAATCAAAGGGTTTATACATATGATGAAACCCACATGGACTAGAATAGTTGCTTTAATGATTTTTTTTGATTTCTACATTGCTGGGTTGCGAGTCTGATCGCAAATTTTACTTCTCAACACTAATTAATTTGTAGTCTCTGCGTGAAGTTTAAGTATAAACTCCATGTTTTTCTGACGTAATTTACTATTGGCTGTATCTAAGAAATATTCTAAGAATTCCAGAGGATAGCAAGAAGAGACAAGGAGACATTCTACAATGAGTGATGTAAAGAGATCAAAGAAGATAACAGAATGGGTAAATCAAGAGATCTCTTCAAGAAAATCAGAGACCTCAAAGGCACCTTTCATGTCAAAGTGGGCATGATAAAAGACAAAAATGGTAGCGACTTAACAGAAGAGGATCAGATAAAGAAGAGGTGACAGGAATACACTGAAGATATATACAGGAAGGATCTTAACAGCAGTGATGACCTCAATAGTTTGTCCAATGAGCTGGAGCCAGATATCTTGGAGAGCGAAGTTCAATAGCGACTAGGATGTCTTGCTTACAAGCCTGCAGGAGGTGAAGGAATCCCAATTAAACTATTTAAAATTCAAGAGGATGCTGTGAAAGTGTTGCTTGCCTTATGCCAACACATTCTGAAAACTTGACAATGGCCAATAGACTGAAAAACGTCAGTCTACATCCCAATCCCAAAAAAGGCAGTGCCAAAGAGTGCTCCAATTATCGAACAATTGCTCTAATTTCACATGCCAGCAAGTTAATGCTTACGATTCTACAAGCTCCACTCCAACAATATATGGACTGGGAGCTACCAGATGTGCAAGCCAGGTTCCGCAGAGGAAGAGGCACAAGAGATCAAATTGCCAATGTTCGCTGGATAATAGAAAAAGCAAGAAAGCTCCAGAAAAGCATTTACTTCTACTTCACAGACTATTCTAAAGCATTTGTCTGCGTCGATCACAGCAAAATGTGGCATGTCCTTAAAGAAATGGGAGTTATAGATCATCTCATACTCCTCCTGAAGAATCTATATGTGGACCAAGAAGCCACAGTCAGAACCGAACATGGGACAACAGGATGGTTCAAGATCTGAAAAGGAGTGCAAGAAGGTTATATATTGTCACCTTATTTATTCAACTTATATGTAGAGTACATCATGCGTAAGGCTGGACTGGATGAATCCAAAGCCGGAATCAATATTGCTGTAAGAAATATCAACAACGTCAGATACGCAGAAGATACTACTTTTTATGGCTGAAAGTGAGGAGGAAAGACTTATTGATGAGGGTAAAAGAAGAGAGTGCAAATGTTAGCCTGCTACTCAACATTAAAAAGATAAAGAAAATGGCAAACGGCAATCTCAGTTCCAGGCAAATAGACGGGGAAGAAGTGGAGGCAGTCACAGATTTTATTTTCCAAGGATCCAAGATGGTGACTCTAGTCATGAAATTAAAAGAGAGGAAAGCTATGGCAAGCTTGGACAAGCTAGTAAAAAGTAAAGATATTAAACTATCAACAAAGGTCTGCATAGTTAGGACTGTGGTATTCCCAGTAGTAACATTCGGATGTGAGACCTGGACCATAAAGAAGCCTGAGCTCCATAGAATTGACGCGTTTGAATTGTGGTGTTGGTAAAAACTACTCAGAGTCCCTTGGACTGCAAGAAGATCCAATAAATCAGCACTTTCTGAAATAAAGACAAACTGTTCACTAGAAGGTATGATCATGAGGCTGAAGCTCAAATATTTTGGCAGGATTACCTAGAAAAGACTCTGATGCTGGGAAAGATTAAAGACACAAGAAGGAGGGGACGACAGAGGTGAAGATGGATAGATGAGATCACTGAAGCAATGAACATGAACTTGGTGGAGCTCAGAGGGGCAGTGAATGAGATGTACCTGGCGTGCTGTGGTCATAGCGACACTTAGAGTCTGATACGACCGAACAACTAAGCAACAAGAAAATAAATATTGCTAGAGTTTAAGAAGTAAATTATGGGCTTGCTTAATTATTGTTGGATCATATGATCACACCCCTCGCAAATCCTACTTACGAGTGCAGGGGTTCTGTGTGAAGACTTTAAGAGGGCAGTTGCGAGTTAGAGACAATTTAATGTATTTAAATGTTTAGAAATAATGTAACCCACAGCCACAATTACAGGCTTGCAATTGAATGGGAGAAGGAGGGGAAAGAGAGAGGGAGGGGGAGAGAAAGTGAGGGAGAGAGGGAGTGAGAGAGAGGGTAGAGGGATAAAGAGAGGGAGGGAGGCAAAGAGAACACAGAGCACACAAAGGGGGCAGAGAGAGAGACATATGACACAGATAGAGGGCACAGAGAGAGAAAGTGCGCACAGAGAGAGGGCACACAGAGAGAGAGAGAGAATGCACAGAGAGAGAGGACGCCGAGAGAGAGAGAGAGAGACAGTGCAGAGAGAGACAGAGGGGGGACACAGAGAAAGAGATGGTGCAACAGAACAGACAAATGAACATAACATATGATACCGCAATTAATGGGCAAGTTACTAGGAACAATTAGATAGATATTACAATTGACTGTAGACCGTGAAGCAATATTTATTACTATTATTATTTATTAGTAGTAATAGTGTAGAGTTGTGTGTATTAATCTCTATTTTCAATACTTTTCATAGTAAAAAATATTTCATTTTAAAACTTTGTATTTTTTGTCTGCATTAATTTATGATCATATTAATTAAATTGAAAAACACATTTTCAACAAAATAATACTAAATATGGAATATATTCTATGAGTATATATCTTCAATTCTAGACTACTATGGAAGGAATTTACCAACAGAATGTGGGTGCTAACGCATCCTTAATAGCCTGTGTTAACCATTCTCCCCTGTAATAAGTAGCTCATCCCAAGTTATTTCTGTGTAATAGGCATGTTATCGGCGTGTAATCTGCATATACCGTGAAAAAAATCTCTGGATTTACTAAACACTCATCCTACTTTTTACCACTTACAGCCTTATTAAATTGCGATTTGGCCAATTGAAAAGGGCTCTATATAAGCACATAGCATATTTTTTTTACAGAAGTTTTTAGTTAGTGATCTTCTATCCAAAAGCAAGGTCTTCACTAACTAAAAACTTCTGTAAAAAAAATATGCTGTGTGCTTATATAGAGCACTATTCAATTGGCCGAATCACAATTTAATAAGGCTGTTAGCAGGATATTATATATAAAAATAAAATTATATAACAATATTCAGCCATTACCATGCAACATAAGCTGCTATTTGTTATATTTAGCAGGGTATGTTGTATATTAATAGGTAAATATTGCCTTTATAATTTTATATAAATATAACATATTCTGCTATAATGGGGTTGATACCCAATATGCTAAATTTCAGCATCACTAATAGTAAATTGTTTTATACCCCCATGGGTCCTCTAAGTATAACCATGGGGGTCCAAAAGGGATCTCATGATAGCGGGTAAATGAAAGGTGCCATGGGGGCCTATAGGAACCCATTGGTGGAGGGAGGAAATCCAAAGGCATACCTGGATTTTAAAGGGAGGTCCTGATGGGTGCCCAGGCTCAAAGGGGGTAACGGGTTAGTAAATTGTTTAGTGTGTACGTTAGGTAGCTGTTTATTAATATATAGTGCTGATGATAATGTATGGGCTAGTATGATTTCGCCGGGCTTGTTGTTGTCATACTTAATTATTGATGTTTTTCCCACCATTGCATTGCCAACCAATATGACACCTGCACCAAAGGACAGCGATGCGCATTCCTGACCCTTATGACACTCATGTGGTACTCCGATGATGCAGTGTAAAAGGGTGAATACACAGTGCTACATCAGGCATTACTGAGGCTAATTGTTGACCAAATTATAATATCAGCAATTTAGTAAATTGCACGGTGACCTGAGTAGCAATAATGCACTGTGAGCCATTGTAGATTGCAGCTTATTGTAGTGTCTATTAGCAACTTAACTCTTTATTGCAAAATCAAAAAATAATTACATACAATATTAGTTTGTTGTTGTTTTGGCTAGTTGAGCATTTTCAATTTAGTGGAAAATATAATTATATAGCTTCACAAAGATTTATAAACTTTTTTCATTATGATACAGGCAAATCTCATCAATCGAGTCCAAACGGATACAGTGAAAGCAAGCATTTGAAGAAAAAGCACATTGTTAATTTGCAGGAACCAGCTGGAGAAGGAGAAGAGCAGAATGAAGGAAATGCTTCAGATTTTTCAAACATATATGCTTCAGGTAAGAATATGCTACAGGTCACGTTTTTATAAGGACCAGTAAAATTCTGTCGAGTGAAAGTTAGGGAGATGAGAAACTCACAAATAACGATAAGTTTTGAGGTGAAACAATTTTTTACATTAAAGGTTTCACGAAATCACTAAAGTTAAACAAAGAGGTATGTCCTATTAGGCACAACCTTTTACCTATAGGCATGGTAAAACACATGCAAAGCTTCAAGTTACTGTATGTTAAAGGTCCACTGCACAATGAAAAAAAAGATATGTTTGAAAACTTTGAGTCTGACTAAGAGCAGGAAAAAAAATCATACAGTTCAGTTTGAAATAGAATTTTGTTTTGATGCCACTGGAGGTATTTATGATACTTTGGTGGAAGTTGTGTGTGTGAGAGGGACATTCTATTTCTGGAGAGCCATGGTTGCATTGAATGATTCATGTTGTTGACGTCTGGGTCAGTGAGGGTAGGGTTGTGTCCCTTTCAATCTTATCATATTATTAGGCAATGGCTCTGGACTTCTTCATGTTCCCTCCTCCCCACCTTTCCCTCCACTCATAACTACAAACACAGAGACCCATCATCCCATTCAGCTCCCAGGATGTGATGTTACAAACACAAAATGGATTCTTTTACTTAACAATTCAGCTTTTCCCTAAAACAATTTTATGACCATGGCTTACACAGCTGATAATATTGGTAAATTGATACATGCCTAACAAACAATTGACATTTATTTGAATGGCTGTAGTTCCTTAAAGGCAACTATAGTGCAAAAGTTTCTATCCTGCATTAAAAGAACATTTCTTATACATTACCAAAACTTCCTTTTGCATGTAAAACAAATTACATTAATTTAAGAAAAATATCAATAAAACATTCCAGAAACAGTTAAAACCCAAACATTTTACTACGTTCTTTATCCTACAGGTTAACTGAGGGGAAGTGTAATAAAGTCTCACAGAGAGCATGGCAAATTTCCCTTTTTACCTGATGTGTGAAAACATTTTTTGCATGAAAAAATAACAAAGTAAACATTTAAAAAACGTACCTTGAAGTAAGTAAAATGTATTGTAATTTCTGACAGTTGAAAATTAGAGTAGACACCCCCTTGAAACCCAGGCTAAATTAGCATAAGATTCATAAATAGGTTTGACCAATCAGGAGCATGCAGAGGCAGTTGAAACGTTTGTATAAAAGTCTGGGGTTCCTGGCTGTGCTGCAAATCAGCCTGGAATATGTAGTGTGGCACCATGTTAGAAGGTGCTATGTATTTTCATATAAGAGCCTTTCTGTGCAGTACATCCTCACTTGATTACCACCACATGCAGATTATCCATTTCCTGCATCAACTAATGCTGCTGGTGTTTTTTTTTCTCACCCACTTACTCACCAATCACTCTCTCCTATTGGCTGAGGAAGACACAGCAGGTGAATAATGACTTAAAATCGGTCCCCAAATTCTCCATGCTGATTGCGGGAGACAGCTGTCTGTGCATACACCCCTGGGGTGTCAACATACTGATTAGAGGGAGTTTTAGATATTAATAAAATGTTTTGTGAAATGTGCTGCATACATGATGCTTTTTGCCAAAAAAAGTACAGAAATGTAATAACCCATGAAACTTAGATATGCCATTAAGGATAGATGAGGAGAGAACCATCCCACTGTAATTCAGTTATACTACAGACCATTTATTTTTCATAAAAAATACTTTTTGGTAGTGTTTAAAATATTATTTTTTTAAATACAGTTTTTGGCCTACTTTAAATTAACTGATTATCACATTAAATATCAGTACTCAATTTATATTTTGTTAACCAAATAAACTCAAGCTAATGCTGTGTAACCATAGTAGATGACCAAAATCAAGTAACCAAATCAAAAAGCGCCAGATAATGTACTAGTTACCCTTAATACTGTAAAAAATAAGCTTCCTGTTTTTTTTGGCTGGGTGTATGTAGCTGATGGACATCACATAAGACTATGTGAAACTAGATATAAGTATAACTAATATAAGTATAACTAAGGTGAAATAGACCAAAAAAGCTTTTTAGTTGACAAAAGTACCCTGATGATTTTCTGAAGGGGGTCATAGATACTAGGAGGTGAGGTGTTGGAGAGCTCTTGGAGATGTCAAATCTTAGTACATATGTTGGAAAGGCTAACGTAGGAATGTCGAGATTTCCCAAGACTTCTCAAGCAATTCACTCTACAGCATATAGAATAGGGTATCATTTAAACACATTCAAACCCAATGACTTTTACAAATCAGTGCTAATTAGAATTAATTTCATAGGTCAAAACTTAGATTGTCTTTGCTATTTTATGTCCAGGAATCAGTTTCATTGATTGCTATATTCTTGATTGCTGTCTTTTACTGATAAGCTAATTGACTACCAGAGGAATGCAGAAATAGCAAATGCTATTATTATGCAGTTGATTGTGAGATAAGATGATGTGTTCTCTAATTGCTAAAATTTTTGTGCAAAGGCAGACTTGATAAGGTTTATTCATCAGAATAAAGTCTCAGCTTCAATCTAAGTGCCAATGTCTATTGTCCACTAAATCTAAATAGCATTAATGTGCAATACATACAGCTAAAAATGAGTACAGAACCACTGCAGCAGTCTAAGGAGCCTTTAACCAAGCAGAGAAAACACTTGATTATGAGATCAGCAATACCATTTATCTAAGTAGTAAGATTAAATTACTGCTGCAATAAACATGAACAATAGTGTTTAGTATACATGTTTGTTTACATTGTAAAAATACATATGTCCCACAACTGTATTTAATAATAAAAAAATTGAAGGTGATGGCTATGTTCTGTAAGCTGCCTTACCAGTGAGCCGACATTCCTGTAATTCCTAAAAAGAAGTAGCATGAATAGGAAAGTGCAGGTATTATATCCCAAATATTTGGAAATGCCTCACATGGAGTAATGTTTTTTCTTATGTTTTCAGATCTACTTCCAGCAAGAAATGGAGAAAAATATACAAAACAATTTTTACTCGAAGTTCTAGAAATTCTCTTGAGTTATATAAAAAGAACATACAATGGGAAAAGTAAAGTCCTTGATTTTCATCATCCGCATCAACTACTTGAAGGATTAGAAGGATTTAATTTGGAACTATCGGACCAACCGGAGCCACTGGAACAGATTCTAGTTGATTGCACAGATACTCTGAAATATGGAGTTAAAACAGGTATTAACTGTTGGCAACATACTCAATATCTCAAGATACAAATATTATAAATTCGATTTACTTAATGAGGTAGCAGTAATGATTGAAGTACATTGGTTACAAACACATTACGCTAGAGATTTATGACAGCCTTATTAAATTGCAATTCAGCAAATTTTATAGGGCTCTATATAAGCACATAGCATATTTCTTATAGAAGTTTTTAGTTAGTGAAGACCTTGCTTTCTGATAGAAGTTCACTGACTAAAAACTTCTGTAAAAAAATATGCTCTGTGTTTATATAGAGCCCTTTAGAATTTGTTGAATTGCAATTTAATAAGGCTGTTAGGTAAGAAGTAAATGTTACTCAATTTTGCAATTTAAAAGATAACATTTAATTAACAAAATGAAAAAAAAAACACTAAACAGTAAAATCACAGAGCTGAACCATGAAAATTAACAAAAAAGAAACATTAGAACAAAAATACAATTAAATATATAATTTTTAATTAACATATTCATATACATTTATAGAAAATAACAGATTTATAATAAAATATACAACCAAAATTAAAGAGCAAAAATATGCCAACCATGCAGCAAACCAAATCCTTTCAGTAAAAAAGTATTGCAACAGTACCCTTGCTTGAAAAATTATATAAATATAAAACTTGAGAAATACAATATTTTCCTTAGTGCTTAATATGTATTTACTTGCAGAATTAAAAAATAGGGAAAATAATACAGTTTTATTTAAGGCAACTGCAAATTAAAATGAAAATCTTAAAAACAATGTAAAAACACAAAAGTATAATCTCTTTCAAATTATTTTATTCCTCTCAGTCTTAACGCGCTGACCCCTAAGGGTCCTTTCAGTTGTTACAGCATGATATTGATACAGATATTGATAATGAGATACTCAGCAGTGAGTCCAATACATAAAGTGCTTTTGTTTGTTTTGCCAAGCTTAGGTATATGGGGCCCTATTCTGTTAGAAGCCCACAAATGGCTTGAACTCGTAACTTAGGCAATTAATTCTAATGTGTTTCCATGCCTTGCCATGCGTTTAAAGTACAGTATTGTGTGTTTATTTGCTGCTACAGCAACAAAAGGTGTTTGAAAAAGCCCTTGCAAGTCCTATTTAGTACTCTTAATATTTCTGACAGAAAAGTGATACTTTTTTCAGGTGCTGGTTAGAATTTATTTGGAAGCTAGAGCTATGGGTCTAATAGAATATCTATTTTGTGTAACTTTAATTATTTAGAGCTTGCAATGTTTGAGCTGTGCTAAAACCAATGGAGTTCTAAGGATGGTGTTGCTGGTTTGGCTGGCCTACAGTGATTGTTAGTAGATTTGTAATTTGATTTTGAGTAGCCAATAGAATATGTGACAATATTAAGAGCGGTTGGAGAATCTTAAGGCATGAACAAAAGAAACTAAATAGTCTATGAGAAGAAAACATATACTAAGACTATATTAAGACTGACAGTAATAATTTGAAAAAGATTATAAGTATGTTGTGTTTGGATTGTTTTTAAGATGTCTTTTTAATTCACTGTTGTCTTATATGAAATAGATAACATTTTGTTAGCTTGCAAAATTATATATCTAACCTCTATGTATGATATTCTTTGGTTTTACTATCACATTCTTTTATTTGTTTTCTGTAGTCTCAAATGTTAGATATTTAAATGTATATGGAAGTTTCCCTGTTTTTACTATTAAAATAAACTACCTAAGTGTTTGTTTGCATATCTAAACACCATTATATTAACAAGTGCTTAAAAGCTGTTTTCACTCACTTAAATCTTCCAACCAGCCCCTGCAAAGGTCTGCCACCACAGCTCATGCACACAGTACTGGTAAGAGATGTACTAGCCATATTGTTTCTCAATAGCATTCTTTGAAATACTGCTGGGAGACAATCAGTAAGAGGCTAGTACACCTAGCACCAATAGAAACACTAGATGCATGAGCTGTGGGGGCAGACCTTTGCAGGAGCTGCTTGAAAGATTTGAGTGAGTGAAAACAGAACTTTTAAGCCCTTGACAAAAAAAAGGATGTTTAGATATGCAAATGAGTACTTAGGTAGATTATTTTAATATTAAAACTATTTACTTTTTATTTTCTTTCTTATATGTGTTTTTTTTTGTTGTCCCTCATATTAGTATTGTGGCATGATTTTTGTTCATTCCTCTTCTCTTCTTTAAAGTAATATTTAAAAATTTAAGCCCCTATTCAATTGAGCATTTGTTGTTTACGGAAGCCTCTAATGTGGCCCGTAAACTAATTTGCTATTCAATTGATGTCTTTTAGCAAGCCGCAAACGATCTATGGGTTACAGGCTAAAAATCACTGCTGTTGTCAAAATCGTAACTTACAACCCATCTAAGCCTTTGATCTTTCACGCCTGCAAGAGTTGCAATCGCTAAAATCTTAACTCACTATTCAATTGCTACAATTCCTCAAGCCCCCAAATATTTTCACACCTGTAAATGACAAATGTAGAAGAAAATCTTACAGTTCAAGATAGGACTCGCAAAGGGGTTAAATACCTGATCGTAGCACTGTAAATGCAAATAAAAAAATCAATACTGCACTTTAAAATACAGGGAAAGACATTCAAAATAATTGCACAACAGTTTCAAGCTCGCAAATCTACAATATTCTTTTTGTATGTTTAATTTTGGTGTCATATTAATCTCGAGTTAATACATACTGTATCAGGCCACCCACATTGACTGAAACAGTATCGCCATTCATTTTAAATATTTTGGACATTGCAAATTGCGTGTCTGATCCCATATGGGACCTCTAAAAGCTAATTGATTGACGTGTAACCTCCGTGTTTTACTGACGTAATGATGACAATCTCATTTACTATTGGCTGTTTCTAAATCGGTAGTTACAGCCTTGCTTAATTGATCATGAAATGCTACATATGATTGCATGATTTACAGTTTTGTTTTTTGGCCCATAAATTGCGGGTTTGTTCAATTGAATAGCTCTGTTATTGCAGCAAATTTCAAGCCCGCAGACATACGGCCTGTAAAACGTAATCTGCAGGCTTGCAATTGAATAAGGCCCCTAGTCTTTTGAAGAATTTCACTAGAAAATGTGCACCATGTTTTTAGAGTGTACATAAAATATAATATAACCTCTAATTTATTACTTGTTATATTATATTTTTGCTGCTGTGCCATCTGCCATTTTGCCTCAAGTAGCACAACTTCCTAATAGGAAGCTTGTTAGTTCACAAGGATGCACCCACCTCAGGAACGAACAGGTAGCAGAAGGAAAGAAAACAAAGTGAAGAATAATTGGACATAAAATGTTCAAAATGTAAAGTTCTAGTTTAGTTTTGTTGCTGTTGAGTAACATTTGCCCTCTATTATGTTTAGATAAAGATAAAACATATAGAAAACAACCGCCTACAGAGGTTCTATGTTTTCATAGACCCTAGATAGTAGTAGAATAAAATAATGGGTTATAAGAGGAGATTGCCCTAGAATGTCCAGAGACATGACAGATTAAATCTAGTCATTGATGCTCCTTCGAATTTGACTCATTAGCCTATGCTTTGTTGGAAATACACAAAAATGTAACAATTTTTGCTTTCTTCTTTTAGGACATCCTCATTTTTTCAATCAGCTTTCGAGTGGACTTGACATAGTAGGACTAGCTGGGGAATGGCTGACAGCAACTGCCAACACAAACATGTATGTACTAATATGTCCTGCTATTATATGTGATGTCTGAATTTAAAACATATTGCCAGAAAAATAATAACATATTATTATATTATTATTTAAATAATATATTATAATAAATAGTATTATAATAATCGGTATCCATAGTTTTAAAGGGAAACCTCAGTTTCCAAACAAATGGTGGTTTTCAACAGTTTGTTATAGGGATTGGTAATGACTCCCACAAGGAATATTGCAGGTGATCATTCCATGTAGAGAGCTACGTTGCTATCACATTCCACCTGCAGCAAACCCTTACAGATAAACCCTTAAAAGTGATTGCTATGTATCATGGGTGTAGGAACGGAGAAGCAGTCCTGGCTCATATTCCCATGCTATGTATTATATGTTATCTGATGCTGCTGGAGATTTTATGTCAACTGAGATTACATGGCTACAGTAAGCAAACTACCCTTATCTACCCTAATCCTATGTATTCAATTAGAGCCCTGGGGGCACTAGCAGAGAGCCTAAACCCTACATGTAAAGTGAACCATCTCTAGCACTAGCTAACACTCTCGTGAGAACTACTACATAATAAGTAACAACTTTCATTCCATTTAAAGTTAGTCTGTCTCTTCTCTGTTTGGTTCTTTCAATGGCCAATCAGAGTAGGGTAACACTATAATCCAACCTAAAAAAGGTTGAAAGCTCTAAATCTTCTGTAAGACACCCCTAATAAATATAACACTCTAGTGTGCTATTTTGAAGAATTTAACTTGATAATGTGCAAACTATTTTAATACAATTAAAAATTAAAAGCTGTAATAATTTATTCATCATTTTACTTTAATAATAATGGGCATTTTGCTTTTGTTCCTAAAATAATTAGAAACATAAACAAAGCAGTGGATCTGTAGTCACATCTGTTAAAATGTGATCTTCAGTTTGTACACTTGATAATACAACTCAATGGCAGAATAAGATCTCATAGGATAACATTCCCCTCATGACAGCATCATCTAAATATAAAGACTTTTCTAAAGCAGCTTTTATATTCCTATTTTACATGCATGCTAAATTAGTTTTTATTACATAGTTTGTAATGGATAGATGCCTTTTTGGCAAGATGATTTAATATGTCACTGAGAGAAAGCAAGTTTAAAACAGTTTAGATATCTTACGTTCTCTCAGCAACATTCTCATCACAGTTAAAACCTGCTCACCTGGATATTTATGAATGTATTTTCATAATCTTGTCATCTTACTGTTAGTGATCTCTGGATCTGTTGTCACAGCTGGGACTTAAAGCTCAATGAAAAGTGATTAAATACACAATTTCCCTTGCACTATAATTTTAGTAATTTTTTTTTAAGTGATTATCATTAAAATGTAAAATTTTACATTGCTACAAAAAATATTAAATAACAAATGAGAGTATTTTTTCACTCCCCTTTATTTCTGGAGGAGTATTTGTCAATCAATAAAAAGTGAAACAGAAGCTAACTATGAATTTGGCTGTCCTGTATATGTTGAAAATCCCCAAAATATAAAAAAATGTAATTACTAAAATGTGTTGTAGTTCACGGAACCATTAAAAAGCTTATACATATACATTTAAACATTTGCAATGTAATCACTCATATATAGCACTGCCACATTTGGAGCTATCAGGCTGAGTTATTAAACCTGCATAACTGTACAAACTTTCAGTATAAACTGAGCTAGGAAATGCACAATTTGCTGAAATACTGGCACACACAGCAGACCTTCTGAATCCATTCCTTAGGGCAGGTACTTGCAGCCCACGGGACTCATGCAGACCACTACATTGCAGCAACCTGCCTCTTTATTTCAGTGACATCCTCACTCTCCTGAAGTGACTTTAAATGTTTACTAAATTGCAGGCATTTCAGGTAGGGATGAGTGATTGACCCCCGAAATATCAGGTTATTCTACCCTGAACAGGAGAAACAGCCGTTCCGGCCTTAATTGGGCCTTGTCAGTTGGGTGTAGCTGATCACTCCCTAAGGGACAGTGAGCAAGGAGTCCACTTTTGGAGCCCTGTATTGCCCTTAGGGGAGACTAAGCCTTAAGGGTCATTTGCATATGCAATACCAACAATAGAGGTGCTCACTCTTTTGAGTGAGACTAGACTGATATACTACATGATATTTCTCCCCATGAAGGGCACAAGTGATCTAAATGAGGTTGCTGTCAAAGTGAATGACCATATCCACTGAACTACCTATTAAGGACAGTTTGTTCTCTGCCTGATCACCATTGCACTAAACAGGGGTAATTTAAATCAAAACAACGTTAACACAATGCAAAAAAAAATTAAAAAAATGGACGGCCCTGTCTTTGAGCTTAAAATCAAACATACACAGTGCTTTTCCTAAAGCACGTAGCAAGATTAAAAACGTGTAACCTTACAATAACACAACAGGTAAGAGCAAGCAATATATCTTGTATTACTAAAAATTAATCATCCAAGCAATTATGATAATTTTAAAACTAATGTAACAGTAAGTGTTGCAAAATAGATATTAATCAGGACAGAACAAGAAAGTTGTGGTGTACTTATTATGTTGAAAAATGAATAGTCAGGTCAATAAACAATTATATTTGTACTCATAAAATACAAAATGAAAGATATATTTTATGTTTTATCAGAGGTATATAATTAGATGAGTTAACACATTTGTGGCTTAAGTTAAAGGATCATTGTTGTGTTCTCTTTATTTATTTTATGGCTGATAAGCAAAAAGAAAAACATTTTTAAAAGAAAAAAAAAACACATTACTATTAAAACTCACATTCAGCTTTAGCAGTGGAGCCTTACACAGAACTGTTTCAGTTCCTTCCCAGTTTAGGCTGTAGCAATATTTACCAGTCAAAATCCCATGATTAATTAATTAATTAAATTAATGTTCCTATTAGATGCTGCCCTTAAAAATCCAAAATGTATAACTCATTATGAGTGCTGGCTCCCTGCTGTATGTATAATTATATGCAATTCCATGGGCCCTGTATGAAATCTAGACTAATCTGATGTGTTTTCGGTAAGCTCTGTGAAAGCACGTAGTGAGCGTAAACCTAAGGTGTGAACTAAATCACCCATAGCATTTGCTAAATCCCTACAAAGTACTATTACTTGACAAGTAACAGTGCTCACTACAATTAAATCTATACAGTTCCTTGAAGAGATTAGGGCAGTTAAGAGGTTAACAATAAATAAAAGTAGTAAGGAGGTTTATACCTCCATTTGTCTAATAAATGAATAAATTAAATGAGCTTGAGAGTCCCCTGGGACCCTCTGTAACCCCTTGCACTTTTTGGAGGGTGGGCCTATTAACATCTAAATACCTCTACCTAGGCCTGCCCACTAACTGCGGTGTCTGGGGAATGTTCATGTTAGAGGTGAGTGAACATTATAACAGATTTATATTAAACGCAGTTACATTTAATTACTATAAATTAATATCCAGTTGATATTACAGGTGAGCAAAGGTATACATTACTAAACCTTTTACCTTCTAATATTTCAAATGCTTTTCTAAATGCTAAATATTCACAAAAAAAATATATATAGCAATAACAAGTGTTTATTTTAACTTTGGAAGCTGGAACATAAAGTGCTAATGTGCTGAAGTACTACTTCATAAAACAGTAGTACATAACTGCCACAGCCTGCCAGTGTATGTGGTAAGGACAAAAACATATATGGAATTTAAGGCTACCTGGCATAAGGCTACCCTCAGGCTAAAGTAACCAAACTGCACCAGATGGCCATTGTGCTCCTTAACTTTAGTGAAATATACTTATTTATGTTAAACAAAATTTACACGTTATTGTTACTGGTAGGGAGTTATATCTGTTTTTACAAACATTATAGGACATTCTAAGTTGGTGGCTTATTTCTGTAAGCATGTATGCTGATATGTCAGTTGTTTAGGAAACGTAAACTTTTTTTTATATTTTCTTTTGACTTTAAATAATATATTAATACATTGTTAAAAACTACTTGTATCATTTCTTATATTACAAATAAAGAGCATAAGTTAGTTAATTAAAAATATTTCATTATAATGAAATTGAGAAAAAACACTGGAACTTTATTGGCAAAAATGCATTATAGTTAAGGTTGTAGTACAGAATGCGGTAAGTCAAAGGTATATGGAAGTTTCCCTGTTTTTAATATTAAAATAAACTACCCAAGTATTTATTTGAATATCTAAACAGCATTTTATTAACAAATGCTTAAAAGCTTTGTTTTCACTTACTCAAACCTTCCAAACAGTCACTGCTGAGAGACAATCTGTAAGTGACTAGTACATGTCTTACCAATAGAAACATTGTATGCATGAGCTGTGGGGGCAGACCTTTGCAGGGTGTGAGTAATCGAAAACATAGCTTTTAAGCACTTGATACTTAATATTAAAAAAATAAAACTTCCATATATGTTTACAGGTGGAAAAACCCACAAAATTAGGAAGTTAAGGTAGCACACAGCCTTAACATCCCTCCCCCTGCAAAGTTTTTTATGACATCATTGATGACATCACATAGGATATACATGATATATACGCTATGACATCACTCATGACATCACATATATACTTGTGGATCCGCAAGGCTGTCCAGAACGTTTACGATGTTGGTCACACTTTGCAAGCCTCGCAAAGTCAGTAACTTTTACACCAAGGCAGTAACTTTTACACCAAGGAAGTAACACTTACACCAAGGAAGAAACACGTACACCAAGGCAGTTAGTCTTACACCAAGGTTAGGGATTCATTCAATTGCGATTTGGCCAATTGAATAGGGCTCTAAATATGCACAGAGCATATTTTTTTTACAAAAGTTTTTAGTTGGTGAAGAGCTTGCTTTTGGATATAAGTTCACTAACTAAAAACTTCTGTGCTTATATAGAGCCCTATTCAATTGGGAAAATCACAATAGAATGACGCCCGTAGTGTGGGGAACGCCTAAGATGTTGGTCACACTTTGCAAGCCTCACAAAGCCTTACTTGCGAGCCTCGTGAAGGCAGAAGCTTTTACACCAAGGAAGAAGCTTTTACACCAAGGCAGAAGCTTTTACACCAAGGCAGAAGCTTTTACACCAAGGCAGTAACTTTTACACCAAGGCAGTAACTTTTACACCAAGTCAGTAACTTTTACACCAAGGCAGTAACACTTACACCAAGGCAGTAACACTTACACCAAGGTAGTAACACTTACACCAAGGCAGAAACACTTACACCAAGGCACCAAGGCAGTAACACTAATCGCGGGGCCCCTAAACTAGTCGTGTTGCTGTGGGGGCTACTGAGTTTCCTACTCATAATTTCTTATGAGTATATATTAGGCAGGTTGCAAGCCCAAATTAGAGCAGATTACTTCCAAACTTCATGGGCACCTCTATTGGAGGTATTTCTAATTACATGCTAGAAATAAACTGTACACCAAAAGCATCATAAGTCAGCCATGTCAGACTGAAATTAAGTTGAGGGCCACATTCCCAGTGTTAAACCTGAAATTACATACTCCTGCCTGAAATTACTGCAATTTAATAAAT